>RSEF01000011.1:11171630-11240500 GCA_003993805.1 Himantopus leucocephalus | reverse complement strand
ACTCTCTGGGCACGGCCTTCCAGCCAGTTTTTTACCCAGCGAATCGTGCGCCTGTCCAAGGCGTGAGCAGCCAGTGTCTCCTTAATTTAAGCCACCGATGAAGGTGCTTTGAGCCAAGATTACTGATTTAACATGGAAAAGCCTAATGCAGTCAAACAAAAACAAATGGATCAAGAGTAGCAGCATCTTAAAATGCCACAGTCTCTACTCCTTATTATATGGCAACTCACACACTTTCCAGAGGTTTTGGAGATAAAACACTGCAGTCAGTACATGGATTATTCTGTTTTGAAGTGAAGCTGTATGTTGTTTTGTGCCTCCCAAATCACACATGTTATTAATATAACATAAAAGCTTAAAAGAATGAAAATGGCGTCTAAGACAGTGCATATCATGCTATATACATGCTTTTAAAAGCATAAGTTTAGCACTGAAAGCATGCTTCCAGTTGTTTAATGCTACCCTATATATTTCTATTTTTGCTACATTATTGTAATAGAATATTTACTTACAAATACATCATTTCATTCATTGCAAACACCTGAAATCACTCTCCAGAAAGAGATTAAACTTACAGACCTTGGGCTTTATCAACTTTCAGGTTTCCAAAGCTTGACGTTAGATCAGCCAATGTACAGCTAGTTTGTTTTAATCAAAATTGATTTTTTAATATTATTGCCACTTCTCTTGATTTTCTGGAACTGCATGAGTGATAGGGCAGAGCAGCATGATTCATTCATTCATTAGATTACAGTTTGTAACGTAAGTCCTTCTTCTGAATACCCATGAAATTAAAATGTATGTGAAGTAGTGTTTATTTTCTCAAGAAAGAGAAATGCCCTTGGAGGGGAGGCGAGCAAGAAAATCCCACCCAGGCTGCATAAAATGCTCTCTACCTGTGCCCTCTTGAGTGTGTTCTTCAGAATAAGATGAAAAAGAGAAAGGAGGCATGGAAGCGTAACAAAAATGGATCAGTTAACACAGCTATCAAGTTTAGTTTGCTTAATGTCATGGAGTTTGATGCTCGTTTATGCTTTCCCACTGTCATTTATACCCTGGGAAAGTCCACCTAAATTGCTAGAAAGTATAGTGGGGCATTAATGTAACCAAAAATACAGCTCACAGAATGTCATTGATTTGTCATAGAAGAGCCTGGAATCTTCAGACATTACTTACAGGTTTTATTTAAGGAACAGACATTTTTGCTACTTCCCTGGTTTTAACAAAGTCAATAGAAGGTATACATAAATGTAAAGGATTGAAAAGCCATTCCCTAAATTTATGAAGCCTGGGATCTCCCCGCACTGGATTCTCAATCCTTTCAAATTCCATGATGGCATTTCTGGTTTGATAATAACTATTCTACAATATCGTTCAGGTTTTGTTCCCAAGCCCATTTAAGTTTGCAATATCTGTATAGCTGGAAAAAAAATTAATACAGAAAGGCAAACTGTAGCAAATACATTAAATCTGTGACTTCAGTGGAACCACACTGCTGTGCATCGCACATAATTTAGCCCACTGCCTCTCTCAGATGCCCTAGCCAGGCATCACTGCACATGAGTTCCTGTCCCATCGAGGGTTTCCTCATTTCCAAGTGGCCCTCAGCCCGAACAGTCCTATTCGGTTTAGCACAAGATTTTAATGAAAGATGGCCAGATAAACGTGCATGAAACTACATTGTGCCGATACCTGAGAGCACCCTCCGTTTCCAGCAGCACTCGCTTTCATCTATGGAAGAGCAATGACGTTTCTGACACGCGCTGTGTCACCATCATAACATTTTTTCTTAACCTTTTGCCCAAAGCAGCCGGGGCTGGCAGCTCCCCACGACCGGCCACCGACAAGTCTGCTGCAGATACGCTGGATGCGCGATTCCAGCGTCACCCCTGAGGCAGCAGCCCACCGGGCGCTGCCTGGGAGCGCACTGCCCGTCGGCCCCCTGCATTTTCTTATCCTGCAAAGGCCTGACGTTGGGGAATCCGCGAGGTGTATCGCATATGGTTTCAAATCCATTTCCATACCTCCGAAAGGGCTTTATCCACAGCACATCTCTGATTACCTAACACCAGGTTGCAGGGATCTTTTCGGAAAGACTTTGCCTATAGCATTGATTTTGCAAACGCATTCATACATGCTACACCTTAATCATGTGCCTACTCCCGCGGAAATCAGTGGTACGATGGGAATATTTGCTTTCTACTTAATACACTGTGGAGTGATAGACCAAGGACAGAAAGCATCACTCTGTAAACAGACTAAGGACTGTGAGAAACTGAAGCAAAGAAACAATACCTACGCTTCTCCCTCCCCACTGCAACAGTGCTTTCTCTCTCTTTTGAGGTATTGGTGTATATTTCTGCTTCTAGTCTTCTAAAGCTCTTTTTAATTCAGTGTTTTCATTTTAAAATGCTGGCTGAAGATATAAAGAACCTGCAGCATCAACATTTTGAAAGCTGTTGGAACTCACAGTATCAATTTACAAGATTTTTTAATTCTTTTGTATTTATTTGGTTAATCTTAACTTAGTAGAGGGTTTTTTCCTACAGTCATCTCTAATATTTTTCTGTTAATATGACAGCAGAACACTTATTTAATGAAAAATAAAATGCTAACTACTCACATAATCACCTGACTGCAGGAGAAGGGGATTTGGAAAAAAACCACTCATGCTTTTAAACAAATCTTTGAAATAATGTTTAAAATATGACAACTAGTAATAATTATTTTTTTATGATAATTAAAACCACCTTCCCCCAAGGCTAACTTGAGGTCTGTCGTGGAGCGCGGTTTGTGCTGGCCTTGCGCCCAGGGAAGAGCGCCGGGTGCTGCCCAGCGGCAAAGCGCGGCCCCTGAGCTGGGGGGCAGCAGGGATGCGGGAAGGGCGCGTGGGCTGGACTGGTCCTTATACATTTGATATCATGGAATCATAGAATCTTAGAACGGTCTGGGTTGGAAGGGACCTTGAAGATCATCTAGTCCGAATCCCCCTGCCCTGGGCAGGGACACCTCCCCCCAGCCCAGGTTGCTCCAAGCCCCGTCCAACCTGGCCTTGAACACCTCCAGGGATGGGGCAGCCACAGCTTCTCGGGGCAACCTGCCCCAGGGGCTCACTGCCCTCACAGTCAAGAACTTCTTCCTAATATCTCATCTAAATCTCCCCTCGTTCAGTTTGAAGCCATTCCCCCTCATCCTATCACTCCATGCCCTTGTAAAAAGTCCCTCCCCAGCTCTCCTGGAGCCCCTTTAGGCACTGGAAGGGGCTCTGAGGTCTCCCCGGAGCCTTCTCTTCTCCAGGCTGAACACCCCCAACTCTCCCAGCCTGTCCTCATAGGAGACCTGTCCTCATATTCCCTGCTGCTGCCTACAAACCCGGTTTGTGAAGGAGCGAGGACTGGCCTTCAGGGGACGGCGGGAGCGCAGCCTGGCGGCAGGGGTGCCCGCAGCCCCCGGGTAGCAGTCACAGAGTGATGCTGTCCCTCCGGCTGCAGCCCAGGGGCTCACGCCTGGCAGGCAGCAGTGTCCCCCACCCCAGCAGCACGGCAGGCTGGAATGTCAACTTTCTCCTACTGCTCCGTGCGATAAATACAGCACGCTCCTTAATCCTGCCAGTGGCTTAGCTCTGCTTTTTCACTACCTGCAGCTTACAGGATCAAGCCCCAAGTTGTTAAATGATCCAAGAGAAATACATTTCAGGATTTTCCTATCTTCAGGCTTTGCAAAAAATGCTATTGGTGAAAAAGACAGTGAATAATCATATTTGTTCTGCTATTAAATGGCCAAACATCTGAAGTACATCAATTCAAAATGTTTGTGCTGCTGCTGAGTGCCACCACATCCCCGTGAATAGAGCTGGGCACATCAGCTGGGAGATGGTGTTCCCCCAACGTTCGGAGCTGGAGGTACAGGCTGCACACGGTGTGCTCCCGCTTAATCCTCAGAAACCAGCAAAACACGCGGGCAAAAGGAGAGCCTGAAACCCCGCGGCAGCACCGACTCGGGTCTGAAGGTGTCCTGCTGATGCTCATCTCCAACAGGAATTATTTAACCTTTTACTGGGAGGGTATGTCATAGAAAGCAAGGGATAAAATTCCGTTTTCATTACGAAATGCAAGACCCCTGTCCAGCCGGTGAGGCGCACAGCCCTGCCGCTGCCGCTGCCCTCACCCGCGGTCGTGCCCCCCTTGCCCAGTCGCACACCCCCTCACCAGTTACGCGCCTCTTGCACGTGGCTGTTCACACAAGGACGTGTTTTGGCCCGCTGTTTAGCAGTGCAGGCGCTCCCGTTTGAACGTACGTGGGAAGACTTAGTTTAAACTCTGTCTGACATATTACAGGTAACAGGATCAGATCTTCAGTTACTGTAAATGTGTCAAGAAGTCCTTGCCGGAAGCTAAGGAGCTAGTTACCTGCTTGATTCCTTTGGCTAATTAGGTCTTCCGCACAAAGTATTGTTTTGCAGACAGCATTGCACACGTGCTGAAAGAGTAATAAACCAGCAGAGCCGTTCATGTTAAGTGTTTGTACTGCTTGTACTTTGTTAAAAAAGGTGTAGAACTATTTAGAAGAGGAATCATTACTACCATACAGGAAATTAGCTCAAGGATAGCTTATTTGTCCACTAAATAAATACCTGTATCTCGGAGACACGGAGACACAAAAGGATGAAAATAATCCTCTTTGTAGGTTTTATTTGTTCTAGCTCTAAGTTAACACCTCTCTGCCTGCCTAGAAGGAAGGCTGGCACAGTCCGTGCGCTGGTTCGAGCTGGTACCACGACCCTCACGGCTGCTGTAGCTCTCTCATTGCGCAAGTGCAATCCTTGCTACCCAGACCTCTTGATCAATGAGCGATTCCAGACGCAACACAGATTAGAATATGGACTGATTTCTTTTGCTTGTTTGTCTCAGCAGTTAAATCCTTGCACAAATGCAATGTGAGGTACGAGACAAGCTCCAGTGTTTGCTGGTCTGTGTGCTCAAGGCCAAAGGAAGAACTCCCTCACACTTACCACATCGCAGCAATGTCACTCTGACTTGAAACTCTGGGTAGAAGGTGCAAGTGCCAGTAATGTAGAAGGTCTATCAGTAGCATTAGGAGACCTTCTAAAGACCTAAATTAACTAGGGACGCCGATTTTCGTACATGTCACAAGTGGTGTAAACGAAAGGCTTCGGGCTGTGTTTAACAAACAGCGCGTGTAGGCATCTGCCAGCCGTCACGCGGGCCAGGGGACACACAGTACGCTCCTACAGCTTTAGTGTTTACTTCGTGGCTGCTTCGAAAACAACAGTGGCTAACTATGCTGATGGAAGCCTTGCCTGAGGTCCCCGAGCAGTCATTAAACCCTTAGCCTTCTGTTCAATACAGAATGACACGCTCGTTCTGCGTTTCCTCCGCTGGGCTGCTGTGGAGGAGCCACGATTCGATTGATATGCCTGGCCCGAGCCCAAAAATGATTGCACCGCACTTTCCTGGAGCGGGCTGTCAGTTCACATTCAGACAGCCATGCAGGATGCAATTGTCTGCTCACCGAAAATAGCTTCGGTGCATATTTAAGCCATTTCCATGTGGCAATATGAGAATGAATTCTCTCTTCTCCTTCTGGAAACTTTTCATTTGCATGGCGGTGCTGTTCAGCGTGCAACGGAATCATCGCATCCCACAACATATTAATATTTTAGTTTGTTATCTCTTAAGTTATTTTTAGCAGCCAACTGTCCTTGCGTGCAGCTCAAAACTGCAGCAGGATGCTCAGGCATGTTCCCTGCACGGTCAAGGACGTACCGTCGCACATCTGCTCAGCAGGCAGCAGCCTTCTCTATTATTAAAGTAATCTCTGAACTGCTACTATAACACATGTAATCATCACACGCAGGATGTCTTTTCCCACCTGCTCTCTATTTATTACCCTGTTATCCTACAAGTTTTAACAGCAACTTGCATTTCAGCTGATAAACACCTACAACTGAGACTCACTATCACAAAGCACAGAGTATTTTGTGATTATTCTTTTTTTGAGCTACTAGAGCATATTCTCAGCTTTTCAGTATGCATTTCTATTTTTAGCATTAGTTTAAGGACACAAATTTGTAACGATCAAAGATAATTAAATATCAATATTCTGGATTTACAGGCAAGAATCTCTCACGTTTAATAACCAAGAGGGTAACAGATTCCATTGCTTTGTCCTACTTTTTGAAAATGCACAGGCTTTCTATAGGAACTGCAGCATTAGAATATCAGTTTGGAAATGGATTTGTGTCAAATTGTATGTGCTTGAAAGATCAGTGGGCCCCAGCTGAAACCTCTGCTGCTTTTTCGTGACATAGTGAAGGACTCCACAAGATCTGTAATGTGTTAGCTGCATATACGCCGCTGCCAACATATTAACTATCTACTTTTTCTACCCCTTGAGAGCCGAACTTTTGCATTTTGGCAAATTTTAGCACAGTGCATGTAGGTATTAAGGGATACATTAATTTTACGGTTTCTCCCCTTCCTGTTCAAGAGAGTGAGCATATGAGTAGCTGAAGCCATCAGCAAGCATTAATGCCACAGCTTTTGAAGTTACTAGGTATTCTCTCAGAAAAGAAGGGAAATAACAATGTCACTGGAGGTGCATTGCGGGCTCTCAGCCTCCCAGGCTTCACCTTCAGCAACCAATCCTTCTGAAATTACGGCTTGATTCATCCAGCCGGCTTGCCCTCCCCACCTAACTGCGTTACACTCATGCCGGTCTCTGCAAAAAATAAACCCAGAAGATTCCCACTTTCTGAGAATACAGGCGGCAAATTCTCATATTCACCTTCAAAACTGAAACAAAAGAAGGGTGGAGAGCTGTCTCCTGATTTTGCCAACGTATAATTTCTGCCCAGTCCTACTGTTCTGCAGTTGCCATCGCTGAGAAGAGGAAACTTTCCGGAAAGTGCAAATACGAAGCTGGAGCCAATGCCTCCCGTCCGACGCCAGCACTCGTGCACAACTCCCGCTCCGTGCTTGCTCCCTGTGCCGCAGCATCCCGACTGCGCGTCCCTCCCACATCTGATCCCGATAAACCAGGCAAAAGCTATAGGGCTGGAATTTTCGCCCTTAGGCTGAGGTGGGGCCAGGGGAGAGCCCTCCCCAGAGCCGCGAACCAGGACAACTGGCACCAGTTACTCTCTGCTTCACACAGAGCAGGTTTGCATCACCGCTCAACCAGAGACTACGAGACATCCTCCGGCTGATTGTGCTTAAACAGAACTGAAGGGCAAGGGATGAGAAAGCAAGATTTAGAAAACAACTTCTAATTCATGTATTTCACAAAACAGCTTCGTTTCACTGTAGGAAAACCAAAGTGGTGGATCCTACAGCTGTTAAATGTTGTAGAGATTATTATATATAGTAGAGGTTAGGTAAATATTTTGCAGAAATGCTAATGCAGTCTTGCTTATTCAGCTTTTGCAATTTGTTTCCAGCCAATTTCAGCATTATTTCATTTTCTTTCTTCGGCCCCTCCTTATAGATACACACTTATGTGCACCATCTCACGCTGTATCTGATGCCTAAAGTTTTAAAATTAATATATTTTAGCATAAAAAAATAGATTAATGTCTTATGTCTGTAGTCATTATGTGCTACAACAAATACTACAAAACAGGTATAAAAGGGATTTAAAATCTTAATTCATGCAAATCAAATAACATGAAAGGTCTTCCTGAGCAAATCATATTCTTAAGGAAAGAGACCCAGATCTGTACTATTTCCTAGTAATAATTCTATAAACATTCTATAATTCCGTAACAGATTACAAAAATTCAGAGGCTCAGTATCAAACTATCTATCCAGAACATAAGAAACATATGACAAAGTATTTACACAATTAGCAGTAGTAGTAGCTTAGCACAGTAGTTTTCAGGGAGGGTATGAAAAATGTAATTAATTGGTTCATAATTTATTAATAAAAAAAGTAAGGAGTTGGAAGGGGTGGCTTTAAAACATGTTGAAAACATCTAGACCTCACTGTAACCACATGTTAAAATCTCAGCAGGACTGCTTTTAAGAGGAAACGGGATAAAGTCACATAATTAATTAACTCATAGTTTATTCATGGAAAAGGAGTTGGAAGAGACAGCCTTGTTTAAGACATCCCGACGCCATCGCTACCAAATATTGCAGCCTCAGGAAGACAATCAAGTCCTCCATTCCGCCCAACGTGTAAACCCCGGACTGTGCCAACTACTGTGCTCTCCGTGGCTGGGGGTACGCTGGCGTTCCGGGCTCCTTACCCAGAACAACTTATAACCAAAAATCTCGTCTGCGCTTAAATGACAAAAAAGATAGCACTCCCTGGAAAATGAAGAACATGCGGTGGGTGGTACCGGACCCGCCAGGCTGCCCCCTCCGCCTGCTGGAATTCCCAGGTTGTGAAAAACTTGTTATGGGTACTTGGTCAGCGAGGGGATCGGCGCACACACTGCCCGCGAGTCCTTGGGCTCAGAAAACTGGGATGAGCCCTTAAACCTAGATCAAAAATCATGGCATTTGGTAATTAAAGTCGATAATGGCTGGCTGCAGGTCTGAACTGAGCAAAGCGCTTTCATGCCTGCTAAGCTGGAAGGAAGTAATTAGTGTTGCTCACAGGCTTAAAAAAAAAGTTTGGCGAATGACTTCTGTAAGTAGCGGCAGCTCTGGAACGCTGAGCCGAGGCCACTTTGAACACATACGTTTCTAAAAGCCACCAGCGGTTTTGTTTCCCCCCCTTTCTGCATCCCTCATATTTCGACCTCATTGTTAGGTCTTATTCGGCAGATAATAAGATAATATGACGCTACATCTGGACACATCCATTCGCTGTTTAAAGTCACTGCGTGTCCTAAACAACCTGATAAACAAAAGGGTTCGGGTGCTCAGCAACACTTTCCAGCATGAGGCTTGTAATGAGAAGCAGCTACTCGTACGGCATGCTTGCTCGGTAACGAGCGGTAGCAGATGAGGACCCTGGCTAATACTCAGCTGCAGTACACGTACTCCTGGCTGCAGCCTTCAGCTACCTGCAAAAATCAGCCCCATTGGGGTGAACAGGTAAGAAAGCACCAGAGCCCCGTCTGAAAGAATAGCCCTGTGTCATTTCTTCCCTCTCTTTTCTTTTGACGGCAGTGGAAGTATGACATAGCCGAGTACTGTGTTAGACACCTGGAGTAATTCAGTCCGTTGGAGCTCTTCTGCTTGAGCGTGTTCACTATGGCGTGTGGCTATACACGACACAGAAAGTGTCCTGAGGAAAAGGGGCAGCATTACCACGGCTTCAGTGGCTCACCAGCAACGAATTCACGACCCACGAGCATCATTTCAAACGAGTGTCATGGGCGCCTCCCGACAAGCATATGCGTGTGCCATATATTGTCCAGGAAAGTGTTTAATACATATTTAATAGACCTGTTCTGTAAACACACGCTAATGGAAGCAGCCCTTGCTAACAAGGGCAGCCCCGTCCATGGCTTTCAGTGGTAATACTCAACAAGTCAAGTGATTCTGTGCTTTTCTGTGCTAGACAGCTGCATCTCGTCGCTGCACTGCAAAGCCTCTGCTCACATTCCTGTTGGCAGAAGAAGTACGCAGAGGCTTGTTTTCATATCCAGCTGCAAAGGCAAACGCTGTAGTTAACACATGCCCCAGCGCAGGAGAATCCAAAAGAGCCAACAAAATCTCCGAGTATGATCTCCGAACAGCTTTGCTGAACTTCAGTGTCACAGCCTTAACAGAGCAGCTATAATTAATGGAATAATTAGATTAGATTCATACTGAGGCAATCCAAGACACCGGTCCCAGTGTGGGTGTGATCAATGGGTGATTCATTTAAACTGAGAAACCATAACCACGGTGGGACGACTGCAGACCAAACCAGTCCTGCGCCTGAGCACAGCGAGGGCCCCCCAGCCTCCGAGAGGAGGACAGCACCTTTCCAAAGCCTTGGAACAAGAGGTGCCCGGGAACACTGGCTGGGCTAACTGGAAGGAACTGCCCCAGTTTCATTCGTGCGTTGCAGTTATTTTACATTTTGTCTTCAATGCAGTGTGAAGCAAACTCGCCAGCCCTCACTAAACGCTCTCTGGGATCTGGCATCCTTCTAGTGTATTTGTGATGGAGCAGCTTTAGATCAAGTTTGACTTTCTCATGGAGATTCATTTCCACAGTCTCTTATTTCCCATTGACTATAACAATTCACAGCAACAACACCTCATGGTAACGTATGATAAACCCGCAGAGTTTTGCAGCAGCAGCTAAATGAAACGGTGTCACCCATGCACGGTACTGCAGCGCAGTCGGTACCACTCCTATTAAACAAACGGATATTAAAGTTCCTCTCATCTAAATAACTGTGAGACAAACTCTTCTGCTGCATAAATCACACTGGTATCAAGGGGTCAACATGCAGACAGATGCTGTACGGGGAACTAAATGTCAAAACAGCCAAGTTAAAACCACTATAATAGGAGATCCTTACTGTTCAGAAAACACAACCGCCCGGCAGTGTTTCTTTCAAAACTAGCAGGCAGAAATCTAAAAGGAAATACAGTTTTCGAAACATTTACATATTTGCCTGTTTGCTGGCTTGAAGGAAAGGAAGCTGCCTGACAAAAGGACGCAGGCTGCCTGAGAAATGGAGCATTCGGGAGAATAATGTCAACCTCTCCCCTGCTACGTGCTGCTTGCGGACCTGGGGAATTAGGCCCCTGCGTTTCATTTCCCCAGGGGGCTGTGCAGCTCCAGAGAAGGTCAGAGACACTGCTTTAAGGAGTGCCGCGTAGGACACACCGGGTCGTTTGCTAAACTAAATCCCTCCGCTGTTTTCCACAGCAACCCCATCCTTCCCTTTGCTGGTCTTATTACAGCGTAACCCAGGTACAGTGAGCCAAGAAAGGGTTAAAGAGAAATTCTGGGCTTCATACTTTTTTGATTTTGTGAGCATGAATCTCTTTCATGGAACAGCTGTCAAGTCAGCCAACGAAACAGGTCTGCTTAGGTCTCCTGATAATACCAACTGCTGTTGTTCATGTATCCTCAGTGACAGCAGCAAGATGAAAATCGAAATGAATCGCTCTACAAATGAGACACTTTTCTGCTTTGACTTTCCAAATGTGACAGTGTTGTTTGTTTTCTCAGTCAGCAACATTTAGAGATGTTAGAAGGCTCTGCTGTCAGAAAGTTGCTCAGGGGGAAGTTTCAAAAAGAAAAAAAAAAGGGGGGGGAGAAATCTGCATAACAGTTCCTTGCACAATTCTGTTTAAATTTCTGCCCATTAGTACTACGTCCACCAAACTGAAGTGCAAAATATTCCCAGCAATACAGACTACTGCAGACTTTGAGCGGCAACTGTTAACGTTTCATATCTCTCTACACAGTATTTAATCAATATCCTTACTGTGCTACAGATGCCAAATGCTGGTCCTCAGCATAGGCGCTACTGACCAGCCGCAGCTCCCGCTGCCGGCCGCGGGAGCCCTCAGGCGTTACCGCCCGTCCGTCTGCTTAGGAGAAAAGTGTGTTTCAACAGATCACAAATTACAGACAAAAAAGATTTTAAAAAGCGTTCTTTCTTCAATATGAGTTTGAAATATGAATATTTGCGCTTCTATGCAAAGAGCTGAAAACACCCTCCAAATATAAATGAATTAAGCAGTTTATGTGAAATAAATATTTCTCTCCAGCTTGCACAGGAAGAACCTAAGGCACAGGGTACCCGCTGGACCTCATCAATTACTCTTATTTACTGCGCTATGTAGCTAGAAACAACAAAGTTGTACGAGACTGATTTTTTTTTCTTTAACAATTGCATTAAAACTCATAAGCCATATTGAAACACTGAAATATATTCTTATACACCCAAATGAAACCTTCCTTTTAAAACGTATCTCCATTGCATAATTTTTCTCCTTATCTAAGATGAATGCAACAATACCTAGAAGCACAACAATACCAAGAAGCATAATCTAACGTTCAGATTTCCCCGCATTTTTGAGAGTAGGAAGAACTTTAACACTTATCCACTAAAAAAAAAATAAAAATAGAAAAAGGAGAAGGCTTTTTAAAAATGCATTATGTATTTAAGTTCATTTGACCGTACCGATTTACCTACATGCCGGTTACAGGCACGCCAGTTAGAACAGCTCGGCTCAGGGCAGTACTGCACTAACGCGACGAAGATGTCCCTCACACCACTACAGTTTTGGAGTACACTGAGGGATTTCGTGTGTATCTGTCCCAGTTACGTAGCGATATCCCAAATCTCTAGAATCTTTTGGAAGTTTTACTCTAAATCCACTGAGCCCAAATCTGTTCTCATTCCATGAACATACCTCTGAAGCCCACCCTTGCCAAATAATCAACTTCAAACCGTCCTGTTCTGTCAAGCAAGCTTTACTGGAGGGGCTAGCCACCCAAAATCCCTGGGTCTGCAGGTGCCAGCTGTGAGACAGCCACAGAGCCCAATCGTGATTTAATAATTAATATCAGTACTATGCGCTAACAGCACTTTCAATCTGAGAGTCTCAAAGTGCTTTGCAAATATGAATTAAGCCTCCAAACATGCTGTGAGTGTCCCCATGTTACCAATGAAGGAAGCCATACTCGGTGATTTGGCCACTTTATACAGAAAATCTGTGGGAAAGCAAAAATCATATCAAGAACCCCGCAAGCCTAGGTTTATACCGCTAGCACAGCACAAAGCCATCTTTTCTTTCTCTTCTTTTTTTCTGTTTTTTTTATTATTATTATTATTTTAAACTATTTTCTCATAGTACAGGAATAATTTTGATTGTTGTTTGAGTGTTGATCTGCTGGAGGGTAGGATGGCGCTACAGAGGGACCTGGCCAGGCTGGATCCATGGGCCGAGGGCAATGGTGTGAGGTTCAACACGGCCAAGTGCTGGGTCATGCCCTTGGGTCACCCCACCCCATGGATGCTACAGGCTTGGGGGGGAGTGCCTCGAGAGCTGCCCAGTGGAAAAGGACCTGGGGGTGGAGAGATGGGGACTGACCTCTTCTCCCTAGTGACAAGTGATAGGACAAGAGGAAATGGGTTCAAGTTAAGCCAGGTGAGGTTTAGGTTGGATATTAGGAAAAATTTTTTCAGTGAAAGGGTTATCCAACACTGGAATAGGCTGCCCAGGGAGGGGGTGGATTCGCCATCCCTGGAGGTGTTTAAAAAAAGGGTAGACGTGGTACTTGGGGACATGGTTTAGAAGTGGTTTTTGTCAGGTTAGGATAATGGTTGGACTTGATCTTAAAGTTCCCTTCCAAACTCAACAATTGTATGATTCTATGATTCTAAGAGAATTTTTGGCACCTGGTCTTCTCTGAAACTGAGGAATAAGTGACCATGAGCACCATGTCACTGCAGTTACCCAGCACTGCCTTATAACATCTTGTACTTTAGCTGCTAAACTTAGAACCTATTCTTTAAATTTTTTCACGTTGGGAACATCTAGTTGGGCTGACTTATGTTTTTTTATTTCAAAATAAATGATTCAGCAGATTTAAAAAATCAGTTGGGGAGAGGGGAAGAGGCAATTTTGCCAAGTGAACATTTCCTTTTCTGGTTTCTTTTGAACAGCTGAAATCAGGTGTATATTCTGCTGAACAAGTGGCATTGTTGCTAGCAATGGGGTAGTACCGTGGTAGAGATTTGCCTTTTGTTCTCCTTGTTTAAAGGTACTCACATATGACCCTTTGCTCCCGCCAAAGACAATTTCTTTGCATTTCTAAGTCGAAGACCTGAGGGTCAGTCCAAGCTTAGGACACTGAAAAACTCAGATCAGACAACTAACAGGATAGTCAATTCTATAAAATCCTTATCAAATGACTGATGCTACTGCTGACAGCATGTTTTCTCTTCTTGATTTTACTCCTAATGCTTGTGCATCACAAACCTCCCTCAGTCCATCTGTGGAGGATGCCAAAGCAGAAGTATTAAGTATTTTGTTTGGCACTCTGGATTCATGTGTAAACAAGCACGAGGCAGCTCAATTAACAGGACTGCGCTCCCAAGAATGTGAGGTACGGAACAAAGGAAGGAGCCATCCTGAAGCATCCACAAATGCTTTCAGTACTGATCAATCGTTTCACATCCCTTTCCAAAGACAACAGAGCTGGTGCCACCTGGCAGAGTGCCGGCACTCCCAACTGTCACCAAAATAATTAGCTCACCTGCGGATTCCCCAGCCCCATTGCTGCTGGGGAAGCTGGTGGCACAACTGTGGCGCTGGCAGCCTGGCGAGGAGGCTCGAGCAGAGCCACTGCTCCCGCCCCGAGCGAGAGGCTGGACCGCTGGGCTCACCGCTGGCACCGGCACTCTCCTGGCCACTTCAACAAGTTCCTCTACAGCCAGCACATGAAATTTAAATAAGAAGCCGGTTGCTTGGTAACGCAACAGAGTTAATTCTGGGATGTTTGGCATCACTGACCTAAAAACAAAAATAAAAGAAGTAGGAGCTTCCTTGGCTGGTAGCAACAGAACGCGGCTCTCCGTGGCAAGCCCAGCCACAGGGACACACACATCACGGGAGCATGGGAGCCACTAAACATTTCAACCTACTGATACCAGGCCATTGCTTCCCCCTTCAGATAATTTCCATGCGCCTTCCTCTCCTTCCTATATCTCCCACGGCAACAGCTTCTCTTTTTTAAGCCTCCAACATTCCCCCCAGTGCATCTGGTCCCTTCCCATCCGACCCCCTCACCTGAAAAGCAGTCCCAGCCTTGGGACACCTCTGCACTCCCCCACCAGCTGGAGTGCCAGGATCAGCAATTGCACATTACTCTATTGTGCCCCCAAACTGGCAGCCCAGGCTGATTGCTGGTGTGTTGGTCTACAGAGAATACTCCTGTTCTGGCCTTCTATGTGCCAGTCCGGAGCTGAGGTGAAAGAGCAAGCCTGGCCGAAGCTGGGCTTTTACTAGGCTCAGTGTGGGCATGCCGAAGAGATGCGAAGGTGACCCGAGGGCTGGAGCCCCTCTGCTGGGAGGACAGGCTGGGAGAGTTGGGGGTGTTCAGCCTGGAGAAGAGAAGGCTCCGGGGAGACCTTAGAGCCCCTTCCAGTGCCTAAAGGGGCTCCAGGAGAGCTGGGGAGGGACTCTGGATCAGGGAGTGGGGCGGTGGGATGAGGGGGAGCGGTTTTACACTGAAAGAGGGGAGATTTAGGTTAGATATGAGGAAGAAATTCTTCACCCTGACGCTGTGGCTGCCCCATCCCTGGAGGTGTTCAAGGCCAGGTTGGACGGGGCTTGGAGCAACCTGGGCTGGGGGGAGGTGTCCCTGCCCAGGGCAGGGGGGTTCGGACTAGATGATCTTCAAGGTCCCTTCCAACGCAAACCATTCTATGATTCTATGAATCACCGCGAGGACGTGAGGTTTCCCTGTCTGTCCTATTCTAAGATGTGAGTGCTTTTTCATAGCATTTAAAATGTATAAAGGAGTTGCTGCTGCAGAACTGAGTTGGTTTTGGGGCTGCAAAAAGGAGGAAATTTTCACATCTGTCAGGTTAATTTAAATAAGGTTGGTTAGTCAGAGCAGTTCAGTGGTTTGGAAAGTCAAAAATAGTCCTTAAGAGATGAGTGGGGCCTCAGGGAAATTGATGATAAACATACTTACCAGCGGGCTATGCAATTTAGTATAACATATCATACACATGACCTGAAAGCCATGGCTGCCTCTGCAATTTGCATGCGCACGTACACATTCACACATCAAACTTGAAAGAAAGAGTGAGGGGTCTTTTGTCCCTTAACATCTTAGAGCTGAATGGATTTCATCAGCGGGTTGATAAATGATACGCCTGCTTAATTTGCTCGATTGCCCGGGCAGAGACATGGTGCCGCGCGTTGCGGTGTCTGTGGGCAATGGCCGAGTGGCAGACCCAGTGCCGGGGAAGCGGCACGCCTGGTCCCGGCTCTCCCCACCAGCAGCTAACAGGCATGCACAGGTATGTGCTCCCGCGACTGTCCTGCTGGGTGGTCCTGTGTTCGTTGCAGGGCGCCTCCTTGCTCCAGCGTAGCCCCTAAATTAGTCCTGCCTTAACAGTTTTCACACCGTTCCAATAGCTTGACCTAGGTATGTGTTTGAAGAACCCGTATCATAAATATAATCTCATCTTTTACGTTGTATTTAGATATTATACGTGAGCTGCAACAGAAAGATGTGACATTGCCTTTTTCCCAGCGTTTTACAGTATGCTTCAGAAGCCCAGGAAACGCGGGATGATCTCCTTTTCTTTCCACCTGAGCATTTCTTTTTCAACCCAAGTGCTAGTTTGACTTTTCTGCATGGAAAACCATAAAGCAGCAAGTATTTCCAGGGTTATAAAGGGGGCACATCTCAGGGTTCAACCATCAGCTATTGATCTTTGCTCTTATACTTTGTTATAGTATTACTGCAGCCCCTAAATAACACACGACTGAATTGCTGGGCTATAAACACACCATTTGTACAGATTCTCTGCGACAAAGATAGTAGGACCCAAATCACTGGGTAATTCAGCTTCTCCTAATACTGCACAGCATACAAGCCACCAGATTGTGATCTTTTTTGACCAGTTATAAATAACTAGATATAAGCTGTTGCAACAGAGATCGGAACCTGGTCCCCTGGGTACACACAGCTACCCTTGTTCATTTTCTCTGCACTAAGGGTACTTCAAGATCCCCTGACGCCATGTGCGCTGCTCGGTAGGGAAATGTGCTAGGTAAATTCCCACGCCAGCCAGCAGCCTGGCCATAAGACAAGTCCTAATGGGCCTTTTTTCAGATTATCAGGGAGTCTCTGACAAGGGCTAAAATTGCCCACAAATAATTAAATTTGAAAGACTTAGGGAATGTGGTTGGGAGTTTTGTACGTTACAGAAAATCAAACAACATACAGCATAGGTGAATCCTGTATTATTCGGAAGTAAAATGCACAAGAAGGTGAGACTGGACAGTGTGTGGTGGCAGCCACATTCCCGTAAGCCATCGGTGCCCTCCGATGTACCCCGTGCGATCCCCCGCTCTGCGCTGTGCAGGCAGCGCCTCGCTTCGCAGGGAAGAGTCCCTCACTACTTTTCTTAAAGATACGCAAAAGAACTTACTAAATTCATGTAACTTCTTGCAGACATTTTGGTGCTGTGATATATTTTAGGTACGGTTTCATTAAAAAAAAATGGAGGCATTAATTGTATAGAGAGTATATACGGTGCAAATAAGTTTCCGACAGCATAAGACACAGTGATGTGAGTATACAGAAGATGAGGAGTCATTACTTTTATTGTTATTCCCCTGATTTGGTTTTGCTATTGTCTTTTGCTTTGCTTTTGACATATACCGTGCAAACTGAGCTGTAGTAAAAAGTTATAAATAAGCCACTGCCTCTGAAGCACACTAGAATACATCATGCTCACTGCCCCTACCTCCTGCACAAAGGAGATTTTTCTGGGCAGCTTTGTTTCTCCTGCTTGCTGCTTCGCTATTCTGCCGTTGCTGCAAAGTAGCTGTTGTGGGAGCTGTTCTTGTGACAGGAAGCTGACTTTTGTCAGTACGCCGCACGCACCATTTTTCACACAGTAAATTTAAGAGAAGGTAACATTATTATGCAATCATTCTTGTGAACATTAGGAAAGCTATTAAAATTTGATGTGATCGTTTATCACAAGCATAGTTATTACAAATACTAATACAACAGATGTGATTACAGTTTACAAGTGAGCGCTACAAGAGAGGATGAGATGCTGGCAATTGTTGTTTGTCACACTTGGCTTAGAATTAATTCATATTTTAAAATGCATCATTTTGTTTTTTCCACTACACTCCCAGATGGATGTTTGTCTTCTAATAGCTCACTGTTTAAGTTCTGTAAATAGTTGTAACTTCTAATGTTAACCGGGTAAATTACCAGATAATGCCCAATATTACTGCTCCACTTACCAAACACAGTTTGATACAAAGAATTGGTTGTGCGTTTTTCCGAGCGCAGGGCACAGTGTACAAGTTAACCAGCTTTACAAGGAAACGTTCCTTCTGGCTTCATACTAGAAAATATTTGTTCTGAAAGGGGTTTATTTATTTATTTATTTAAACAGCCATTCCTACCATATGGTTTCATTTCAGATAAGCAGTGTCCGTCCGGCATGCTCTGCTGGCCGAGAACATTTGCCTGTCCTGTGTCATCTATACAAACCTTTGTGTTCTGTCTTTACATTTTGGGCAGTTTCTTTTAGACGTACGTATTTCCTAATATCAAAATGCTAAATAAATCAACAATATGCCAGACCTTGTGTGAACAGTAACAGCAGGTTGGGTGTCCCAGCATTAACCAAGTTGTGTGATTGACAGTTAATCATTTCCTACCTAGTGATCTACAGATGAGCTCATTTTTGCTTTCACCTAAATACCAGAGTATATGCAGATGGCATCAGAAATACCTCTTCTACATTGTCATTCATAGCAACTCCTGCACTCAACTGATCCAATAACCTCATTCTTCAGATACTGTCAAGAATATGCAACTAAATAAAAGCACCTCGTAAGTTACAACTAATTTCTGAATTGTTACCTTTAATTAACTATAGAAGCAGAGCTATGATCACCATCAAATAGAGGCAATCAATAAAATTTAGCTCTTTAAATCCTTGGTGGTACCCATAATTTGAGCAGTTTCCTATCCTACATGTCCTGCCCGATTTCCAAAAACTGCTGCAATATGCAAAATGTGGAGGTTCTTGAGTGGCGCCCTTAAAACCATGGTAAGGAATGAGTCCAAATACCAGACGGATGGAAAATTAAGTTTAAGGTTGTATGAAAATACACCAGTCTTTGGGATAAAAGAGAACCGATACCTCTCAGTATGAGGCTGCCTTTGGGAGCAGCTCAGTCCATCGCAGCCTCCCTGCGTAACCCGCAAAGAGGGGAAACAGAACAATTTATCAAAAGAATAAAACTGTATTTCCATCCTGCTGCTCTTCAGTCACGCAAAAAAACCACGAGTTGTTCCGAGGAGCCACAGCCAGGATTGCCCAGGAAGGACAATTCCCGGCTCCCGCCGTGCCAGCGCCATCCCTCCCCGCCGGCTCCGGCGGCCGGGCACGGCCACCGCCACCTCCACACACCCCACAGGTCACGAGCTCTGCACGGAAACGGAAGCACGGTAAATGTTTATGCACTTAAATCCATAACGATTCGTGAAGCAAATGAAGAGGTAGAGCTGGGCCTCCTCATCGTTTTCAGCAAAGATGAATCAAGTATCAGGTTTTGTACCTTAAATCAATTTTAAGGTTTTAGCCAGGGTTTTTTCCAATCTCTGTGACCACAGGAGTTTGAACTAGAGCAGGTAAGCTGCTGCTTTCCCTTCTGACAGAAAAACACTGGAAAAAAACACTTTTTTTGTTCCGCCCCAAATGAGAACGTGAGGAGAAGAGAGGGCCAAGGCGGCTCTGTGGCTTGAGAGGTGCGGCGCTGGCTCCGGGCACAGCCGGGCTGCGATGCTGTCCTTGCTCCAGATGACACTCCTCAGCCCGCGTTCTGCACGTCCCCGTCAGCCACGCACTCCCGTACCCAACGGATATTGAATTCTGCCCGCGACAGGGATACCCCCGTCGCGGTTGAGTCCGAGAGCAGGCGCCCGCGCTCGGCGGACCGCGGAAGGCAGGTTAGGCCTGAATATCCACACCATGAAAGACCAGACAGGGGCCAGCTTGAGAAGCTGAGCTTCGGACTGACCAACCTCTTATCAAGGTATCACCTGCTACCACAGACAATAAAATATGCTTTGTCAGCTGCCTCAGGCAGAGAATACAGCACGCTTCCCTAGAAAAGGCCCCAAACGCTCCACACAAATAAAATTCCGCTGGGTTCCCAACCTGCCTGTCCTGCAGGCGGTCGCTCAGCCCCGCGTGCCGCGTGAGGAGGCCCCTTTGGCGCCTGCCCACACCAGCACCATGCCCTGAGCAGCCCTCCCCCGTCCCAGATCGCTCTCTCATCTGCCTTCCTACGGCCGACACCGTCTCTTTGCTTTGAACGGCACGGGCTTGGACGATGGGCATGATTCAGTTTTATGGGAAAGTTATTAAAAGCTTTTTCAAAAGTTGCTTTTGTGCTAAAGAAAAGGAAAGGGGAGGCGAGTTTTGTTAGCAAAACAAATCCCCTTGAGACATATTTTATTTGCCAAGCTATGTACACAAAAACCTGATTAATTTAAAGTTACATTCATATATTTTAAACAGTCTTAAATTATTCATTTCCATTTTAAAAAATATATCCAAGCACGGTTGCTTCAGTAATAAATCTTTAAGACGGTGGGACGTTTTACATCATACTGTTGCTCTCCAGAGACTTCTCTTTGCATCTTGGGCTGTTCATTAAGCCAGGAATAGCGGGATGGGAAGGACTGCACAACACCCAGCAAAATATTTCAGGGTGCGGACTGCCGGGGCACAAACACCGGTGGGGACGGAGGGCAGTGGAGGATGGGGCGCTGCCGGGCTGGCACAAACCCAGGGCTGGGCGGCGTGGTTACTGCTGCGGGCAGCTCAGCGGCCACCCTCTATGCAGAGCGCAGGAGCTCAGCACAAGGTTTACTGGCAAAAGCAGAGAGTTCAAATCATTCTTCTTCTGCTCTGCGGCGGTGACCCTTGCGTGAGCCTCCCGACCCCAGGGCTCCAGCGTGCTCTCCTCCGTGCCGGTCCACGCGCTGAGATGATGTCCCCACCACTGCTTCCCAAAGAAACCGCTTGTACTATGCTGACGCTGAAAAGAACTTCCCTGCTTAAGCTAAGAGGCACCTCGTATATAAAGATTTCCTACAAATCAAGCCACCCTTTCACGGGACAGCATCTCTTGCCATTCTAAAATCGCCCAAAGCAAGTACTGTCATAGACCAGGAGGCTACAAATCTGCACAGAATGTTTAATATATTGATGCACGGTCTGCTTTAATTTGCAAGCTGCAAATCCAGTGAAGTTTTACCCACAGATGATATAGAGAAAAGTCTCCATCGGCTGAGATTTAAGTCGGCAAGTTCTCGCAATTTGTTTTCAAAGACTGAGGACAACAAAAAGCATCTAACCTGCCTCTCCCCAACCCCACAGAGTGAGCGGAATGCGCAATGAAGCACTATCAGAATTGGTACTTGACATGGAGCACGGCTACCAAAGCTGAAGCTTTTGAGCTTTTGACAATTAGAGCTCTACCCTGCCGCCCTTATTCAGCGAAGCTGATGGGAGTTGTGCCTGAAATTGGTTCTGAGAAGCCAGCAATGTGAGACTGCCATGAATATTTTAAAGTAAAGGAGTTGGAATACTCTAATGATCTTATGTAAATCTAGTCTAAGAATTTCATTGGAAAATTTTTTGAATGGGTCATTAAGCAGGGGAGAAAAGGTTGGAAAGCAGCCTGAAAAGGAGAACATTTTCAAAAGCCAAAATACTCCCCGCATTCTTCAGAGCCATCCAATTAGCCTAGCTTGGGGAAGTCAAAGCAGAACAAAGTGACAGAGTATGAAGTCTGTAAGTAACTATAGGCAGACCCTCCAGTTTGTCAGGAGATGGCACAAAGTCAGGAATACGTAGTTGGCATGCTTAAATGCTAAATTTGAACCTTAAATGCATTAAAAGATACCTAAGATTTAGCATTTTTCTCCTTATCATTAGTGCTAAAAACAGAAGTCCTGCAAAAACTCAAGATGAAGCAACAGTAAGAAGAGTGGTGGTGATACCGCTGGTGGCAAGCGCCTCATGGTTCCCCTGGGGCCGTGGCCCCTGGCTCACCTGACGCATGCACCAACGCAGAGGCTGCTGGAGGGTACCCGTTTGATTAGCTCTTCAACGAATTCTTTTTGTGGTGTGAAGCAGCACAAATAGTTCTTAAGGAATTACTCAAAACAAAACAAAACAAAAAAAACCCCAAACTGTCCTTGGCAGCTGAAGGACTTTCCATGCCTGATTTCCTTAGTCTTTATGTGAATGCATACTATTATTTGTAATGTGGGAAGAGCGTACTGATGAATATTTTTAGTGAAGAAGTGATTAGGATAAAGATATACATGCACAGTAGCCAAACAGTTTTACAGTATGCGCCTGGCACAGCTCACTCATTAAATCTCACCAGTTTTCTGTTGACTTTTCTCTTGAAGATTTATTCCAGAAGCAGCACTATGTCAGCAGCATCTATGCTGCATTAGCAATTACTTATATGTGTTTGGAATGTTGCAATAAATAAATACTTATTCAGCACATGCCCGGGTAAGGGACTTTTCTTGGATATAAGGTTTTATTTAGCTGTACTCGGAACCATAAATGCTGTCCAGCCCTATCCCTCTCCTGCACAGAAGCTATAGCAGGGTTTCTCTCAGGTTATAGAACCATAGAATCGTTAGGGCTGGAAAAGACCTTTAAGATCACCAAGTCCCACTGTTATCTAACTCTGCTGGGCCCACTTCTAAACCGTGTCCCTGAGCACCGCATCTAGACGGCTTTCAAATACATCCAAGGATGGCGATTCAACCACTTCCCTGGGCAGCCTCTTCCAGTCTTTGATAACGCTTTCAGTGTGGAAGTTTTTCCTAATGTCTAACCTAAACGTCCCCTGGTGCAACTTGACACCATTCCATGGGTTTAAAGCTAAGGACTGATGGCACCTTGTGCCCAGTTTTAATTCTGGTTGCACCATTGCTTGTTCAGGGAGAGAGAAGGCACCGGTAACTGGGATACATTTGGGACATCCTCCCACATATGGATACAAGAGAATATTTTTCTCTAATTCCTGTTGAATAATTTCTCTTCCGATCTGGTCCTCATCACTGTAGCACCATGACCAAGTTCCTCACAACCTCCAAGATGCCACTTTCACCTCCACAAGGTAGAAAAGAGCCATTAACCTCATTTGGTAGTGGGGAACTGAGGTTCCGCAAGGTTAACTGTCCCCACCAAGGCCACTGTGACAGCAGGCAGTGTGCGCCACTGCACGTCCAGTCCACATTTGGCTGGGCAAGCAGCAGGCACATAACCACGGTAAAAGAGACTGCAGAGCAGGAGCAGTACACAGATTTAGGAGCCCTCCCTCTGTATTTCTAGGGATCAGCAAATTTCTCAATGAAACCGTCATCTGAAAGACTTGGCTCATTAGAATGGATCAGCTATTACACATGCTGAATTAGCTGAATACCTGAATTGGCTTCAAAGTGGTAGATGTTTTTGAAGCAACGATGCTAGTATAAACACCAAATGATTTTTTTACGAGGAAAAAAATAAAGTTTTTATGGTTTTACCTAGAGGTAGTGCTGATGCCAGCAATTCTGGGAAAAGACAAGTTTGGGTTTATGTGACAAGCAAATCTTCACAAGTTACACAGGCAGCTTTGTCAGAAAATGATGACCTGCTGAAATTATTCATGCAATATACAGATAAGATCTGGGACCATTCCAGTGATTTAATAAGACAAGGACAATGCCGAGCACAAACAGAAGTAAAGTTTGGAAAAACCCATAGCAGTTGAGCCTCCTGCAAATAGCTAATCCGGATGATTAAACCAGAAATCCACCAAGATAGATATCATCCCTGGTAAGACATTAGAGGCTTCACAAAGAACTCAAAATACATGGGAGATGGCATTTACGGGTGCTAGAGAGAGAATTAATATTCAAAGATGTGCTCATGATAGACAAAAGTATTTAGACTGTTTTCAGTGAGAATTAAGGGATCTGGACCACTAAGTGACACGCAGAAGGGTGAGTAAAAAAGCAATTTCAGTGACGCGTTGGGAAGAATAACTAAAATGGGTCAGAAAAAGTTTACGGAAACCACCAGCTACAGATCAGATACTTGGGAACGTCATTCTCTGTGTTTCTGATCGAGGAACCCAAATTCCTCCCCGGTTCTTTTTCCTGATGGCACATGGCCGCTTTGGCCTCTAACAGAACACTCTCCTAAATGAGGCTCATAAAGCAAAACACCGCTTCCCAGCCATACAGCAAAAGGTAAATGTGTAATGGGAGATGGCAGTTGAATACAGAATCACTTAGCAGAAAGACATCTACTGTGTTTCCTACATAAATACAAAGGATGAAAATACCCCACTGATTAGGAAGTTCATAGTTTTGCATGCCATTAAGTGTCAGAAGATTTTATTTCATTCTTGTTAGGAATTAGGGAGTAGAAAATAATTTTCTGTACTATTGGTAAGGAGGGAAACTGTTGCCTATATTTAGACATCACAATAATCTCCCTTTCACAACCCTTTAAAGAGGTCAGCACGCGTACTGGATATTTATAAACTGGTTCATTAGTTGATTACTTCTTCCTTCCCTCCATATCAAGTTACACAAAGAAGGAACAAGAGCAGGAAAACTCACCTAGGGCCAAGGTGTTATTGATCATAATCATAACATTATAATGTCAACTCCTTACATTTACTACTGTAATAAATAGTAATAAGAGTTAACTCTAAGTCATAGGCATTATTACAGAAAGAAATTGGATATCATATTTCTGTGTAAATTCCACCTTTTCATCCTGCAAATATCAGTGCCTGTTAAATATTTGAATTTTCACTGCGTTAAAGGTTCTCAAGTTCAACAGTAATTAGTGCAATCAGGTGCCAAATGATTCCATTCCCAGGAGAGCAGTATTATAGAATGAACTATGGCAAAATTTCAGGGACTGAATCTATAGTGTAATTAGTATAAAACTCACATTTTTAGCATAATGTAATAATTACATAATTTGTTCTATGGACTTTGCAAAGCACTACCTATAAAATAATTTTTAAAGCACCTTAATTTGACAAAAATAAGAGTTAATGTTAATGTTTGAGGGAGAATGCAAATTACCTTAGGAAAAAGCCTGGTTAGTTGGGTAGATGTTACCGCAGCACAATTCAGAAATCAAAATTACGTAACTGTAAGTGCTGCCTAATTTTCCTTAATATTTACTCTACCTCTCATTTTCCTCCCGCCAGACTCATTTCTGTTTCATTGATAACGAACAGGCTACCAGCGAGAGGTAGTACTTCAGAAACAAGAGCATACCTAGCTATTAACCAAAGGAAAAGAACGAAACTGTGTGCAGTAATTAGCAGCCATCAATTCCAAATCTACTTTTCGAGTGGTGGTTCTGGAAAGCCTGACAAACAGTTACGATTTCGCTCACATCGACCGCGCTTGGGGATCATTGAGACAACATGGGTAAGACCTTGCGTATGGGGAATGGCATCTCTCCAGACAGCGTTTGATTCCAAAGGTAAATTCAAAGATCCCTAGTGCTTATCCCATTAAAAACCCCCAACTCCAAAGACAATATTTTAGTTGAAGCAATGTCACTTCCTTGCGTACAGAGTAGGTGCTGCAGGTGCCGTCTCTCAGTAGGGGTCCAGTCAGACCGGCCCCAGTGAGCTGCGCTTGCATGGACAGCGGTTTTGTGAGCACCAGGATTAACCAGCCCCGGGTTTCCTACAGATTTGTGTGTCGTGGTTGACTGAACAACTGAGCTGCTCAGGCTGAAGCTTTTCCAAGAGTCGGGGCATTTATTAAGCCTTTCTGCCTCGCAAACTCTCGCCCAGCAGCTGGCGGGAGGGCTCCCACACCACCTTCCCCTAGTGCGGGCGCTGACGGGGCGTTTCACTGGGCTGCCCCTTCCCACCGGGCTGGTAAGAGCATAATTACTGCTGAGACCCCTTCTGCGCCTTTCACGTGGTACCGGGTGCTGGGTTCAACAGTTATTAGAGGCAGGACAACACACACAGACACACAGTCTTTTCTCCCCATAAAACTAAGTTTTTAAAATAATCAGCTGTAGGGCCCATGCACGCAGGGAAGGGTTGCGTAGGGTACTCTGCCTGGTTTGGCGAGTATGAATCTTGTACAGCCGCTTGCTGTCAGTGTTATAACTGGAAACTCATAACTAACAGCTTCCTCCTGCCCTGCTCCCATCGTTATTCAGTGTCCTTCAGCCTCGTTAGGGTTGTCCGCCGTGGGAATCAACGCGGCACCTTTGAATCCGGCTCACTCCAAAGCCTGCCAGAGTTCAGCCATTCCCCCCACGCAGCCTCCAAGGGGGGACGGCATTACAACTGAAGATGGACGATGCACTGATAAAGGTCATCTTCATTTTGTATTGCTGGGACCCATTTTTCTAATCTTTCTCGGGAGAAGCTTACATCATGTTACATCAAGTTAAATAATCGCCTAATCTAAATGAAACTGCAATGTGCACGTCCCCAGTACACCACTTGGTTGTTTTCCCCAGCTAAGAAAACTGATGGGGTGTGCGCTGCGTGAGGCTGATTAGTACTTAAAACGAACTAACCTGAACATATTAGTTCTGTCAAGAGCTGCATTTTTTATGAGCAAGTTTCACAAAACTTTCATAAAATATGGTATCTAAACTGCAATTTGTTTGATTGATCATTTAATATCTTTTAGGATCTTTTTTTTTTGTCCTCCTGAAAAAGGTTCACCACTTCTAATGAAGTATGCTGTGCTTTTAATCAAATGTCAGGTTGGAACATCTCAGCTCGAGTCCTTTGGAGGAATGCATCTGGCAATTCAGGGCATGGCAAATTGAATAGAGCCGTAACAGTCTAGCAGAGGAAGAGAGCTCCCAAATATGCTCTCCCGCTTCAAGGTTATCTCTTAGATTGCAGATTAGATGTTCACTTGCCTTGGCTTATGTCAGGGACTGCTGTCCTGGGCTTTGCAAAGGGCTTCTGTTCCCTCAAAGTGCAGACTGTGCTGTATTTAAAGTTGAAATCTTGAACAAAGCTGGATAACTTGGGGGAGAAAGGTACGAACTAGCCAGTGTTTCCTCCCCACACTCGGACGCTTTCCTACCGCTGCAACACTTCAGCTGAGACTCACAGTAAAAATCGCTCGTCCTCCTCCCAGAGAAGGTTTATGTAAATCTTAATTACCGCATCAGAGTTTCAATATTTACTGACACGCCATAAATCCGTTGTGTACAAAGCAGACTAGGATCCAATAATACAGAGGCATTGTTTAATTATATGTTTATTAGAGCAGCAGAACTAATAATCCCCAGTAAAATCGTTGAAAATTATCCAATCATGATAGAGTAATCACTGTCCTTTCAGCGCAGGATAAAAGCAGAGCAAACAGACATTGCTGTATCACAAAGCTGCATCAGGCGCAGTTACGCGGCCCCCAAGCCCAATTCACACTGCCAGCCTCACGCAATCAACGTATATAAAAACATGCACTAGAAAAGCAATTGAGTAATTCAAGTTTTGGTGCCTGTATCAATTATTTCATCTCAATGGGTCTCACTCACAGGGAATGGGTTCTAGAAGCTCATTTTATAGGCAGAGCTCTGATCCAAAGCCCTCAACACTTAGGGGAGTCTTTCCTTTGTCTCGGCCGTCTATGGACGAGGCCAATCCTGACAAGCCCCCTCTGTGCCAATTCATCAGGTTTCTGGCAAGATTTTTTTCCTAGATACAGAATACATTCCTGGTCAGACAGAATAACATAAGGGCATTTTGCTTTTTGCAGGTTTACTGTGCGCATGTCCTCTCGGTTACGGTGTCCCATAGCGCATGAGAGAATGCAAGCCGGTCGTGTAAACGAGAAAATGTATATTTATCACAGACTTTCCCTATGAATTATTTCTAATGGGGGGGAGAACACTTAATACAATGTGCATGTATTTTTCCATGTGGAGACAAAGCATCAATGTCTCTGTATCCGCCTGTGAGTTAAGGAGCTGTTCTTTGGCTTGTGGGATGTGGCTGTTGCTAAGACAACTGCGGCGCAGCCACTTACAATGTCCGTGATCATGCACCACAAGCTGTAATTTACCCACAGGTTCCTCATTTATTAGAGCAGAGAAACAGCAGGACAGTTGCTGCACCGTGTCCCGCATGATGCAGCACGGTATGAGTGACTGTCACTGCCTGCTCCGGGTCTAAACTGACGCTGTGTCTGAAAGGAAAGCAAATACTGCAGTAAATGCTTTGTCAAAGTGGAGTGGAACCTCTGAGCCGGGGAAGGGAAACGAAGGAAAGCTTTGCCACTTTGCAATTGCCGCAAATAAAATGCAGCTTTCCACTTTACTGACTTTTGAAGGATTTACTAGATTTTGTGCATGCCTGTAACGGGATCTAAATGTAAGAATCCTTCAGAGACTGGGAAAAGAAGCGCAAACCAGCACGGTCCGGGGCTCCGCATTTGGTCACTCCGTCGCGTGGCAAGGAATAGGGTAGTGATTAGGACTCCCAGGCAGAGCAAACAGCACCTCGGGTAGTATGTTTGACCACGTGGGAGGATGAGCTATCATGAGAACGTCTTTGCTGTGCGGAGGGTCTGTGCCGTGCAGTGCCCTTTCTGAGCACACCTCCAGGACCAGCCAGCAGCGTGGCGCTGCCCGGCCCGTCACGGGGAGCACTCCCGCGGTCAATCCTTCCCTCCCGCCAGGGGCTTCTGCGACGCACACGGGGCGTCTGCCCAGTGTCGTCCTACACTCCTGTGCTGGCTAGGATACAAAATTATTCTGGGGGCATTCCTAAAGCCTGTGTGTTATAATCCCGTGTCCATGCAAATGTAAACGGTCAGTGACTATTGCTAAGTGTTCCTCAGGCCAGAGCAGAGGATGAGGAGAGACGTATGCGCTACGTAGGGGTTGGGCTGAGCAATGACGTACTTTCCCGAAGGCGACTGGCAGAAATGCTGGGCCGGAGGCGGGAGAGCAAGGCAAGGCAGAGGCTAACCGGGCAAAAGAAACAGAAAAGCACGGACTACTGTCCAGTGGAGGATCTGTTAGGGCAGCGGCACCCGCCACCTGAATTCAGGGAAGCACCTTGATGTACCTGAATTTCCGTTCTAAATTCACAGCACCCACAGTGCACAATGGTGTCATATCGCCACTGCGATGGCACCGAGACAGGCAGAAAAAGCTGCTTCTTGTCTTGTTTTGTATATCCAGTCCTAACAGACACGCACCTCGTGTTCAGTAGCGTGTCAGTACTGAGCAGTCATGTCTGCATTACCACTGATAACAAGCACCGGTGAGGAAAGAATTGAAAGGCAACTATAGACGATAACTAAGAAATGCATGTCACATATTCATTTTCTTGTAATCCAGTACTTCCATTTCTCTCTCAGAGTCCCACACATCATCAGACAGTTGTAAGGACAGGTTCCTACTCAGATTTTCATGTGGACAACTAAGCCCGTCATGCTATTTAAACAACGGTTCACACTCTGCGGTATATAGGTCTTTAAGATTCTTCTTCTACCGCCTTGTTTTGTCATATATTTATTCTGTGCATAACTATTTTAGTTTACTGCAATAAAATCCATTCTCCTTAAGGCACGTTCTCTAATGAACAAATAAAAAATGTTATTTTGTTCGGAATGTGTTATGAACAGCTTAGTATCAATTTTAAAGAAGTGTGACTAGCTTCTTAATGGCTTCTTATTTCAGTTATTTCTAGCTGCAACTAAGCCAGAAAAATGCTTTAAAATCATTCTTATTAAAGCCTTTTGAGAGGTTTACAGCAATGCTTCGATGTGCCATCAGTACAACATTTTAAATAACACACCTAAAAATAGAACCGTTTCTAGAGATCATACAGGAAACATGCCCTAAGGGAAATATGCTTATGATAAAGAGAGTTCCTATACATATTCTCAGCTTCATAAAGCCACTTGAGAATCCCAGCTCAGAGACAGGAAAGTTATGTACCTTAATCCTTATTTATGTTGCTTTAAAATCGAACTGATCTTCCAAGCTGCTCATGTTTGAATGCTCCAGTTAAGTCCCTGGATGTTGCTAAAGGTTCAGCACTTTGGGAAATTGCCTGTCTTGAAGGGCCCCAATTTCAGATTTAGCTCTGGAGTATTATTTTCCATACGTGGAGTCACAGTGGAATCCAGCATATCTGAACTCGAGTAACTAGCCCAAATTTTCCTGCAGCGATTCACATCTCCTAGGCTTCAATGTAGACTTTGATCAATCTTTTCATTCCCTGATTTCAGCTTCGTAACAGAGTTCCCCAAACTCCACTGAACTCTGTGGGATTGCTGAGCATGAAAGAAATGCCAGAGCAGCAGGTGAGGGACACATGTACGTCCCACGGAAAGCCTTCCTCCTGATGCTCCTTCCTGCACCACTTGCCTTTTTCCCAAGAAACATCCAGTAGCTTAAACAGGTACATGTTAGAGCGATACATTACTTAGAACTGTATTCACCCTATTTTGACTCCACTTGTTTCAAACGTACTTCAGCTACAACCGGCTCTTAAAATGACACAAATATGCAAATACAAGGAGTGTTTCCTATTGTTCTCTATTTTCTTTTCAGAGAGGTCTGGTACACAGTCAGTCATTCACCCACGCTCACATTTCCCTATCAGTGCTGCAGCTGAGCAACTTCTACAGAAAACAGATAGGCAAGCCTGCCGGGCTCCACGGACTACCTCGTTCTTATTTTTCACAGTATGACAGAACCCAGTTCAAGAGCAGAAAAACTACTTTTTGGTAGAGGAGAGTGGGTGTTTGACACTGTTCGAACTGTTCTGGTCTACCCAAGCAGAGAGACCTACCTTAGTAATGCCTATTAGTAAATGAAGACCCAAGCACAGCCGCAGGATTTCTGTTCCTTACATTCCCCCAGTAGCCAGTAAGACAATACATCATGATGTCCGAGTATACCATTGTCCAGAGGACTTTGAAACACAACCTTTACAGTAGAATTTGCAACTGTTCAAGAGCATGGTCAGGCTCTCCTTGAAACACAATGGAAGAGTGAAGATCATACCAAGCACAAGTAGCAGGTCCTTCTTTTTCCTCGTAACGGTACCTGTACACAAGCAATAGTCAGCTCAAGGTCTGTCACAGTTCCAAAAAACCCAAATGATTTGCAACCAGTATAAAAGGAACTAGAGAATGTCTTATGTGTCCCCTAACTGTAGGAGCTGTTCTTGGAAAGAATGACTGCTGCTTCTTCTACCTGGCTGGACAGCTGGTGATGATGAATTTTGGCATGGATGGTATTAATGATAGTCTATTTCTGTAAAAAGACAAAAGCTGTGTCCTGTCTACACCTATTTTTTGAGGTTACGGTATAGATTGCTGTCTTTTTCCTGAAAGAAGAACAAGAAAAATACCCCTAAATTCACTTAGATGTGTGTATTCAGCTTTCTATACATCACTCTTTATTTTTATTTTTTTGATTTTAAGCACAGCATGTCATTTCTATTTATCAACAACTTGACTTCCCTCCTAAGGTATTACATTTTAAAATCCATTCAAAAGTATGATATGTAATTCAGTTTGACAAAACATGATGCATTAAGATATTCCATTAAATCCTTACAAGCCCTTTGTCGGTAAAAAAGTAGCGAGCATTATGCTGGTGCATCCTGACTTCTATCTTCTATCCCCTCTTCTTCCACTCAGTCAGAAAGGAAGGAGTTAATTCCAGTACAGAAGAGAAAGGTCCACTAATTTCATTCCTTTCTTATTGACTCATTCTTTGGTTTAAATCAGTTTAAAGAGCGGGTGCTTTGTTTCGGGAATTGAATCAAGGTTCTCTTTGGAAAGGCAACCCCTGTCAATCTTATACATATGAAAGGGGTCATGAAAATTCATATCTGCTTGGATCCCTGTAGGGTGATATTTATCTCTGTTGGGTCAACTGCAAAAGTACTCAGTGCAAAAGTAAAAGGATGTTATAAATATCGGTAAAGGCTGGACCAGGAGTGGTTAGAAATAAAATGAGATGAAATGCAGTAGACAGCCCCCCAAAGTGCAAGATTTCTTTTTATAATTATACAGATGAATATTGTGTATATACAAATTTAGTAGTAAGTCAATAATTCAAGAAGGAGAGAGGTAGCAGTGAATAACTCGGAAGACCAGAGACAGCAGAGACTGAAAGATCTGTTGGGCTGCATTTTTGACTGATGGAAGCGCTGACATTTTTCAGAGGGAATAAAAAGAAGATTTCATAAAGAGAATTGAGTTTTCAAACTTGTCCAAAACAACAAAGGATTTTCACTTGTCTGGAGAGTGAAGCTGGATGGTACCAAAGCAATATTATTATTAGCTGTGGTTGAGACTCTCCATTCTCACCCGCTCACGTGTTGCTTCCCATCGCCCACTCCCGGCAGGCTCCATTCCTTCCTCATGGCTCCTTAGCCTGGAGCCTCGGACAAAGCAGGTCCCTGACACCGGCAAGGGGAGTTGGGAAAGAGAAATAGAAGAATTTAGAGAAAAAAGAAATTTGACTTACACGTTACCCAAGAAAAAGGTTTTGTGGGGGGTTGGTTTTTTGGTTCTTTTTTGTAATATTGGACAAAATGATGTTCAGTTATCATAGTGATATGACATGGCAACTAGCAAAAGCGAGTCAAAAGAAAAGGATGCAGAGGAGTTGCAAAAAGGGAGTTCAGGCAATTAATAGCCACCAAGGAAAATTCACCTCCCAAGACTAAAGCTCAAACTTCCAATGGCATCCACATTGCCAAAAGTAGGCATCTACATTTGTTTCAGTCTTCTGTGAAACTATAAAACCTATTTACTGACAGAGAGGATTCTTTAAATGTAGCTGTTATGGTAAGTTAATTATTCATGGCATGCAAAACACGACAACATTGGGGTTTCCTCCATTGGGAACACTGGTGCACTTTGGTGGAAGAAAGGAAAGAATAAATGACTATGAAGATCTTTTTTCCGTCTAAGTGTCTATGGTAAAACTCTATCACTAACAAAATCCAGATCATCACAGAGCTTGCTACGAGTCCGAAACGTCCCAGATAAAAACAGAGATTAGTTAAATTGCAGATCCCTGAATGCAGTTAGGGGTCTTCATAGTTCAGGAAATTACTCCAGTAATGAAGGAAATATAAGAAAACTGGCCTAAATAACTTTTCAATAACTGTCACCAGTGAACTTTCAAACGGAACTAATTTTTAAAATGTCTTAATTAAAAAACAAATATAAAGTACTCCTACAGAGCAATTGGAGGATTCTTTATGTCTGACATGCCTTCACTAATGAGGAAAGATAATGGAGTTAATTTTTATAAAAGTTCTTGTCATCTAATATTATTAAATTGGACCGGCTTTCAAGGGGCTCATAAGCAATTTATTGAAACTGAATTAAAAGGTTCATGTACTGAATTATAAGTAGTATACCATTTTGGAACATTTTTATATTAGCAAGTTATACTTGAACGAATATTGATTCCTATGCAATAAATGAAATGGCAGCAAAAACGCAAGAATGGAAGAAATCTATTTTAGGTGTTCAGAAGAAGGACATACACATTAGAGTCTGGTGCTTGAGGAACACGTCCAAGTCTATGCTTATAACATTCAAAAAGGTTATCTCTTCCAATCAGCAAACCACAAAATATTAGGTATTTGGTCAAATAAAGGACAATATTTTTAATAGCTATTTCCTTTTAATTAGTTTCTTTAAAATTTATCATCAGTAGTATGGGAACTTGCTAGCACGCTGAAATATAAGAAGCATTCCTGGATTCAGTTATGAAATACTGATAAAATAAACAAATGAAATGCAAATAAATTAGATAGTCTCAGTTCAGACTGCACAGTAATGATTTAGACATATAAAGAAGTGGTTACATGGGATAAAAGCCATTTCTGAAATGGTTACTCTGTCCTTTTTCTGAAGTTTTCCTGTCGTATCGATGAAAGGGTTTCACTTACTTTTTTGGCGAGGTGTCCTTTTGTTATCTCGGCAAGTGGGTAAGCATTTTAACAGCAGCATATTGCCATTGCTTTCAGGGAAATAACATTAGGAGATAAGAGCAGCTGACATATTGCACATGAGCACCGCTCATTAGCATACGGGAAAGGAAAATCCAGCGGTGGAGCTGCAATTTCATTCATTACCGATTCAACAGATTTCTGGTTTACTGACAAGGATTCAGGGAGAGGTTTCGGTATTAGTCAAATCCTCTCCTCTCCTGCCCCCAAAGGTACCTGGTGCCAGCAGGCTTGCTGTGTTTCACCCATCTCCAAACCTGTCGAGCTTCTCTGCCGTGACCTGGCCCACAGAGACTGTACGTTTCACCCAGCCAAGTTTGGGAACACTATAAAAACCTATAACCAGGACGGCTGTGCACACAATTGGTTTTTGCTATTAAAGCTTTGGTGCAGCTGTAAGAGCATAAAAACACCTTAATGTACATATAGCTTTATAATTTTTTAAAACTGTTTTACAACCAGCTACTTTTCCTCAGTTGTGCATTGTCGTGTTAACCTGCTCTCATCTTGCACATATTTTGGTGAGTTTTTTGTAATGAGTTCTGTGCCCTTCATGAGTATTTTCCTTTTTCCCCTATCCTACTCTTTTTTTCTCCCCCAAAAGAATGTGCAGTTTAATTTATTTAAAGCGGAAAAAAATAACTGAATGGAATTCTACGAGGGGTTTTTTTGGGGGTTTTTTTGTTTGTTTTTTTCTGGAGGGTGAGATATGGAGCCTTACTACCCCTGACATTGTCACTTCACCTTAAGACCTTTAAGCAAAGTGGTTGCCTTGCACACAGCGCATATGGGCCATTTTAAACAAAAATTGACACGGTCAGCAAACACATCCAACTGAAATGAAAACAGTCTCTGAAAGGCACTAGTTATGGAAAGAGAGCAATTTCAGCCAGCAGGAGCCAGAAGAAAGAGTGCTGTGAAGGTACCTGCGGAAAGGGGGGGATCTATAGCGCGTTCATTTAGTAAAGCCCAGTGCGCCACGGCTCCTGGAGTGAAAAATTCAGACACAAAAGTAAAGGCCTGGCGTGCAAGCCACTTCCAGAAATGAAAACAGGGGTTTTCGAAGAAAATGATAAAAAAGCAAAGCTAGCTTTTAGCATGAAATAGCTTGATTTGATGCTAAGGGTCTTATACTCCACTGCAAAGCGTCCAAACAGCAACACCGCCCAGTACCCAAACTGCAACGCCGTGTACCTACAAACAGCTGAGGGTATCAGCCTTGTAAAGACCTTGGAGAGGAGAGCTATAATCAGACAGTGATTAAACCATTCCTAATGACTTGCTAAGCAATAAAAATGGTGCAGGAGAGACACTGAGAACCGATTAAATAAAAAGGTGTCAGATGCAGCACTGAGGGGATGAGAGAGGGAGGATTTTAGGCATTTGGCTAAGGATTTTAGCTCTCTCCCCACACACACATCTCCATCAAAACGAAGTCTGTGGTGTGACTCCCCACAATTTAGCCTACAGATCAACCTCAGAGCAAATTGGCTCACTGTGCTCTAAGAAGAAATGGAAATTACTTTCTTCCCTACACTGGAAGTGATAAAATTTACCCATAGTATGAATCGTTTGACTGATTCCAAATCTCCTAGCCAGACATTTTTACTGATAGGATAAGGATAAATGTTGCTATTTAAGGAATGATTTTATAACCTGTTATCAAAATTATGATTTGGGTTTTTTTACAAGCAAACAAACAGACAGGAATATTTAGTACCAGTCTGTCAAACCCTAAGCTTTGTTAAGGTAGGAGAACCCAAGCGGTGGGCGTGCTGGGGGGTGCCCAGAATAGCGGTAGGTACCCAGGAGTGACGCGCGCCGGGCGCAGCCGAGCGATGCTCCCAAGAGAAGTGCCATTGCAGCCCCACGGGACAAACACCCAAACGGGCGCAACTGCAGAACTGCAGAAAGGGGGGAAGAAAAGCTGCTTTGATACGACAGCAAATGCAAGGTATTACACCCCTGACAGAAACCTCTCGCGCATCGCCAGCCCTGCTCTGCTCCAATGCTGCTGCCAGGCAGCCCCCAGCTGGAATCAGCACGGGAAAGTAAGCGCAAAGTCAAGAGTGACAAACCGTACAGCCACTGGCTTCGCCTGAGAACAAACCCCCGTTTGTATGACCGATTTACCAAGTCAAATGTGATTTAGACTCCAAGCATATGTGGTTTTCCAAAATAATACTTTCAGGATGTCTCATCCGTTGTCTGACGAGAGGAAGAGGAGAGAGCAAAGAGAGCGGGTCCCCGGGGCGCAGGCTGGTGTCCGTTCCTGCTGGCTCTTGCGCAGACACGCACCACCGGAGAGCGTACAAACCAAACCAGCAAGGCGAACGGTGTGGCCAAGGAGCTGAATTTGCCCTCATTTTATATAGGGGAACTGGGCCACAAGAAAATGAAACAAACCCCTTGTTCGTCAACCAAGGAGTGAGCTCAGAGCTGCGAGAAGAAATCAAATCTACTGAATCGTTCCACTGCAGACTTCACCTGCAGAACTTCCTTTCCAAATCCTTTGGATAGCACAGGTATTTTTCCCTACATTACTTGGTTTTCTTTACACTAGAGAATTTCCAATCAATTAAGTGTCTCAACAGAACCCAAAGTTTTGATCTGAAACTCTTTTGGTAATGAATAAGTGAAATAATTCGAGGGCATTGTGCAGAACCCCGGCACCGGCATCGCCCGTGGCTCTCGCCCAGGACACCCCCAAGAGCCGCTCTCTGCCCACCAACACTCCCCAGAGCGGGAGAACACCGAAGAGCCACAAGAAAGATGAAAACAGGTAGCCTCTGGGTAGGATTTTGGAACCTAGAAAAACAGTGCGAAAGTTATTACTGTTGTAAACGCAAGATCCCTCCGAACCGTACCCAAGTGCCGGGCCCTCCTGCACCAGGCACACATGCCCACGTCTGCTCTCCTCACGGCCGCACAACGCAGAGACGCGGCAGAATTAGACCACAAGTACGGCTCCTGCCCCTTGACACAAAATAAAAGGTAGATGCGAAAACAAACAAAAAAGCGTTTTCCGTACCAACAACGCCAACTTACGGGTGTTTAATCTAAAGGCACACAACACGCTTCTCAGGAGGAATTGGGGGAGAGGGGCTAAGGGCTGGTGGATGTGAGTCTTTTCCACTATACTCCTAAAAAGCTGAGCTGATTTGAAAGCACGCCACGTATACTTTCTGTAGGATTTCCAAAAGCTTTTTCTTTCCTTCCCAAGATGCTGCATGGTCAGACACAGGCCAAGTTGTGAAAATTACTCTGAAAAACACCTGAATCTGCACTAGTTATGTTTACAAAGAAGAATTTTAAACCTGCCAAGATTTGTAACGCTGCAAGATGAGAAACTCCTGGGTATTTTAAAAAAGCAAATGAGTGGCTGTATACTTGAAACCCCCAAAAAATCAGCTTCTACTGCACGGCATATTGAAGCCACAGGAAAGACTTCTTTCAGCTTTTGTGGGGTTTAATGCCAGCTTTTGTACGTCTGCAGCATTTGGTGCCAAGTTATAGATGGGATAGAAATCATTAGCCAGTGTTACATCATTTTATTGCTTATATCTCATGTTTTACTTTAATTTTAACACAGTCTCTGGCATTCTATTTCGCATTTAAGAGCGAGGTATTTTTACCATTCCTCCACGGTTCATTACAAAGAGCATTCAACCATTTGTTGTTATATTACTGGCACTGATTTTACCAATTCAGGCTGCTTTTATGAAAGGCTTGATTTTAATTTCAAGTAAAGTGCAAATTAGAATAGATATTAGACTAGAGCAAGCTCAAAAGCTTTCATGACAATGCTCACGAAATACACCAGGTTGATAAAACCGGGAACTGATATTCTGTATTTCTCTGCGTAAAAGATGCAGCTGAGAAAACAAACTTCAATGTCTTCCCGTGCCATAAACTGTGCCACACCTGCCATCCAAACCAGCCGCCCCAGAGGCGAGGGAAGGGGAGCAGCTCAAGTCCCTTCTGCTCTGTCAAAACTGCATCCCAGTTGGAATGACTGTGCTTTGTCAGCAAAACTTACTAGCAGCCAAAGTTGAAGCAAAAATCAAAATATTAGACTTCCATCTTCTAGCATTATTTTAAATCGGTGCCCGTTCAGAACTATTTTGAGAAACAATGAAAAAGCAGCTGGGATATGCGTCTTTCAGAAATGTTTGCATAATGAAAAGATCTTCATTTGGGCACATGCCATCAATTTTTGATGCCACGTGATCTCTTTTTACTATAGTATTGACAAAAATTACATCAGAGGCATTGCAGATTTGATTTGGGGAGCAATTAATTTACACCTTCTGCAGCAATTTATGTTGCTCTGTTTTTATCCAAGTGAAAAACTACACGAACACATTCTCAAAATGCAGATGAGGAAACCTGCTCTCTCTCCTACAACCGAGCCCGCGTATCGCTACGAGGGCATTTCAGACTACAGCAGGTACCCTTAGCAGATGGTAAGTCACTGACAGCTTTAGATGTTCTAAATTAAATGAATCAAGATACCACTTGTTCCAAGCGAGTGGGTGGTTAATCACATTCGCCCTTTGTATTGTTGACAGATAATGTTGATTTTGGTAATAAGAAAACTGAGAATTTTGCAGAAGATGGAAATGTGTTTTAAATTCAGAACAAAAGGTCAATTTTCCACTCATAATCAACTCTCCCATTCTCCTATCAAACCACACTTGAAATAAGAAAAAAAATAGCATCTTAGAAGGTAGAAAAATCTGGGATTTTCCACAGTGAAGGTCAGGAAATCAGTTTTTTAAAGGTTGTGTGCAACTGATTCTTTCTGTTACTCAGAACAGCAGCATAGATTATCATCTCTGATTTCAAACCTTTAGGCATGCCAATCCACGTGTCAAAATCCACACGAAAATGTAAATCATTTGCATGTTCAATTACCATACGAAACATCATGGCACTCATTTGTACACTTCTATTTCATTACTCTCCTATTATTGATAGATCTCTGAATGTTAATCCTTCATATTTTAGCTTGTATTATAGGCCTTCATATTTAGAATAGGAACGCAAAGTCTGATTGAGCAGTTATGAGGTTTCAATAAATCCAAAATAAAAAAATCATTATTTAGTTTTTCATATGTGTTCAAATACAAGAAAAACGAAGCTATCTTCATAGAAGTCTTTGGCCTGATTTAGGGCCTTGAACAGTCATCAAAGGAATCTGTTGCATGATCAATAGCATTAGGAGCGCAGCAGACTACTCACTGCTCTCCAGAATTCTCTTAATTGGGTTTTCCTCAAGGAAAGCAATTCTGTTTCATGATACTAACTGACAATAGCTGCTGCTTGAGCGTGACAGCATTACTAAATATTCTGCTTAATGGCGACATTTGGTCAGTATCGAGAAGTAAAGCGGTGTTTTACCAGGTATTGATTAGGCATGAAATGTTCATCTCCAGTCTTTTATCAAATAAGCTACCCTAAAAAGACTAAAAAATACAAAACAAAAAATGAAATGCAGTGAATATTTTATGAATTTACTTTAATTGATATTGTGTTTTGCCTTTTTATCAACTGCCCATGAATTCTTCCTACCACAGGCGAACGTGCTACATTCAAAGCTCTACAGAATAAATTACTTTCCCTTTAAGGGAGATAATGGGTCCACTGTGGGGTCCCAATTAAGAGAATTCTCGCATACTAACTTTATGCTTTCTAATTAAGGCTCAATTATGGCTCTATGAGGCCGGCCTGGACTCGGGTTGAATGGCAAAGAATTTGAACCGCCAAGGCTGGAGCCGTTCAGCCCCGTGGGCCGTAGGCGGCCTTGACACCTCCCCGGCGCGCCACGGTGTCCTGGTTTGAGGTAAAACAGGACCAATTTTGTTCAGTAACTTTGCTTCTTAGCTAGGCCTCTTCTACCTGCTGAAATTAACAGCATATTGCAGTAACAAACCTCAAACCAGGACACACGGCCAGCAGCGGCGGTGTGCAGGGAGGGCCGATGCCGTGCAGATGCGCAGCACGCTCTCCCGAGACAGTCCTAAGCCGCCTGCCAAAATTACCCACATTGTCTCCGCTCACTGTGAAGAGCGACCCCAGCTCCGGCCGCGCTGTGACAACCAGCCCTGTCCGAGAGGTTGAACCCTGCGCCGCCGGAGCGAGAGCAGGACTCTCAGCCCCTTGTAATGGGGTCCAGAGGGAGGTGGAATGACCTCTTACGCAGACCAAGCCCTTGGGGGACACAAAAGCTCACACCTTCCCACTGATACTATTCTAGCAACTAACCATTCTGTGGTAAGAGACCGCAAACAAATGCAACACACTCAGGAAAAAGAGAAAAAACAAGTAATCTCTTTGCTCTCACTTCAGTATAACGGTCTTAGCACTTTGTCCGTTGCTGAAGGACTGCCCAAAAGAATACATCTGCTTTGTGTTAAGAATAGTAACAGGGATTTATTATATGTCTATATTGGAGACAAGGACAGACACTGAAGTAAACCTTCCAAGGACTGCACTGGTTTGGAAATGTGTCCCACGGCACGGGATAACCGAAGCTGACAATGACCTTGGCAGCAACAGAAGGCTAATGTTTTCACAAGGATGAACTAACTGTTCCTGAACAAACTCTCCGATGTATTAAGGCACAAATAGGCACGGATTCAAAATCACCCATGTATGTCTTCAACTCCAACTCTTTTCCCCAAGGGTACAGGTTTATGGGGGCCAATACAGAATGTCACTGACCACTTACATTTGAGTTCTCCTTGTTCTTCCAGCAGCGCTGAGTATTATTGCTAGAGGACGTATGCACACACATATTGAGTGTATACAGCTACACACACACACACATGCGTATTTGCCACATCTGGTGTCACTGAGCCACAGAACAGAGCATCCACATTCATCGGTCTGTAAAACTTCCCAGCGCCAGTGAATGCATTTACTCATCTACGCGATGCTAAGGAGAGCCCTCCGAGGCGAGAGCACGTATTTCCCCAGCTCCCTCCGCATCCACAGCTCTCCACGTGCCTCTGCAACTGCCACAGGAGTCATCATTACTGAATGTCTGCCCGGCCTCCCGTTCCCACAAAACTCATTACCTCCTCCGGACAATCATTTCAGCAAAGAGCAGAAAATACTACGAGACAAGAAGAAGAAAAATGAGAGGTGGTAGGATTACAAAGATTAGATGGGTTTGTTAGACTGGGAACAAAATCAGGTTTCCTGTAAGGAAAGAGAGAAGGAAGAGGCACACTTCCAACCTTAATTTTAGCCCTTCTGTAAAGGCTGTAATGGGTTTGGAGGAAAATGCCTTCCTCAATGAGTTTCCTCCTGCTTCAGTTGAAATCCCACCAGGTAGTCTGGAAGTATGCTAGAGAGACCTGACACATTAATTTTTATTTTCTGTTATAAATAAGTAATATTATGAAAGAGAGAAAAATGCAAACTGAAATGTCTGTGTTTACAGTGCATGTATGAGAACTCGTGGGCAGGAATGGAGAAGCTGTCAAAGCACGGCAACACGGATGCACTGCTCTTGCTGTGACACCTTTCTTTTTTTGAGCATGATAGCAGGGAAGAAAAAACAGCACAGGGAGAGAAAACACACTAGTTATTACAGCTACAGTTCCAATAAAAATTAAATACAATAAAAATTTAAGCATCCAGGAATAGTAAATCTCTTTTGTCTCCATGTTGGTATAACATTAAAACGAGTACAAACCGTAACCCCATCATGTAACTATAAACCTCATCTCTGCTGCAATAGATTCAAGGCGTAGCTTGCCTTCTTGTGCTCTCATTGCCCAGAAATGTGGTTTTGTTAGTCCTGACTCTAAGCCTCTACTTGGGAAAAAAAAAATGGAGCTATGTAATTCCACTAATAAAAGATGTTCCATGACTGCACAGTTTTTCCCGGTGCTTTGTTTTGCTGTGAATCCAAAGGAAGGTATTCACATCTTCTGATCTTCCCCTCTCGCTTCCCTCACTACACAGAAAGCCTGCTTTCCTCATGAAAATACCTAAATTAGCTGCCTAAAGAAAGACAAAATGAGTTCTCACCAAAAAAAAATAATAAATTCCACAACTCAAAGTTGTGTTGGTAACTGACACCTTTGGGAGTAGAAGCAAGCACATAAACATCCAAAGGCAAAGAAGCGATGACTCCTGTCTAGAAATACACAATACAGATTTCCCCCCAAATCTCCATGCCTGCGCTGAGCCTTTTGTGGCCTAGATAGTAAGTTCTTCTTTTAAGATTTTAAACCCACTGGAACAGACCTTTCCTTGGTCCCCCACGGGACGGCTAAAGGCAGGACCCCCGACGGTTCTGTGCCAGGAGATCCAGCTGAGGGCCAGGGTGTCCTTCCGCGCGGACAGTCAGTAACTGCACTTGGTGTTTGCCTTTGCTGCAGAATGTGCAAAATAACCGACTGGGGGCTGGATTCTCAAAAACATCTTACTGGCTTTCAAGTCAATGGTACTTCTGGTCTTAAACTACTTAAGTGCTTTCGGAAACCCAACACAAGTCTGTAAATCACATTTGTTCTGTCCAGTTTGCCCAAGAGGCAACACTTTCAAGTTTTCTTCCAAGTCCCAGAATCAGTATGCACCACAACTAGTTTCTTTATTCTGAAATACTCGCGGGTCACACACAGAAAATGAAAACTCTCTGAATCAAGAAACCTGTAACGCTCAAAACTTCTGAAACTTATGCTTCAGGTATGACCTGAAGAGTAAGAGTAAGAGTAAGAACTCTTACTAACAGCAGTGCACGTGCAGCTGGGTGCATTATTCCAAAGGCCTCGGTGGCACGTTGCCCTGTAGATGAGTAACTGGTTATTTTTATTTTCTGTTACACTTGTTTCATTCAATACACCTGCACTTACACCATCATATTTTTCTTGATCTGGGCCAAAACACTTAGTTTTGTGCATTTCAGAAATGGCAACATCATCAGGCAAGGGGGTGATCCAGCTTATAGAGCTCTCTCATCCATTAGCACCCCTCTCTCTTTGCCTTTGCAACTAATATTTATATGTTTACAGCTATTCTTTTCCTACTGGAAACATATTTTTTCTGGCCTCGAGGCTTAACTTTCCCAGATGTTTCGACATTGACTTTCTCTAGAGTTTCTACAGCCTATCGGGGCCAGTGCGCCACGGCGAGCGCGGTGCAGGCAACCCGCACCCAGCGCCCCCACCTGCTGGTCTCCAGGCCCTGGAAGCAAATCTGCTCTGACTGATCTGAGAGGCCAGGAACCTCCCGGAGCTGTCTCAGAAGCACATTGAATTTCAATCTGTGTTAAAATCATGCAATGTTTTCCATGAACTTCCAAGGAAGACAAAAGTACAGTAAGAACTCACTCGGAGCTTTGAACTTGTATAGTGTCAAAGGTAATGGAGAAGTAAAACAAAGAATTGCAATTCTTACGACCTTTTGTCAGTCAGAAATACTGGACGTGAAATGCAGTTGGCAGGATGAGAGAATTTCAGACAAGTTCAGAGATTGCCAAGACAGACAACTAAAGAAATGCCGACTACGTGCCTACTGCAGCACCGTCTCACCCTCTGTTCCCAGAGCGCTTCCCGAGAGCGCCATCCCTCTTGCACCCAACCCTTGCCCAAGCGTGCCCGCTTACAGCACGTGCAGCTGTTGGAAAACATAGGTGCAACATCCGTTACAAGAATCAGGCTTCCAAATGCCCTCTTAAAATTGGGCCAAAACGTAGAAGATTAAGTCTTCCATCAGAATTCCTACTGCTCCTATCGAACATAAGAGGAATTACATTCACTAAGTGAATTCCTGGATTATAAATGGAAACTGATAACTGCAATTACATATGGCAGAAAACAAGCTTGCAAATGCATATGTATATTATGTGAGGCTCTCTTTGTCTTTCCTTCCCTCCTTTTCCTTGTAATGAAGAAGCTGTTACTGGCAGATGGAATTAAGCACGAGCTGCTTTGAATGCTTTTAGTCTGTCACTTGGCTTTACGCTGACGAGCTGACAATGAAAGTAACTCCCTTCTAATAACTCGGCAGCATATTCCCGAGTACTGCGCTCTCTAATCAAAACCTGTGGGCACTTCCCAAACGCAGTCAGACAGAGCTCAGCGTCGCGCTGGCACTTTAAACACCGCCTGAACAAAGTCAGTCTATTGCACGTGAACTTATTGCACGTGAACGTGAACTTCACGGAGGCATAAACTTCTCTTTTCTTCAGTTGCGATTTGTAAACATCTAACGTCAAGTCCACAATGTGAGGATAGCGGCTAGCACTATTACTGCTAGCTTCGTGCATCCGTGCGTTGAAATAGCTTCTATCCACGCAATCCAAAGCACTTGGAAAACGTTGATGGGGTAGGAGCCCAGCTGCCCGTCCGCCTGCACTGGTCAGCCTCCGGATGCCTCTGACGCACCCACTGCTTTCTCTTAACCGCACACGGGACCGTGGCACGGGCTCGGGGCAGCGCTGCACTGCCTGCCTAAAATTACTGAGTGTGTTTGGTGATACCTGCACTGAGGCAGGCGACGCTTCTGCAGTATTGCAGCTCCTCTTTTCAGAGGTTAACGAAAGCGAATACTGTTAACTGCATCACACAGGAAACTCCTGGAAGAGGTGGGAATAGACCCGGGGAGTTCCGACTCTTGAGGCCAACCAAGCTGTCCCCTGTTATCTGCATTCAATTGCCATTCCATCATTTAACATGGTATAAACTAAATAAGCCACACTGTGTCACCCAATTATTAACGAGGGCATGACATGTGCTTGTGGTAGTCCTAGCTCCCTGCACGACAACTTCCACGTACAACCCGAATTTGCAGTGCCAGAGCCTCTGTTACTGTGCCGAGCTCAGTTCCAGGCAAACTGATGAGCCAGGCAGGACCCCGGAGCCGCGCAGCCCCAAGGCTGGCACCGCAATTTCCCGCTGCTGTCACTGCTACAGAACTTTTTTCCCTTTGTTATGAGACTTGCTTTAAAACGTATTTTACAACTTATATCTGAAATAAGTCAACAGTGTAATTGTGTATTGTTTCACTAGAGGGACAGACTGCCTGTGGATGTCGTCAAAATATCATGGCACACGAGGTGGCATTCCCTCCTACACGGACTGCTCTACACTGACAGGCTCATGCTCTGATGGCAAATTGACACGAAAAATTGACACATGATAAATCCTCAAACACTAGCTTATTAGCATTATGCTAGGGAAATGCTCTCGCTCGCTGGAGTTATCCAAGGATGGATATGGTGCAGGGTCTTTCTGACAGCAGCCAATAAAAAAGGTCACCGCTACGGCTGCAGAAATAAAAGTCCATTATAGGTATGGCACAGAAACTAGTTCTAACCCATCCCTTTGCTTGCCATAACCCTGCTGCGCTCCCTTCCCTTGTACAGCTGACAAGATCCCTTTCCTAGCACGTACAAGGAAATATCTTATCAATTATATTTAACTTTAAAACAATATTAGAAAATATCATGTGCCAAGCCTGCAGCAAAGAGAAGAGATCACCTGAAAATTCCTCAATAGAAAATGACATTTCTGGAGGTAACAAAGTGCAGCATCCACGTATTTCAAGCATCACAGTACAGAATATAGAAAGTCAGATAGTATGGTAAGCGACTAGGACTGGAAAGGATTTTAGTCCTTTACAGATCTCTGAACTGTTATCCTGGGGTTTTAGACAGAATGTATTCAGCAAATACATTCAAGAAATAACAAGTAGTTTCCCAAGCAGCAAAACTATGTATGGTGTAGAGTCTCCAGTGGCTAATAGGGCGGCAATGCTAATTGAAGGTTTTCTCATGGCTTGTGGTGCTCAAAACATTTTGTTAGAGCACTTGTGGACCCAAAACAGATGGAAAAAAACATTGCTCCACATTTGACAGCAGTGGTGGATGCGCAATGCCTAGAAAAGCGGTTTGGAACACTGGATAGCAACTGGAGCTCCCAAAATCCAAAATATAATGAAACTTCACATTTTAGATCTCTCTAGGAATGGGCCATCTCTTTGGGGCCTTTACCAAAGCCAACAACCAGCGAGCTGTCTGTGCGCAGACGCCGCGCCACGCCAGCGTTCAGACTTGCGCGTTCTTATGAGCCAAGCGAGCAGTGCTGGGTGCAGAGAGAAGTTTCCCAGAGATAATCTTGCTAAACAACAGAATTCCCCATTTCTCTTGTCTTCCTGAGCCTCCTCTGAGCCGCGGTACGGGCGGCAGCGCCCTGAGTGCCCCAGCGAGCGGGCTACGGGCAATCCCGTTGAACGTAGCTGGAGGGTGCGGCAGGCAGGACGCTGCTCGGACGTGAGGGCACCGGGACCTCATTACTCGTGCAGAAGCCAAACTGAACCCAGAAGGGAATAACTGCATTTTTTTAGTTTCTTCCACAGATTTGAGACTTCAGAATACTATGCTCCTCCCCACAATTTTAGCAAAGAGCCACTGTTTTTGTTGGAAAGCATATATCATACGGGGGTATAAAAGCCTTATTTAAGAAAGGCATCTACAACATATCTCATTTCATCAGATCTATTTTTCAGGCTCTATATTTGAACACATTAATAAAATATGTGCAACAGACACGGGCAAATCCATCAGCATTCAGGAAAACAAACGAAATCCGCTGTTGTATTTCATTTCGACTGTTTCACACACCTTTCACCTCGTGTATCCATCAACCTTCCGGCCGCGGCAGGGATCTCCAGGCTCTGGAAGCAGCTCAGCTGGTACCAAAGATGCAGTTTGCACGGCAGTGTTTTAACACTCTGACCTCTACTTGTAGAAATGTATGTGCATCTACAGCTGCCTAAACACCGCGGGTGTCATGGTGAACATGAAGCTGGAGGAGAATGATTTGGTTTCACTTACAACTTTTTTTCCTCTGAAGTTTCACACTCACAACCCAGCGACCTTCCGGTTAATCATTCAGGTTTTGAGCCATTTTATTGCCACAGAGCAAGTCTGGAGATTTTCAGGCTTGTTAGCGGACTGCGCCTGGGCAGGTGGTGCCCGACGTGCAGCACGAACGTGGGCCGCTGGCCGTGGGGGGGCTTCTCTTGCTGGCCAGGAGCTGACTCGGTGAGCAGTAATATAAACGCATGGTCTGTCACACCCGTTAACGAAATTTCACAACATCAAAGATGTCTTGAAATTCAAGAAAGGAAAGACCTGTAAGGTTATCGAAGCCATCACCCTCAGAACACTGGGCTGTTCTTGGCAGCATTTTTTCAAAAAGCGAGTTTTAAAGGAGCAAAGTGATGATTTTTTTCGGCACTTCCCTTGCAGCAAACAGAGACGGGAGCCCCTCTCATCCCCGGCAAAGGGCACAGAAATAGCCAAGGTTCTTCACACTGCTCAGATGTGGAGAGCAGAGACGGCTCTGTCAGCAGAGCTCACACCAGGGACGCCCCTGCAATCCACCGGCACAACCCGCCACCACGGGAACCTCAGTAATACTTTTTACTGCATCAGTGAAATTTTAGGCAATGTCAATCCAAACATGCTGTATTCATTGCCATTCCATCAGGGGTTTGAATAACTTCTGAGTGGAAAACAAAGACAGAAGAGAAAAATATTCATATGATGGGAAATTAACTCCAGAAAATCTCATAATCTGGTCACTGCTAACCATGGGACATGTGGCCACGTACTACCTGCTTTCTGAGATAAGTTTTTTCAACCATATGCAAACCAAACAAGAATGCCACACTTTTTAGAGCCTTTCTGGTGTACCGTAGGTGCCCTAAGGCAACGGTATAAAATTAATTAATTAGAATTTTCAGCCACTTGCAGGTCTCCTGAATAGAAAACGAAAGAATTACAGATGCAGGTGCATTTCAGCCTACGGTGCCCAATTCCATCATTTTAACTTTAGCACCTTTCAAATCAAGCCTTTGCTTTTTTCTTAAAGTGTGGTAGGTGGCCGCTTTGATCTCTGCCCGCTTGTGATATTCCTTTGTGCATTCGCAGTATTGTTCTCTAATACAAATACAGAGGAAATTGTAGCTTAAAAATAAATGAACATTGTGCAGCATGGGGAGCTGATGTCAAAGTAGACTGAATAGGTTTTTATCTAATACGGAAGCTGTGCTTCCTAAAGCTCCTAGCTCAAGGCATAGTAATTCAATGGCAAATTAACATAAAGTAGACTCATAACAGACTTTGAAAATGAGCATTATACACCTTCCACCACACAGACAAAAGAAATATCTCGCTGTAATATGGGAGATTTTCCAGCTCTGATACCCTGGTGAGAAAAAAACCCTAATCCTCACATACACACCAAGCAGTATCACAGCTGAGCTGTAGCACACCTGAGCACGAAGGAAACAAATACCTCTGGCAGGGGGTGAGCTTTAGAAGAAAAAGGAACAGGATTGACTCAGAGTTGAAAAATGCGGAGCGCTATTTCAACAAGCGGGAAATGTATTGGCAATTCAGCAATGGAAACCCACAAAGAGGAGCGTGGCACGGGTACCGCCAACCGGTCGAGGTCTCCGGGCTCCGGGAAGTGCTGAATGGGTGTCCCGGTTGAGAGAGCGCAGAGGGATGTCGGGCTCAAAGCACTTCAGCTACTAACTTAGCGGCAGAAAAAGCAAAATTACCAGTCAAGGGAAAAACAGCATCTTCCACCTCTGTAGACGATCAACAGGAGTTCTGCAGGACGGTACTGGCCCGTTTGGAAGCCAGGCCGGCTCCTCCAGGCCAGGGCGCCTCGGTGCCGCTGAGCGGCTCCCACCAGGCAGGGCTGAACCGGCCGCGCAGCAAGTCCAGCGGCACTTCCAGCTGTTCTCCAGCCCACCACACCTTTGCCTCCCCCGTTACTTCCAAAAGCTTTATGCTCGTAGCCTAAAGTTATGTTTGACCCCTAAAAATAGCAAATTTGCGCTATCAATTTTGCATGGGATTTTGCAGTCTCCAGTGCTTACAGCACCTCACTCCGCTCACACCATCCACAAATTTCAGTACACGTCTACTTCTTCCGCACACACCACTAATCGATACCGTGAGCAGGCTTAAGCCAGGACTGATCTCTGAAGAACATCATTAGCAACTGCCGCCTGATAATATCCCTTTTAATAGGATCTGTTGCAATCTTCTCTCTAGTTAGCTCCCCGCACACATCACAACCCTTGCATCGATTGTTTTGTGTCTTCAAAAAGGAGAAACTGCATGTGTAGGTATCACACTATCAGCAAATGGCTGCTTATCTCTCATTCTGGATTTATTTATAAACTGACTGGAAGGCATGTTAACTGCCCATAAAATTACAGGAGATACATTTCTTTAAAAAAATCCTACTCCTTATTTACTTCTAAAATCTGTGAAACCGTGTTGTTGCCCATAATTGTGAAGGTAGCTGCTGTTGACAGTGCTTCCACCAGCTTGGCCAACTTTATTTCTCATTTAAAGTTACTCTGGAATCTCTAATCCCGTATTTGAAATTCCTATTACTGGGGGCTGTAATCACAATTGGCTTGGCAAGAAAGATGTTTACACAGCTCCACTCTGTTAGAACCGACCGAGTCACCCGCTCCATCAAAAATAACCGCCTTCGGGTCAGGAGCTACCTTCACACACACACACAGATGTGCACTCACCTGCGATCGCACAATTATTACTGACAGTGTCTCTTGAATCAGTAGCTTTTTTCTGCCAACACTACAAAATCGGGATTTCTCGGGAGTTATAAGACATTATCTGGAAAACCAAAAATGTTAAACCATTATTTTCTTATTTTTTATTCTTTCTCACCTGAACAGAATCTGTTTACAGATTCTTTTTGATGAGTAAAAGCTAAAATATATAGGAGATCTCTAATATGCTATATGAATCAAGCGGTTTTAACTTCATCCTTTCAAGCAGGAACACCACTATATAACTGCATTTGACATGGTTTAGCCACTTCTAAAAATATCTCCGGCAGATATCTCACTTTTTTCCTTTCTTCACACACCCAGAGCTTCCACTCAGGCTGTCATCCGTTCATTACCTCCCTCTCTCCACTATCACAGTCTCAGCTGAATATAAAAGATATTAGATCTTTTACAAACTGCTCCATGCATTTCACTTCTAAAACTGTTGATTAATCTCAACTCTCATGCTGGAAATAATGGAAAACATCCCTTCTGAACAAGATGACAAATATCTAAGTTACAACAAACTAATTCATCTCTAATTTCATGTTTGCCCTTTCCGCGGAGCTCATTAAGCTGCCATACAGCGCCTCAGCTTTTCTTGAATTTACCGATCCCATCCACACGGCGCCGGGTAAAGGTCATTCTATGGGTTTGTGTCAGTCTTTGTTTAAAGGAGCTTTTGCTCACAGCTGCTCCACTTTACTCTTAAAATCCAAAACGCACAGCCTTGATGTTGTTTCTTTGTCCTGTTTCTCTTTCCTTCTTTGGCATAATTTTCAAAGCATTTCACTGCAGAACTTCACGTCAGAACCTCTTCTAGCGTCTGTAGGGGTTCTGCAGGGGGCAGCAGCAGGGTCAAGTCTTTTAATCCGAACGTTAATACCCTCACCATCAGACATCGAAAATATAAAATATTCAGGCATGTAGATAACACCGTTATAGCGTTCATTGCAAATGTTACGTCTGTCTCAAACATGCCCTCTTCTCCAGAGACACGGCTGATCAATAGTTGGCTTAATAATCCGCTACAAACGCTATTCCAGTCTATTGGTATGAGGATTTCTTTCTGCCGGGCCGTTCAGGCCAGCAGGTTCCTGTATACACTGAACGTTCTCCTTCAGCCCGTGTCACGTTCAACAAAGGCCTTAAAGCAAAATCTTGGGAATATCCTGTCCTTTAACAAACACACGACTTAGATGGCAAACGCTATCCTGATTTAAAAAGGCTTTCTATGAAGAACTAAACATTCACTCGTGGTGCTACATACTGTTCCGGATAAGGTAACGGAGTCATTTTCATCCTGAAGAATGAGCAGCGATGCTTCTAGTATGTCATTTTATTCAGCTGCCGCAGTTAACAGAAAATGTTGTAACACGATCAGGGTGGAAAACCGTGGACTTAAAATTTTAGTCCACGCCCGTGGACATTACCATGCACGTGCTTCTGCACCGAGGTGAAGGCTGGGGGAACGGAGCGGGGGAACGGACGACGACACAGAACCAAAAACCAAACACTTTTTTCCAGGGAACAGTCAGAGAAGGATGCAAAGAAGAGTATATACTTGAAGAGAACATGAACGGACTCCCTTGGTTTCAAGCATCAAATGAGGGTTTTCTTAGTTAAGCATACCTTCACCTAATAGATCTACTACATTATGTACTTAGAGGCTTCATAACACAGCATCCTAGCTATATATTATTATTATAACCCTGCTGAAGTACCTAACTGTGCATAAAGAAAAGGAAAACAAAGATGCCAGGGAATTTGTTTCCCTGTTTAAACAAAACATTTGCTCATACCGAGAGAGAGATATATCATGTGGCAAACATATATAAGCAATTCATTCGCTAAGAAGATTTATACTTAATGTCTAAATATATGACTAGATGGGAAGCAGAGAAGAAAGGTCATCATTCATTAGGTAAAATGAGGGAGAGAGAATTCATCTGTTTAAAACATTAGCATATAAATATGATAGGAATCCTGAACCTCAATGCCTTCCAAAAACAGCAAGTTGTTCCTAGGGGCACAAGTCATCCCTGGCAGACATAATATAGCAGCAATCAGAATGGCACAGATGCACTAGTAGGAAGGAAATAACACCAACTTCGAGAAAAAGGATAGCTTTAACATAAGCCTTTTCCAAAACTTTGTAATACACCACTGGAATGCATCATAAATTCCAGAGGCTGTTAAATATATTGCCTGGGAAGAGAAGTGTACAAATACACAACTAAAGTACAATTGAATTACAAAAGCTTTAGAAGTTGGTGCTGTTCATCTCAGTCACCGCACCCGACTGTGCAGGCTGTTAGCCCGCCCCGGCGCACCGCAAACCTCAATAAGGGTTCTTTCAGCAAACAAAGTTCAATTCGCCATTGCCACGACACGGAGTGTGTCCAAAGGCAGCGACAGCAGCTCAGCTGAAAACAGGAACATGGGGAAACACCATCAGCTGGTCACACGCAACTGCAATCCCCTTCCTGAAGGGGATTTGCTGTGAAGCAAAGGGAAAAATATTTCAAATCCTCCTGATATTAGACAGAATTTTATAAAGGAAAACATCTTCCCTTACCCAAACCCATCTTCTACTTTATATCGAGTTGGTGACAACAGACTTAGCGGAAAACACAGTATGTAATTGGTATATTCAAATCTCTGATAAGAAAACCTTGGTTTTATATTATCTCAATCTTCCTTTGTTTCACACTGGCAGATTTACTGTTGCTAAAGGAGGCTGGATGTAAACCACAGTATTTTCACAAAGAGTTCAGAAACAAATTCAGCCTCAACCTTTACTATCTTACATCTCTGCAACAAGCAAACTCATCTGTAGACTTATCCTTCTTCCTAATAAGAGATGAGGCATCCTAACGATCCTCACATGCGGCAAGAAATGCTTTAATTTCTTTATCCACAGTTCTCCAGCTCTCAGAGTCATCCAACAAAACAAACAGATAATTTCATCGGATATAACTAGACCTCTCCATAAATCCACCCCCACAATTGCCTTAATTTAGAGATAAAGAAATAACTGCACTGCACTTTGTGATCACAGCTCCAGAGATTAAAATGAGCTCACTGAATAACCAAGCTGTGGTTTGCGACACGCTGCAAGCCAGATGCCTCTGCTGACTAAGGTACAGCCGGGGAGATTGCCTGCCGTAAACTGAAGGTACGTTAATGGGAAGGGGGAAGTAATCAATCTTATAATTCACGGAAGAAGAAACCAGCAACAGAAACACGCTGCCTTGGCTGGCGCTGGTTACGGACGCTGCCAGTATAATAAAGTGAATTAGAGAAATTGGGCTGACGCTATTGCAAATAAAGCAGAAGTGGTAGGAGGGCAATGGGCAAGAACACCGAGTCACAAATCCAGTGTAACTGCTCAGATAGCAACCCTAAAACTCAAAATTAAAACCAGGTAGCTGAAATTTAAGCGCAGTATTCATTTCATTTCCATTCGCTTAGTTCCTGGTCCCAGTTCAGGGCTCGTTCTCTTCCCGCAGAGCCCTCCGGTGAGCACTGCCCCGGGAAGCTCTGCTGCACCGCGTCGCACGAGGCTGCGGAACAGAAAGGCCGTGCGGGAATCCTCCCCGTGCGCTGCAAAAATCAAGGCTTATTTTAAGAGATTACGGCAAAAGAGGCTGATCAGCAGACACCCAACCCATAATTTCCTGGATTCCCTGGGAACAAAAAGGCGAGTGACCCACTGACATCCAGCCTAAAAACCCAGCGACAGGGTTCCGCCACTGACCCGGATGGAACGCTTATTCGGTCACAGCCTTATACAAGACATTGTCGTTTCTGTTTATTATCGTAACGTGGACAGGAAGCTTGAGAAAACAGAAGGATCACCCCTGCAGAAAGCAGGACCTGCTTCAGCGTGCCCCGAGGGACAGAAACGTTGACTGCTGACCAGGGGAGTACCACTGTACTCAGCGCCTCGTCCCTATCAGAGCTCTGTGCCTGAACTTGGGTCAACTTTATCCCTGCCCCGTTGTGCACTACTTCAAAGCAGCTCTTGCAGATTAAATTATTGCAGAATATCATAAGAAGTTTCCTTCCTGCATAAATCATAAGTCGTATTTCATTTTCCTCTCCTTTACATAATTGGTAACATTTTTCTTCAGCAATTAAAGTCTTATTTAAATTCATTTCTTCAGAAATGAGAAGCTGGACAGCCTCTGCAAGCCAGAGATTTTTATTTAAAATATTTGATAGAACTGGGACAAAGCCATAAAACAGATTTTCTCTAACTTTCAGGGCTTCAAGTCAAAGGTCTTCAAAAGCTTCTCTTTTTTTTTTTCCTGTTTGCCACTTACAAAACATCTTGCAAAACCACAGTCACAGGGACACTTCAAGTTTCTGAAAATCACACTTCCAACATAATATGACAACCATGGATAAATATAAAGATGGAGCCAAATCTTGCCTTTAGTTTGGGAGTTACATCAGCAATGCTCTAGAAAACAGTAATCTCAAGTGACCTCATTATCATACTGAATTTCCACTTTATTTGGTGGGATTTTGTAACTACAACAGTCCGCCCCATTACATAATGTGATTCTCTTCAAACAAATCATTATCTCCATAATTTACACATGATGCCAGAGCACAAAGAATAGTTCAGTCACTTGGGAATTACAGCAAGCCACCATCACTAAAGACGCTTAATTCCCTAAATGCAAAAGATGGAACGCCCTTTGTACAGCCCCAGCGTTGACAGAAGGTTGTCAGTCAAAACGTGGGTCACAACAATTAGAAAAAAGGTTTTGAAATATTTATTTCAGCATTTTTTGATATGTAACAATTCAGTGGGATAGCAATTACAAGAGCAGAGAAGGAACCTGCTATCACTGTTGAAAATTTAATCATTTAAGAATTGCCAACTTTATAAATTATTGATCGTGTAGAGCATCTACATACCATACGGTCCGCAGAGCCCACCACTGCCACTTGAGTGCTACGGAGAGCAGAAAAAAGCAGCGACAGAGAACAAGAATATTTTCTGCCTGACCCTGCGCAAAAATGTACTTTGGGGGAATTTCTTTTGTTCCTCAACACTATTCGTGTCCTCAGCTTATTGCATTTTCTGTCTTTGAACATTTTATAAAACAGAGAGGGAATGAACTTTAAAAAAAAAAAAACAACAAAACCAAACCCAAAGCAAACCAAAACAAAATTTCACAGTAAGATATTCTTTTAAAGACCAGTTATAGCAGAGCAGATCATCCTAATTCAGGAATTTTTGTGTAGCTAAGGCAATGTTCCACAGTGGCTGTGAGGGGATCATATGCTCACGGAGCTGACCGAGCACATGAGACGCTCACGAGACTCTTGTCTGAGTGACGGGTTGCGAGGACCAGGCATCCCAAAGAGCTGGAGCCTGAAGAGAAGTTAATCGTTTTGGCTTCTAGGCACACCCTGTCAGAGCAAGCACATCAGCACAGGGAGTTTCACGGAAGTTGGTAAGAATGCTAAAAGCTTTGGGAAAAACGGAGGAAAATTCAAAGATTCAGCTTTTTTTTTTTTTTCCCCATGAAGAAAAGAGAGGATCAGAGCAGGACATGAGACGAATCATCTTAATGTAAAAGGCTCTTACTAAGAGGGAGTTTGATGAATTATTCTCTGTGTCTGCTGGGGAGAGGACAAGACATAATTGGCTTAATTTTCAGTGAAAAGGACTTAGGCTGGGAAAAACTCTATACATCAAAAGGTAATTATAATGGAACAAGCGGCTAAGAGAGGTTATGGAAACCCTGTAATTCTTTATAGGCACGGCTTAGGTAGATGTCTGTCACGCATCATAGAGGCATACCTCATCCTCCCAAGAGCTGCTGTTCCTAAACTTTTTAAGCCTAAAAAAGCTTTTATGTATACTAGATGTCAGCTTGCCTCTAGGCCTGCCATGTGACCCCTTACAAAGCTTTGGGAAATCAGGAGAGTATCAAAGAGGGATGACCTCCCGGACCTCCTCCCTGGGCCTTGCGGCCCGTTTGCAAGTATTGGGGGAATAAAAAAGAAAAAAAAAACAACCTAGTAAGATCCCGAAGCTTTAAAAATAGTGACTGATTAATTCTGCTGATGTCTTTGGCTCCCTCCTCCCCTATCCATAGTCGGTGGGGCTGGGGCTGTGCCTGGGGGCGGATGGCAGCCTCCTCCCGTCCTGCCCCGCTCTCCGGTGGGACGGCTGCGCGTTTCCTGCAGAGCGCAGGTACGGTGTAGGACAGGAACCTGTGCTTTGTTCACATCAGGCATGGCCTCAGGTCCTTCGATCGCCTTACTAACATGCCACTAACTACTTCAAAATGTAGCTCCTCTTCCCTGACCCGTCTCACTGAACTCCCTTCGCGGCAGGCGGGAGCGCTCCCCTTGGCGACAGCCAACGCTTGCACGACTTCCCTCTCTGGGTCCTGCCCGGCCGCGTGTAGATACGGCACTTAGCCCTGGCTGGAAAAAGAAATGCCACGGAAAAAAGGAATCCACAGGATTTCCTCATGCCTTTAATGAGTGGACGAGCATTTAACGTTCTAAGTCAATTTAAACGGGCTGGTGGTTCTTCAAAACCTCCAGTCCTAATATTCCTTCTTAACTGACTACACAGAAATAGTGACGAATGAAGTTGTAACTCCGTCACATCTACTGGGTGTCCCAATATCAAACTACAGAGGGCCAGTGATGAGTCAGGGCACAACAGTAATTTGTATTGCCTGCATATAACTGGAGGAATTTAAAAAAATTGCTTCAGGGACTGGATTAAGTACATGTGATATATGGTACGAAACAACCTGGCGATGTGCAGAAGGAGCCTTGCCAGGTACACCAGGCAGTCCGAACTGATAGAAAAGGAGAGGTTTCATTTCCTTGGCATTCATAGATTTAAAAAGCAAAATGAAATAAAAACAAACCAGAAAACCCCAAACCAACAACAACGCACCACACCCTGAAGCTCCCATCCAACTAGGAATTCAAAGAGAAATGTACAAGCAACGATTTGTCTTGCTATTCAAGGGCAGGTATAAAAAAAGCATTTAAATAACAGCCCAGTGCGTAATGATATACGTGGGACTGCAAAGTGATGATATGCAGTGATGGTAAAATAAAAAATAAAGTCATATTTTTTAATTTAATTGCTGTAATCCACATACACTGGTAAACCTGTGTAAAAAAAGGACTGTAGTTTTTCAGCCTTGGATAAAAATGACTAACATGTACTGATTTCCATTGTCTGAAGGCGGCCATGCTTATGATGCACAGATAAGAAAACTCATTTAGAGCTATTTGTAAGAACTGGGATTTGCACTTGTGTCTTTGGTAATAATTATGGCCACACACTTACCCTGCCACACGTCATCTATCATCTCATTATTACTGTCCACCCACTGAATTTTAGTGATGCCGAGCGCATCTCATTACCAAGGACGCTGGAACGGGAAAGCACTGTAAAAGCGTCAGACAGCACTATCATAAACAGTATGCCCAACAGCGGGTTATTTGATAGCTCGTGCTCCCAACCCCGGGATCTCTTATGAATTGCTTTCATTAAGGAACTCAGAAAATTCAAATTATTTAGAAATTTGTAACCGTCAAATCAGACTTTCTGGCAGAGCAGTGTTGGTACCTCAACACTACAGCACCTGGAGAGGGAGCCGGAGGCGGAAGGGGAGAAACACTCCCCAGGTGCCTCTAAGGCACTCGCTGCACTGAAGATCAGTGGAACATCAAAACTTTTACTCCCCTCTTCTCCGTGAGGAGCCTTGCACATCAGCCCCGGCCCCGGGCAGCGCTCACGCTCTCCCGCCTTCTTTTCACAGGGCTGTCGAGCGTGCAGGAAGCAAGGAAAACCGTGCACAAATCCCCTGGACTGCAGTCGCTCGGCAAAGAGCGGTTTCTAACCTGTGAAAGAACAGATGGTTTGCCTGCACTCGGCTAGAGGAACTACTTAGGATCAGCAATATCGGGATTATGTTTTCACAAATCTGAACAAGCCCCGCAGAATCAACTTGTTTTGCATCAGTAACTGCTGTTTTCTGTCTCTTCTCGCTGTGCCACAGGGTTTGGCCACCAGCGGCTGAGGTCTTCAGCCCAAATGCAGTCTCTAAGCCCAGCTCTTCTGGCAGTGGACAACTAAGGTCCGTGCAAGACCTGGAGATTTAACTGACCGCCACGGAGCTGTCACAAATGCACTGTGTAGCACACCAGTCAGTTTGGAACAAGGTTTCTGAGCTCTACCACCACCACCAGGCTCCTAAACGCTCTTCGTTTCTGAGATAAATCAGAAGCGGAAATTGGTTAGAAACCAATTAGCAAACACAGACTAGTGCCATACTGAACTCTGGGGGTCAGGGCTTCTTTTCCCTCGCTTCATCAGACTTCTCCCTCATCTTGGACTAGTTAACGTGGCTTCCCCCTAGTGCACTGGCTGTAACCTCTTTGCTATGAATTCTCCTGAGGTGACCCAACGGGCGATCGCAGACCCCAGCTCTGTCCCTGGCGCTCAGCGCTCTCTCCTTGTCAAACCAAGGTACAGTCTTACACACTGAAGTACTCTGAGTAAACCAGCCTGCGGTGCTGCGGGGTCTTTGGGGCACCAGTCCGGAATAGGGGTGGAAAAGAAGAGAGTGAGAGAAAGCAAAGATACTGCGTATTCATTAATAGAGTGCACAGGCTGATGGAGATGCACAAACATTACCTCCGTATCACACAGAATCCAAGAGCCGTGCATTTCCTAAAGCATTACAAGCATCCTCTTAAAAGAAATGAGCTAAAAAAGGGGAAAATGAACAAATATACAGAGAACAGTTCTTGTAAAATGAAGTTCTGGTAAGACAAGTCTATTTTAAGTATATTTAGCATTGCTGAAACAAGTAGCACACACAGGTGCACAACTGGAATTATGCTATCCTTATTCACAAGAAGTATTTTTCACATGTAATCAGTTACAGCTGAACACGACACACTACAGGAACAGGAACCCAGCCCTCGCAGAAGACGGCCTTTACGGAGGTTCTCCCTGTACCTCAGCCACCCGAGAGACGCCCCCTAGGTTCTCCTCCAACTTAAAGAGATTCTGGAAAAACCAAGATGTAGCCCAGACACCCTTTCCCACTACAGATGCTGAAGGAAGATGACAGGTCTGTCTTACCCAATTTTACTAAATGGTCATTAGCATTAACTGTGCTGCTTAAGCTATTTTTGAGTTCAGCGGGAGTCAGGAGAAGCCCACACCTACTGAGCAGCAGGAAAGGTCAAACGCACGGAACAGAATTGCTGCCAAGGGAGTTGTATTAGGAGCTATCTGCACATTTCTGTATCATTCATGAAAACCCCTTTCTGTTACTATTTTAAACAGACCCACAAGAGCTGATCTAGGGAAATAACTGACGTTCTAGGAATGTTTCATTCTATTTGCTTCTAAATATCTAGAAAAACGGGGGGGATAGGAAAGCAAATCTGCCAGTGTTTTCCTCCTGTGGGCCACTCTGTCCTCACCTCTGGGACAGCTGAATCTGTATTTTCCCGAATTAGAAATCTGTCGCTGGATTAATCTTTCTTGGCTTTGTCTGGGTTGCTTCTTAGTAAAATCACTATTCCACATACAATCTACCAAATCCAATGGAATAATTTATTTCTTGTCTGTACCAGTGGTGTTATGTTGCTTGTGTCAAACCTTCAGGTTATGGTTCAGCATTTAACTCGCTCCTAGAGAATTCTTGACTGTCATCTTCAGTGACAAGTGGGTGCAGTTTTCGTAATCACAAGCAAAAACCATAGCTGAGAAAATAGATGTGTGCCTTCAAACCTACAGAAGGAACATCTTGACATTTAAATCCAATTACCCTTTCTCCTTCCTGATGAAAATATGATATCAACTTGTGGGAAAGTCTACCAGACAAATATATCATATTCTCCAGCTCCTACGAACTTTTCAGCACCACTTCTGGAATTACACATTGCATTCTTTACCAGTCATTTTTACAAAATAAAGGGTTACGAGTGTGTAGTAATTGATAGGTGATGCCAAGAAGTCCATAAAAATTTTGTTTGGAAAGGCTTCCTAGAACGATGATCTCCCCAGTTGAAATCATTAATTGCAAAACTGCAATGAACTCCAAGGTAAGACAGACTACTGCTCTTTGTAATAAATTAAACTGTCAATCACTCAAAGCACCCTTAATATCATACTATTTCCCCAAGCTCTTAAATTACAGGCTGAATTTCATTTATCAGCCTGCTGTATGTGAAAAAGGATTAATTAAACTCATTCCAGTATTCCAGTAAGGCTCTATTTCTCTTAGTACCAAAGAATAATTGACTCCAAATGAATTGGAAAGTGGGTAAGTAATTGTAGTTATTATTCTGATGTAAATATTAGTTCTCTTTTGACATTTCAAAAGATTTAGTAGAGGCACTTTAGTGATAAGACAGATCATTACCCTGGCTGGGAAGAAGAGATAGCATAGGGAAAGTGAAATTACAATAATTAGTTTATATACCTAAAAATATGCCCATCATTTTTTTTTCATATAGTTATGTACCTTACAGTACATTTTCATTAACTGTTGCTCCTGATTTATTGCATTAAGTATACTGCAGTAAAGTCAGTGCATTATATCCTGCTATTTTGGAAAGAATTCAGAGGTAATATGAGTTCTCATACTGGAAGAGGAATTAGTGGGAAGTTTGTCTTGGAGACAGTCGCGACCCTGCCAGTGCTATAAAATTCAAATCAACTGATTGCCATTGTGAATGGCTAATTGTGATGAAAAAAATTATACCATCAGACAGACTGAACAGCAAGAAATCACCTTTTAATTGGACAATCAGAGTAGCTCAGACAAGAAACTGCAGCACCTTCAGAATAAACAAAAGGTTTTGGCGTTAAGAATTGTGGGTAACATGAGAGCACTGAAGCCATTTTCTAAATATAGCATCTCATAACATCTCTCTGGAGATCAGGGCCACATATTCAAAATTAGCAGCCCAAAATTTAGCTTCTAAGTCTTCGTTTTCATTCGGGCATAGGTAGACTGATTTCGGCAAGTCTTCAGCCACCGAAGACTATTTTTTAAAACATTCTTGTAAAGCAAAATCTCAAAAAAATACCTGAAGTCAAAGCCTCTAAATCTATTTTTTCAGGTTTTGCTTCTTTTCTCCTTTTACTTCTTAACTTCTCTGCAGTTTTGATTCTCAACCTCTCAAGAGAAGATCACAAGAGACCTTCAGAGCAGTTTTAGCAATCCGGCCTCTTGAGCAGTGATTGAAATCTAGCATTGCATTCCCCGAGATAACCTGGCTGTTTCGACTGAATTACCAGCACAAGTTCCGCACTCTTCAGGTTATTAGCATGAAGCAGCAGTTTAGACAGACTTTGCTCATGATTGTTTATTTCCTGCTATTCTTTTTCCAGGCTAGAATGGGCTGTTTACCTCACAGAACTTTAAATAAATGTTTCTTCCCCGAGTGCACAACATACAAACCTGCCAAGGAGTGCAACGCGTTACAGACAGTATTTAATTTCGCTGAGGTTGTATCTGTTCTTTAAAGATGTCCTCTTTGCTTTCTTTTTTTTTTTCTGCATTAATTGAAGAAAACTCTTCAGCAGTTTGGACTGACACTTAATTTTATATATCTTTGAAAGCAGAGGGTCACAAACCAGATATGGCTGAGTATTTGGTACTGGCAGGCTTTCTAGTAGATTGTGTATAATGGGACGAGACAGATAAATGCAAGGTAGCTTTGAATTATCATGAGGATACCTGAGGGGAAGGGGAACCAGAAAACCATTTAAACCAGTTCATTCAGATGGTCAACTAGCAGATGAAGACCGTGCAAAAGAAGGATCTTGCGCAACCCATGGTAAATGAACTTCAGCAACGAGAACATTCGTATTCACTGAAATGTAAATATAAATGCAATGTTTATCAATAGCTCGAAATAGTCAAGACACTATTGAGAATAAACATATGAACACAAATTAGTATAACGAAGAGGAGAATTAATTTATTTCCAGCTACACTTTAAAGACCATTAGTATCAGGGAGTTTTGTGTTTCCTCCTTAAAGGGTTGTTATGAAGTACTGCGCTTTCTAGATAATAAAACATTCTGCAACTAGATAATTAAGTTTGTTCATCTTTTGCTGTACATTGAGGTAGCAGATCAATGTGGCCATTGAAGCACAGTGATTCTTTAAATTAAAACCAAATTTGCCTGTAATTTGGGCTTTGCCACTACCCTCCCTGCCTGACTTGTCACCAATTAATTGTTTCAAACAAGCACTCAGATATAGAGGTCATGAGACAATTTAAAAACCTGGCTGGAGACAATTAAAAGAACTCTATCCTCATTACTTAGTTAATGCCCCCAAAATATGGAAGTAGGCGAAAGAAGAAATAAAAATAGATGACAAAGAAAAAGTGATCAGGTTATTGATAAAACTGCTGTAAGACAAATAAGCCGTAACATTAAGGAGCCATCATTTACAGTCCCATGCAGAGTTCAGTTCCTTAAGTAAACCTTTCACAGGGTCATTTAAAACCCTACAGAACTCCTCTTATTTGGCAAAGGATAAGTATCCCCTTGAAAGTACAAACCCGAGGATCAGCTTAATTTCACAAGCTCGTACACAGGGTCATGAGTTATATATAAATCTGTAGCACTCTGTGGGAAATTAGGCATAATTCTTATTATGAAGAACAACAACAACAAAAAAAGTAAATGCATAGCAATCCCAGAGAAAAATACACCAAAGATGGACTGAAAAATAACATTAGCCAAATCAAGTTGCGCTCATCAAGCAGACATAGAAAGGTTAATGTGAAGGGCAAAACTTCAGATAAATCAGTCATCACTTAATCAAAATCTCAGGGAAAGATGATGAGGGATATTTTCGAAAGTAGTTTAATTTCTAGGTGCCCAAATTTGGCTGATAAAATAAAAATCAGGAGCTTCAATATTTTGCCTGAATGCTATTTGCTGGCAGATGGGATAGTAGGAAACATGGGGCGAACTCTTTGATGAGTTTGCCTCAGAGCAATGGTGTGTTTTGCGGAGGGAAAGCCTCTGCATCACGAGCTCTGCAGAACTTTCACAGCCTCACGTCTTTTTCTAACGCTTTAGTTAGTAATATCACGCAGTTCCACGAAGCCGTAACACCCTGCTACAGAAACCATGCAAAATGAAAATCACAGCCTTTAACCAAATCCTGAGATACGTTTCTAGTGAAATAATTCAATCCAGTAAGAACCGGCGTATTTCATAGAGTCTGTAAGACTTAAGACCCAAGATTCTCAAACATCTGAGGAACTCTGGATATCAGATGGAATTACGGCAATAAAATGGTAAAATAAGATTGGAATACGATTGCCCAGGAGGCATATTGCAGACGCGGAGGACAGGACTGTCAGGTTCTCCCCCTGGCTGAGCACAGTTGTACAGTGGTGGTTTCAGGTAAAACCCGTATCTTTACGCTTCAGTTTTCCAGCTATGCTGTTCGGGGAAAATCCCCCTTCTCTTCAAGTGACTGAGATTTCTCAAACAGCGATGTGTAATACAAGGGTGTGTTAGCATCTTCCCAGGGCTTATTCTGTTGTCAGCACCAGGGTAAACACACGCAAGTAGAAACACAAATGAACGGATTTCATTTGAAGCAGCAGTTGAGAACTGTGGCAAACCACAGTCAAGGAGATGCTTCGAGGCATGCCGCGTGTAGTGACGTCAGGCAAACATCCAGACATGATGAGATAAAGCAGGTAAGACTCTTGTTGACCCAGAATGGCTCCGGCATTTATTCAATGGAAGCAGGTATAAGAGCATTCTGATGATTTAAATTAGTTATCACAAAATTAAAGCAATATTTGCATCCAATGCTGATTCAAATTGAATCAACAGCAAAGCGCTCATTAACTTCAGCAGAGTCACTATATGACCCATTTGATTATACTCTATAGGTAGTTACAGTCTTGATTATGTATAACGCGGTACTACTATTGATGCTTAAGTTATACATAAAGTTTGAATGACCTTAAACTTTAGCATAACAGGTAACAACTAGAATGTGGATCTATTCACTTTGTGCGTTTCAGGATGTGACTGCTTCTCTAGCAGGACTCTGTTGTGCCCGTGTGTGTGTGCGGGTGCTACCCAGCTGATTAAAGGGCATCTTTTTGCCTGTTATTACACACACTGATCAATTACCAATACCAGACCAACAGGGAGGGTGCAGCCCAGATTGCACAGCACCGATTCAAATCCAGTGTTAGGTTAATGACATAGTTAAGGTTAATCACATTGTTTAAAATTTTCATTGCACAAAGGATTCAGGAGAATCTTCAGACGGCAGTCAAAAGCAGAGGTTTAACAATGCCTGGCAGGCTTCTTTCTTTTGTAGTTACATTTTGTGATCTGCACTCTCGTGACACCTCATTACCCAAACAGGCAGTACTGCCAACTTTAAATTTCATCAGGCTCGTGCTTATCGCGGTCTTTGATCTAATTGTTGTGTACGGGTGCAGGAGGGGGGAGAGTTCTTTTGTAGGCAGCTTTCCCTTTTTCCTCTTATCCCCCTTCTCGTGCCACAGTTGACTGACACACTCTCGCCTCTGCCTCCAAGGTGGCCCATCACACCCTTCTCGTTCAATATTATACCCTTCTCCTACTATCTTTAATAACATAGCAAGATTATAAATCATGGTTAGCCCAACCCAAAAAGAAACCACCCTTCTCCCTTTTGCCTTCAAAAAGATGCAAGTCAAAAAAATTGCTAGGACAACGACTCATGTAGGTCCTGACTTCAAAGCACCATTTTGTACGTGCCTTTTAAAAATGGAATGCCAGGATCCTGCCGGGAACTGAAGGACGTCATTCCCGAGGGTTCAGGAAGGCCAATCTGCCTTTACAAAAATCGTTTCATTATTCCTGAGCACACACCTGACCTGCTCGAGCCAGGATTTCAAAGGAGTTTCCAGCTCAGCACGCACTGCTCGCTGCGGAGGAGACCCGCTGTCGGGACACCTATAGGCAAAGGCGTCTGATCAGGGTTTGGCTATCTGTAGGGTGACAGGCACTACGAAAAACATTCCCGGTACACAACAGCCTGCCTAGCTGTATGCTAAAATACATTGCTCCGTAACCTTGAAAGCCCATATTGAGTTCGCTCAAATCATGTGCCCTTTTTTCTTTTTCTTTTTTAAAATTTCCTAACATTTTAGTGTTGCTCCATATTCAAAGGAAGCCTGATACTCTCTCAAGCAGAGGAAAACACCTAAACGCTGCCTGGGAACTGTCTTGCTGTTCCACCAGTAAAAGAGGAATATTTTACTGAGTGTTCTTTTCACCCACGCTCCTATATAGCCTGGAGTATTTCTTCCCGTGTTTCCAATTCTGCACCAGTCCAGATATTGAACTAATATTGTTTAATTATGGTCCTGTTGCTGGATACTACATTAAATTGTGATCACATTAAAATCCTGCTGTGTTGCCTACTCTGACACACAAAACTGAATTTATTTTCTCAGAACTTTAAGCATCACAATGTACATGAGCAATTTGCACACACACAAAAGACGCTTTGATTGAATTGCTTTCTAGTTATTCTTAGAAAAAAAACTTTAAAAGAAAATGGTGCATGCTTAATTGCTATGAAAAAAATTCTTTCAAGAACTGCCAGAAGGCAACATACAAAGTTTCTGTACGTGATCAAGAATTGACTTGGAAACGGGAAGTAAATAAATATGAAATCTTTTAAAAAAGAAATCTTAAAATTGCATTTCACAGACTTATGCTTAAAAGATTTGGAATTCTACTACTGATGAAACTGGGTTCCAGAACTTCTCATCTGAAAAAAATTCCTATAGCAGTTAGAATTCAAAGCGCTAATGAGAATGGAGCATCGCATTCCCCGTAGCTGCCGTCCCCGAGTGGTCACCCGGATGTGCACCCCTTAAGGCTTGGTGTGTCGCTGTGCCTGTGCACAGCCCCTCCGGAGCCACGGCTTTGAATCCCAGCAAGGTTACCACATCGTCCAAATGTCCCATCGTCTTTTCAGCTATACAGAGATATCACGGAACTGATTTTTTAAACGCAGCCTCCATTTGCTGAGAAGCACTTTGGAAGAAGGGATATCAAACGCGGGAACAAGACCCAGCTAGACACCTAATTATTTAGAGGCATAACAAATCTGTTAGCACGACATCGGGATCTCCTTTCACCCCCCTCACAACATGTGGTACACAAGAACCAGATACTCAGCAACTGCTCGTACAGAATCAGACCCTACCAATCCACTGGCATTTTTGGAAAGTTTTGGAGCTACATCCTGCTCCTTGGAAACCAATGGGAATTCCATCATTGAGCTTAGCTTGCCCCATCACTGTTGGCCGAGGGTTTCCCCCTCCCGGCGCTGCTGAGAGACACCTAGTGAGTTCTTTGGACTCTGCAGTCGGGAGAGATAAAGCAGATTTTGCGCGATGAAGGCATACGTTTCACAGTGTTGCTTCAGCACTTTTAAAAATTTACTTCAACATTTTGACTGCTAATACGCAGAGATGAAATCCGATAATCCAGCTGGCAGAAAATCGTATTAATGTACAGGATCAAAAAGGGGGGGAGGGGGGGCAGGGGGTGTGTTGTGGGGTTTTGTTTTTTTAACTCCACATGAAAAGAAAACACAGCCTTCTTTCATGGGTTTAACATTAATTAGAAGTAGGTAATCTCTGTACCGGCTGCAGTATGCTACATGGTCATTTCTTTTCAGTATGTAACTCCCTAATTTCCTTTGAGTCCATTTAGAAGCCTATTACACTAACGGAGGGAAATGAATCGCTTTGGTAATTAGTCTGTTTACACTCACACTAAACCACACAGCCTTAACCACAAGATGTATAAAAATTATTTCCCAGGCGAAAAAAGGGTTACATAAATGGCAAAAAAGCCACGTGCAGAATGAGAAAGTCACCAAATGCCTTCAGATCAATTCTGTGTGCGTCTGCTGCTGGAAATCAGGAATTACACTGCTGAACACACACCAGAATGACACCGATTAACGTTACGTGTAACATTCAGGTATGACGTCCCCCTTACCAAAGTTAGTGTCATCCATTGCTGGTTTTGATGAGGCCCAAGAGAAAAATTGGGTCCTGTGACTTATTTTGACTTTTAATGAACCTTCTTAAAATCCCACTCAGAAACAGGGCTTTTGTGCTCGTCTACACAATTTGGTTTTTAAACTGAGTTAGAGCAATGCAACCAGTGAAGATACTAATCTGGGTTTTAACTAATAATATTTTCAATAAGGGGCAAATTCACTTCAGATTCAAAAAGAGGATTCAGCTGTATAGGACATTAAAAGACCACTGGAGATCCTTCTTCAGGACCTCTGTTTTATGGGCTCTTTGTAGTAAATTACAGGAGAGCTGGTCTGTCCTCTCCAGGCCGACACGAAAAATTCCAGAAGGTGTCGGAAGACTGTCAGCACTGACCTGAATCCTCATAAACGGCCACAACAGTAATTAACCAAGTTGTAGTAACTTCAGATTCGGGGAATTAAAGTTAAAAGCACTACCAGAGTATCAGAGGGAGCTTACAGGATTTTTTGTGCGACTGGGACTCTGGTTAGGGAGAAAAACAGAGCCATGACATTTTTCCATGGAATGGAATTATACATTATACAATTACAGGAATTATACATTATTGTCTCATGGAAATCCTCCTGAATAACTATTTTAAAATATTGGGATCTGCAGTTTCTTATGCTATTTCTAAAGTCATTCTCTGCATTCCCAGGAAAAGAAACTGGAGAATCCAAAATGAAAGATGCTTAACGGCATTAGCGAGAGATTCACGTTGTACAGTTCAGACCCATATTCCGAACTTCCCAAAGCCGGTGGGAACGCAAAGGGCTACAGGAAATTCCAGGTGATCCGTCAGAGAAAGGAGATCCTCGCGGGGAATTCCAGTCGAGGTGCCGGTGGTTTTGCCGCCCAGGCGCAGGCCACGCTTACGGCCAGACTCTCGCTCGCACACTGGCCGTCGCCGTTCGGCTGCTGTCAGTGCTGCAGAGAAGACTAACAGGGCTCCTCTGTTAAACTTCTGCCAACTTGCATGGAAACTGGGAGTCACCTCTTTTTTCTTTCACCGACCCAAACCCCTCAGACATTAAGTCTTCCACAAGCAAAGCAAAGGCCTTTTCAGGGAAAATTCTTATCAAAATATTGTTAGTTGCATGGTCCAGTTCCTTAATATTGTTAGCGCGTTGAGGATTTCCCTGGTGAGGCTGGCTGTGGTGTTGACGGGTACGCCATTCCCGTCTCACCTCTGACCGTGCCGGCAAGAGATAACACAGCTCCTTATCACCCCCCCAGAGCTTGTTTGGAACTGGCACGGCTGTACCTCACCTAGGGCTAACGTCTGTGCCGCTCCTGCCTGCTAAGCTACGCCACGGACTTGTGTGGGTGGTGGGGCCGATGGACCAGGAAGGGGAATCCTGGGCATGAGCTGCTCATCAGTGAAGGTCCTTCAAAAGGCAGGGGAAATAGAACAAAGTTAATTGGCTAGAAGAGGACCTGGACTGAAATATGCATAGCACAGAGAGATGAAAGAGGACAGAATGATACAAAAATTAAATTGTGAACAAAATAGGGGAGGCACGCTGATAAAGGGGTCAGGAACTGTGTGAAGAAGGGCATGAAGACCAGAGGGTGAAAAGCTGATTAGCTGTTCATGCACAAGTAGATCTGAAACGATGAGGTAATTATTTTAGGAAGCAAGAGAGACTTAAAACAGACACATAATAATGATACCAAGTGCAGAAAACACTTTGGGGGGGGGGAAAAAAGCACCCAAACAATTAAAAGAGATCTTTACACAATAAAAAGCACTACAAGGGGAATGAGGCTGTGATGGGAAAACGAATTCAGAAACTGCAAAAGGCATCTGAGCAAGGGGAAAGCCACAGGAAAAGATCCAAACGTGCAATGCATTTAACATCAGCTGCCCAGCATCTGCAATGTCACAGTATTGATGTTTGGTGTCCTGGAGCTTTCCCTTTAAGCTGAAGGGGAAATCAATTGGACCTCAAATAGCAAAATTTTGGCTCTGCAGAACATGGCTTTAGGCATCATTTATAGGCAAAATTCTTGCAGAAAGGAAAGAGCAGACAGGTAATTTAAATCATGATCCCACTGCAATGAGTAAGGAAGCACAGCTTCAGAGCAATCATCTCTTAAGCACCAGGATCCAACTTACGTTTTTCTTTGGAATACTCTCCTCTATTCACCTGTTCCCACCAACACCCACCAACTGCCTAAGCCCAACCATGTCTTGTAGCTCTGCTCAAAATACTGTGGAATGTAATTAATAAAATCCCTTTCTAATTCTTTTGGGAATCATTGAAAGTGCAACAGATTCCTTAACGTACTGCAGCCAGTTTTGCTTCATATCTTTATCAACGACCGGGACGAGGGGATCAAGTGCACCCTCAGTAAGTTTGCAGATGAC
>RSEF01000011.1:11146751-11171530 GCA_003993805.1 Himantopus leucocephalus | reverse complement strand
GCGTGTCCAGAGAAGGGCAATGAAGCTGGTGAGGGCTCTGGAGCACAAGTCTGATGAGGAACCGAAAGGATTATCAAGCATTGGAACAGGCTGCCCAGGGAAGCGGTTGAGTTGCCGTCACTGAGGGTATTTAAGAGACGGACAGACGTGGTGCTGAGGGACGTGGATTAGTGGTGGACTTGGCAGTGCTGGGTTAACGGTTGGACTCGATGATCTTTTAGGTCTTTTCCAACTTAAATGATTCCATGATTCTGTTTCCAAAGGAAGGTAAGGTGTTTTACGGCGGAGCTGCGCAAGGCAGCATTAAGCAGTACAAAATATGAACATAGTAGAAATGTGATGACCTGCTAAACTGCAAGGGAGTCACAGAATCACAGAAAAATACAGGTTGTAAGGCACCTCTGGAGGTCTCCAGTGCAACCGCCTGCTCAAAGCAGAGCAGGCTTCAAAGTTAAATCAGGTTGCCCTGGCCTATCATACCTGCATGAGAGATTACCACAGAGATTAAGGATAAGCAGGTATTTCTCGCAGCCAATTTTCTTCCCATTGTCTCTGTCAAATCAGAAATAACTGACTCCGAATTCTGCAAAGCAGCCTGACATATCAGAGAAAAATCAGACTTCGCTGTTAGTGGGGCAAATGCGTTCATTCCGTGTAGATGATGCTTCATACGGATGGAGCAACAGCCCCGCTCTGGTCAATGGCATATGTCCCTTGGATGAAAAACAGCGTGGGCTGCAACAGCAGTGAATGGAGGCTATTATAGCGCTCCCTGCTCTGAACTCATTCAAAGCTATGCACCAGTTCAAGAGAACTGAAAATTGCATTGTATTGACATTTCTGTTTGGAAGAAGAAAGTGAAGTGCTTCTGACCCTAAGAGTTAAGTTTTGTAGAAACTGGTTCTCTCACAGATAATGGATTCATTTCTGTTGCATAAAGCAATGTCTTCATAACTCACACGATTTCAGGGGAAGAAGAGAAGGGGAAAAAAAGGAAGCCTCAGCCCCAGCAACCATCAAAATCCCAGTGATGTTAATAGGCTACTTAAACCACAACTAAGACCGGCCTCAGCATCTGAACGTACGAGTGAACCGTACAGACACACAGTGAACCAACGTTTTGGCCCAGCACCAGACTCCCAGAAACACAGAAATACCACGAACTGGTGTTAACAGACCTGAGGGGGGCAGGCTGGGGAAGGAAGGAGAACTGTGGCTTTGGTAGCACCCCAGCTCCCCGCACTAAACAGAGTCACCGCGCTGCGCTGAGGAAAAAACAAAACAAAAAAATTAAAAGTATAACTTTTGCAAAACAGTCACCAGGTTCCTTTGAAAAGATGATAAAAATAGGTCTTATTGAACACAGTGAAAGCTGTAAGAGAGCTCTTTCGCCTCCAGTTTTACCAAGACTTCCATTAAATGATGCTGTCATGCAATTACCGTGCTGTTAAATACCAGGCTACCGCTGTGCTTTGTCTAAAGGCCACTAATGCATATAGTGGCAAACAGGCACTGGATCACTGTCAGTGCTGAGGAAGTCAGAGAGAACTACAGTCTTAGTCAAAACTGTATGGAACTTCTATTTGCCATTGGTTTTGTAAGCAGGAAAAGTCAGAAATGGAAGTACAGTGGCCTCTACCTTGTAGTCAGAATATTTGGCAATCCAAAGTGCTGTTTTATGAATAAGTCTGAAGAACCGGGGTGCAAGGGGTGCTAAGAGGAACCTGAACGTTACTCTGAATTTGCTTCACGTCAAGTGATTGGCACTGTTTAATAGAGAATTATAAATTACGAACCGGTCTCAAACTTGCAATGACATTTTTACACACACTGGTCCCTTTGCCAGCGGAGCGAGTACGTACCCCAGCGTCTGCCACACGTAGCTCATCCTGCAGGGACCCTCACCCACCTTGCGGTCTGGGATGGGGCAGACGCTGGGGAAGACTCCTGCGCCAGAGGGGGAGAGACTAAACAGGCCGTCTCCTTCCCAGGCTACCGCGCTGTACTCGTTCCCTCCAATTTAAAAGGTTTCTGATCAGATAAAGCAGCACTACAAGGGACTGTTGCTCACTCATCAATCCCTCTGAAAGAAGACATCACAAATGAGTACAATTTAGGCTGTCAGAGCTGTCACTTTCCTACATGTTTTATTTAATGCAGATTTATTAATCCACATTAACAGTGAAGTGAAAACCTTTTGTTACAGTGCGAAAAAGGAAAGGGATACTGGGAACCTTTCAAGCTCTTATGAAGACTACTAAACGTGGGACAATATTATGAAAACACTTATTTCACAATCCCTAAAAAGAATTAAGCTGTTTCTAATGTGAAACACATTAAAATTTTTCATTATTTAAAACTCAGTCCAAAAGAAATATCTGCCTGAGGCAAAATTTTATAAACAGAGACACTTAGAAATATTTGTGCGTGAATCCCTGGCTCTCTTTACAGCAGCATTTGCATAACGGACCCGTCCTTGTTCCCTGCCCAGAGCCGGCTGTGGGCTGGGTGCTCCCCCAGGCAGTGGAGTAGGAGAGCGGAGTCCTCTGCGCGTGGTCCCCCCCCGCCACCTCCCCTTCTTGGCTCCTCTACTTCCCTTCTACAGCCCGGCAAGAGGCTGAGCAGCAGCGCAGCGCGGAGGGCTGCCCGTATCCCACCTCTCCGCCAGAAGCGTCAGGAACACACGCAAACCCTTCAGAGCAGCGGAGGCGGGATGCCGGGCGTGTTAGCACCCGTGGTTTGCAGACCTGCTGGGTGCGCAGCGCGCCCGCACTGACCGCGTCAAAACTGCGCCAATCTGACGGGCTGCGGGTGGGTGCAATTTGCCTTGATCAAGATTCATTGCCAAAGCATCGTTCTTGACTTAGATTTAAGGCTTGGACTACTTTAACTTGGGCAAGATGACCCTGGTAAGTTACACGGTGTAACAGAAAAGCACAGATTGCTTTGTTAGGCTCGCAAACACTGACAAACACTAAATTTCACTCAAGTCTATCATGGTCCCTAGGAGTCATCAAAATCTTCCCAAACACGTCACCGCCTTCAATCACACCCAAGCAATGAGACACTCCAGCTTTTTCATAACTCTCCTGTTGACTGACAGAGGCTTCTCTTGCACTGAATTTATCCCTTGTGTTGTTGGAGCAGCAGAACAAGCCTCTCACAGCAGCCAAACGTTGTGAGAACCCGATCCTCCTCATCTTCCTCACAAACAGACACTTTCAATTTGCTGAACCGCAGCAGAAAATATGCAGGAAAATCATAGCGCTGCATGGAACAAGGGTAGCCTCGCTGTTCCATACTGTAACTGAAAGGCAAATCCCCTGGAAGTGAGGGTGTCTACTGTCCTGCACTTTAGGACTCATTTCTATTTATGCCGAGTAGATATAAAACCACCACCACCACCTCGCTCTGAGAGCATCACGTGTCTGCACAGGCATCATTGTCATTGACATGAGACTCAGCAAATGCCAAGTGCTCTTTCTGGAGCAAACCAAGACCTTTAACTGTGCAGAAGACATGCAATGTGGGAAGCCACTATGTGAGCTGCAGGAGCTTTAATTCTGCTTTGCCCTTCTTTTCCTGATCTCAGTGCAGTCTATGAACCTATTTTACTGAACAAGCGAGCAAAGGGAAATATCATAAGGTTGTCCAAAGTTAAGTCAAGAATCCTATAGCAAAGACAGGGATAAAACCCCAATGATGGATAAGCCTCCTTGTCTTAACCTCACACTTGGAAGCCAAAGGCATGACGTTCTGAACCTCAGTCCTGTGAACTCGGACCCATTGTACTTTTTGTGATCAGCCTTTGTAGCTTGAAAGAAAACTGAAGTTTTCAGTCCTTTTTCCAATAAAGTACAGACAATAAAACATATTGCAAGTCTACGTTTATTAACCTTCTTGAAAAGACACACGAATCAAAATAATTCGGTTACAAGAACTGGGCTTACTTCTGTCTTCAGCAGTTGCAAGCTGTAGCTATATTGTAAAAGACATTCTTTAATTTGTTTTTGGAGTTGAATCGTGATCTATCATTCCCCCTTTTCAGTGGCATTTGGATACTACCATGTTTTTGTAATATTAATAACACCATAATGTTCGTTAGTATGCAAATCTATACCATCTGACAAGCTCCTGTTCTCTTCCATGAGCTCCTTTGTTGTTGCGGCCTCATGAATTTCATTATGAGACTAGATTATTATCAAACAGTGGGAAGGGGGTGGTGGGGAATAGAGAGAATGACGTGGAAATTATAATCTCTTGTTTTAATAATGAACCCAGTTTCATATTGCAGTTCGTTCTTGCACCAGATGCTGCTGAGAGAAAAGGGAGCCGAAGGGAGGAAATTCTCACCAAACCGCTTCTGCACAGTAACCTTTCCAGCAGATGCCACTGGAGGGGTGGACTGGAGGGAGACGTTCCCCAGCCCTGTGCCTCATTTACATTTCAGATCACAGCCATGAATCTATCCGTATGTTTTTGCGATTCGTAGCTTTACGGATGGCAAAAGAAAACAAAACACAAAAATTCCTGCCATTCAAAAACTGGTGGCCATTTTCTCTCCAATTAAACCCATATCATCAGCCATAGTATGCAATCACAATAATTGTTTAAAAACTATAATTATTCTTGGAGCAGTCTGTGGCTGTAAAAATAAGTCCGACTGGACAAATCAGCAAAAACCTTACAGGAGGGCAAACACTCCTTCCTGGCTGGAAACACCAGGGCCCCATCCCCTGGGCAGGGCACCCAGCTCATCCCCTGGGCAGGGCACCCAGCTCATCCCCTGGGCAGGGCACCCAGCTCATCTCCTGGGCAGGGCACCCAGCTCATCCCCTGGGCAGGGCACCCAGCTCATCCCCTGGGCAGGGCACCCAGCTCATCCCCTGGGCAGGGCACCCAGCTCATCCCCTGGGCAGGGCACCCAGCTCATCCCCTGGGCAGGGCACCCAGCTCATCCCCTGGGCAGGGCACCCAGCTCATCCCCTGGGCAGGGCACCCAGCTCATCCCCTGGGCAGGGCACCCAGCTCATCCCCTGGGCAGGGCACCCAGCTCATCCCCTGGGCAGGGCACCCAGCTCATCCCCTGGGCAGGGCACCCAGCTCATCCCCTGGGCAGGGCACCCAGCTCATCCCCTGGGCAGGGCACCCAGCTCATCCCCTGGGCAGGGCACCCAGCTCATCCCCTGGGCAGGGCACCCAGCTCTGAATTGAGTCGGCTGCTGCAGAGCCACCGTTCCAGCAGCTGAGGTTGTGCCTCCCCAGTTCCTCTCGCTGCCCCCTCACTCCCAGCTCCACCTCGCTGCCCCTCCTTCTCTCACCCAACATCTGTGTACTTTTAGGCTACAGGGAATTTCAGGGAAAGCTACGATAGCAATAGCGATATTAAGGTGGAAAAGTCCATCGCCCCTCCCCGAGTTCCCCCGTCACCCTTCCTGGCTGCCTGCCATGCGAAGGCATGGGAGACACCGCAGCAGGGTAACTACGCTGCTGTTACCACACCAGACCGGTTCTGAAAATTTAGTGGCATCAGGATTTTAAGTCTTATAGAACCCAGTGATTTCTGAAAACAAATATAGAATCACAGAATCCTCTAGGTTGGAAAAGACCTTTAAGATGGATGAGTCCAACCATCAGCCCAACACTGCCAAGCCCACCACTAACCCATGTCCCTAACCACCACGTCTGCCCGTCTTTTAAATCCCCCAGGGATGGCGACTCCACCGCTGCCCTGGCAGCCTGTTCCAATGTTTGACAGCCCTTTCCGTGAAGAAATTCTTCCTAAGTTCCATCCTAAACCTCCCCTGGCGATTCCTTAGAAAACAAACAGGAGTCCCCAAAGTTGCTCCAAGATGCAATATTATAGAGAGATGTCTATCCCTGCTGTAAAATTTTGTATATTACCTGAATTAGCGCTTAGTTGTCATTAATACTAAAGTTATCTCTTTTATTCAAACCTACGATGCCGTCTACAAAGAACCACACATAGAACATATTTTTGAGATTTAGTCAATAGTAGAAAATCCAATCAGCATTAAGTATGGGATTATCTTCTCCTTTCCTATTAAATATGATTACACATCGGTTAACTCAATCATGTGAATTTAAGTAACACTAAATTATTGTTGTTTATGAACCACTTTGTTAGAGGTCTCCCCTTCTCAAAGCACAGATTTTAGTACTAGAACAAGACTTAATCTCCAAAACCTCCATGAATTGTGTCATTATTCTAAGCTATTTATCACTCACAAAATTCACAGAAAAGATTAGCAAACTCAACAAAAATGCCCAATTTTAAAAGGTATTTTGTATTAAATATCAAAAATAAGTGTGACTTAATAAGCTACATTACGGGACCTACAGCGTAAGATTTCTTCGGCTTTTTTTGCTATTTAAAACATATATTCAACTGCCAATATAAAAAGATGTTTATATCTTAAAATGCAAACTAGCAATTCATCGCTACACATTAATTAAACCCCTTCTAGTTTTCCTGTTTTCCTAGTGGGGGCTGTCAAAAGTCAGAGCTTTTGTCATACTGAAGTCACACCGACACGCTCAGAGTTCCCTTTGTTCTCCTCCTTATTAAGGAAAAACCTGTCATTAAGAGAATCTATTTAAAGCAAGCAGGGAAATGTGTTTGGACTTTGATTATGGCAATTAAAAAAACCCTGCTATTCAAAGATGGTGCTTTTTTATTATTTAAATAACATTTTCTATTCTTCTAAGACATTTTACTAAGAAGATTGTTAAACTAGGTGACAAAAGGTTACTTTTGTCTTTGAAGCTGAAATATGTAACTATTATTTCTTATCTGTCTGGAATTAGAAAAGCTTCGATATCATATATTTTAAAGGACTCATTATCAAAATTCACCAGACTTCATAAAACAAACAAATGCTTCACTTCCTGCCCTTGTTTAATCCCAGCCAGACAATTTCTTCTGCTTTTTGAAAAGGAAGATTTCTTTCAACATTTGACAGAGCAGTATCTTTTTATTTTCCAATTGCACAGAGTGTGGTTGGGAAGCCATAACCACCTTCTTCTCAAAGCATGAGAAATAGGACAGTTGTCAGGGATATATTTTAAGAGGAAGGCTCAGACAGAATAGGGTAGGTAAAGAAAAACAATGTTCTTATCTTTTTTTATAAAGCCAGAACAAGACTAACATGCAACTGAAAGGGGCCGAGTAGGTCGGATCACAATGCAGAAGGAAGTACCGCAACACAAAATCTTAATTCTCTTTACCTCCTACAGATTTGAATGTTGGCAAATTATTCATACCGCACACACACTCAAATTTCTACCGGCAATATACACAGAGCTGAAAAATCCTGTGATGAATTATATTTTCATATACTTTCAAAGTTTTGACAATTAATTCTTCCTACTGAAATTACATCATTTGAGATCTCTGAGCAGACTTGCAAAGTACCATCAGTTTTTAGATAACCCAATAATATTTCCATCACTGACCTTCAAATCTCTGTTTCCCACTGAAAGATGACTAATGATGTCAGGGTGCTGCTTATTCACTCCCGGACAGATAAGTAGGTGGAGTTATTTATAATGCACTTTTGATCAGAATAAAAGCACAACATCTGTGCCCAACATATAATGAAAGAAGACAAAGTAACAGCATGAAGGATAAAGAATATACATGTACATCAAATATACGTACGCTTTATTTTTCCAAATAAATGTGGAAACAGTTACACAAAAGAGATTTACATGACCTGTCTCAGTGCTGCTGAACTTCAGCTCCTGAATTTGTCACCTGCTGTTTATGTAAAAGAAAAAGGCTCTCGACTGTGAAATAATGAAAGTGTTATAAAAACATACATTGGATTTCCTTCACTGCCCTACAGCCATCACTGAACTGCTTGCTGGTCTCCTGTCAGTGCCAAGGGAGCGAGAGTTTCAAGGAGGAACATGTCTGTACTTGGCACTGCCCAAGTCCGCGTGGATCTAGAGAATCGGCAGCGACACCCCGAACAGAAGACGCTCAGGGAGGGAGCTCAGGGTTCTGCTGCTGCCCCGCGTCCCCAGGGCCCCCCAGGCAGTCAAAACTGCTCAGCGGTATCTCCCTGACTAGCTGACAACCATGCCTTTATCCAGCAGGCTTAATTTCAAAAATAAATAATGTCATTGATTCTTCTCCCTCTGCCTTTTATCTTTCCAAGATGATCCATTGTCTTCTTCCAGACTTAACCAGCCCCAACCAAATCCACCGATAAGCCAGCCCAGCGCTAACGTTATTGCCTGTGCTGTTTCAGCATCTAAGAAGTCTGAAGATTCAGTCATGAAACCATATAAATCAAGAGAACAAATGTAAAATAGAAAATCATAGAATGGTTTGGGTTGGAAGGGACCTTGAAGACCATCTAGTCCCACCCCCTGCCCTGGGCAGGGACACCTCCCCCCAGCCCAGGCTGCTCCAAGCCCCGTCCAACCTGGCCTTGAACACCTCCAGGGATGGGGCAGCCACAGCTTCTCGGGGCAACCTGCCCCACGGGCTCACCACCCTCAGGGTGAAGAATTTCTTCCTCATATCTAACCTAAATCTCCCCTCTTTCAGTGTAAAACCGTTCCCCCTCATGCTATCACTCCATGCCCTTGGAAAAGTCCCTCCCCAGCTCTCCTGTAGGTGCCCTTTTGTGATCTCCCCATACCACCGCTAGCCTGTATTCTAACTGTTCTAATGGTCTCCGAAGCTGTGTGCCCCACCGCACATTGAAATTCCCAGCAGTTCTGCAAGGTTAACGATAGGGACAAGGGCCTGAGTGCCAGCAAAGCAAGAGCTGGCGCACAGCCTGACGAGAGATACTCAAACTCATAGGATTTTCTGAAGAGAGATACTTTAAACTCATAGGATTTTCTGACACCTTTTCAGAAGTCAACTTCCCAAGGCTCACCCGGTTCCAGCTTTACTAGTAAAAAATAAGCTAAACTATTTTTCAATGATAATGCGTATTAATGAGGAACTGCAAAACACATTAGACCATTCTGCCTTTCAAACCTCATGCATTTAAAAAGCCTAAATGGTCTGGCATTGCACTTCAACCCAGCCCTTTTTAAGAGGCCCTATTCTGTGACCTTGAGTTGAATAGGATTCTTTTCATTTCTTGTTGACTCCAAAACTGGAGCATGTCAACCTATTACGAATATTTTTCTAAATACTAGCAAACTATTTTTTTCCTCTGTGCTTTAATGAAAGGACATCTAGCCTTGTAATAGATATTTAACAGCAGGCAATTCTCTTTTGAGATCTAACACACTAAGGTTGCCTTGGAGTGACTACCTGTTAATAGACGTTAAAGATTACAGAGCCGTAGTAAATAGGATAATTATAAATGACTTAATGTCAAAGTAGTATGGCAAATTCCTTGAAAGAAATAACTTAGTAAGAGAGGGCAGAAATACTGTTTTACAGTTATCAAAGCTAAAGAGTTTTTAAATTTTAAAAAAAGAACCATCTTCAAGAACCATCTCAACATACAAAACCCGAGACGGGGTACTCACAACAATAAGCGCTATGCACGGCAATCGCATAGAAAGTCCTACCTATTCTTGACTTTTCACCACTTAAACTTTTATGCAGCCCAACATGCTTGTTGGTAGATGGTATGGACACAGCCCTACATAATTCGAATACTTACCAAAGACAGGAAAATAGTTGAGAACTATTCAGTCAATGGGAAGCTAACAACTTAAACGGCTTGCTGAATCTTTATACAGCGAATTTTCCTGGGTAGAGGCCTATCCAATAGGGGGTTAGATATCATCTCTGAACTGAAGTCCTTACTTTAGGACATCAGTTGAAGTTCACATCTAAGTTGCTCCACCTAAAAATCCAACAAACCCCAGAGCAGGTAAGCAGCAGCCAGCCCATAAACGTGGTCCCGGGCAGTTATACTGCCCGGTATACTCTGGGCAAGGGAAGGCACAAAAGATAAATCTTATACAAAGCTATTTTGCACCGTGAAGAGTAATGAGAAGCACATACACACATCTGCTACAAGGTTAAGAAAACCTTTTATTTGCTCTGAAATCTCTAGAATAGACTCTACGTCTATAGGTAAAACATACGGTGTTAAGGCTATGAAAATAGTCGACAATTTAGCATTTAGTAATCGTAAATGTTACCATAACTCTGATGTAATTCAGACTTTGGCCATTCAACAAAATGCAAAGGTTTGAATACCGCAAGTCAGCAAGGAGAGAACGGTAAATACTGACGGCTTGTGAGACCCGTCACTGGGCTGCGCTCGGAAGGCTCCGCAAAGGCATTGAGCAGTTATGCCGACATTTTAATTTATTGTCATGCTAGACACTGAGGTACATATTGTATTTTAATTAAAAAAAAAATAAAAATCACTTTGCCTCTATCAGTTTAATGAAGCGCGAATGTGGTGCCTATAGCACAATGTATTTGCAACCAACAGAAGCATTGCAAGCAACTTAAATGATGTTTTATCAATTATTCAGACACAATTACTGCCACTACTACACAGTCTGCCCATACAAACTTTTTCTAGCACACCTCATTCCACCTATTTCAATATGAATTATTCACTAAAGCATTGGAAAAATAATACATAGTGAAAAGTGAAATGCTTTGCAAAATTGTGTCTGTTTTGCCAGAAAAAATTCAGACAAAATCAGAAGACATCAAAATATCCCTCTTGGTCTTAAACAAAATGTTTCCATTTTCCCCAGTAAAAATAATTCTTCATTTCAAAAGCCTGTAGTGATGAATCGTGCAAAAAATTTGAAATAAAGCAGCATTCTGAATTTATAAAGATATCTTGCTTCTACCAGAACAATACTTACATCACTCTGTAAAGACGACAGCCTCTCTGAGAAGGAAGCCCTCCCTTCAGCTCTAATTCTTTCAAACATGCAAAAGCATCCACATTTAGCACTTGAATTTTGTGACTTTACAATCCTTGTTCTTGTAATCGTTCCTTAACCAGGGAAAGACGGTATTTGTTTAAAAGCAAGATAAGGCACACCAGTAATCATACTTTATTTAGTAAACCCAACTGTTATCACGCAAATTATTAAAAAGAATGCTACCTAATCCCTGAGAAAATCGTGCATTAAATTGGATTAATTAAAACGAATATCATGACTTTTACAAAAGGCATTTTATCCCATTTTCACATCCAGCACATTTCAATTCATAGTTAGAACAGACACAATGAACGTTATCAAATTAAAACAATTTAATACTTAAACCTGAAAAAAGTTTACTTTTTTCTATTAACAAACAGACACAGTAAGAGCACAGGCAGTCAGTAACACACGGCCTATGGTCAAACACCCACAGTTAATTATGGCATTTTAATTCTCCAAAGCAGAAGCATTTGAGTCTCGTCACCGCTGCTTTCTGCGGGTGTTTTGTGTAACTCTGGCAGCCGTGGGGTGTGCTGCACTTCAAAGGAAACGGGAAACCAGCTCGGGATGCCGTCTTCCGCTCCGCCCCAGCGTGACCTCCCGCTCTGCAGATGCCACCCATGAAACCGGACTGACACCGCATTTGCAAGCTGACTCTTCCTATTTCACAGAACGTTTCTGGAGATGTTACGGTAGAAGGCAATGAAAAACATAAGCCTTAAACAGAATAGCTCAAGCTTTAGGAACACTGTCAAGCTTTATCATGAATTAAGTTCTCTTTTAGTTTGGGAACAAAAAGTACGATGATGACTGTTTTTCAGCTTTTCATTGTTTCCATCGTCTCCAAGTTTCCTCTTAGACAGCAAGGTCCGTAGAGAACGGCCCCATCTTTTGATTGTGTCTGAAAATCCTAGTACTCCAGAAACAATATCAACAGCTAACAGTCTTTACAGGAGACGCTTGTGTTAAAACAAGTATATCGAGGTTCCGTGCAAAAGCGTACCTCTCCAAACGCCAGGAGTAGTGACATGCATCTGGAGGTGTGTCCAATAGGTCTTTAAATAGGCCGAAGTTCTACTACCAAGAACTTCGGGAATGAAAGGATTAGGTATCAAACTCCAGAAGAACTGCTGGGAAATCCTTCTATCTGCTCAAGGACGAACATCAGCGTGTCTGAGAGACAGAACCCGCTGGTTTCGGAGACTAGATTCTTTTCAGTCAAACCAGGAAAAGTTTACTTTGGGAATTTAAATCTAAAAGGTCGCTTGGGATTTCTGACTAAACATTCATATATTTCTAATCAAAAAAAAAAAAAAATCTTTCAGCAGTATTTAAGTGCATTTCAGTAAAGCAACTCTTGAAATATTTTTTCAAGCATTTCTTCCTTTCAAAAGAGCACTCTGTTTAATACGCAAGACATCAGTGAAAAATAAAACAAATCGCATTTCAAACCCAAGGTGATGCATACCTTAAAGAGAAAAATTACTTCCTTAGACATGCTTATAATCAGCTCAACACCATTATCCAACAGCTCTCCTTTAAACATTAATCATACCACAGAGCTTGTTTGCTTTCAGATTTCTGTCTCACGATGGCTTTGTTCCCTTTTCCCTGTTACCTCCACAAAACACAACACAGAGCCTCGTAACTACATGTCAATAAAGGAATTCTACATTAAGGCTAATTACAGTCACACAAAATCTTCAGGCACCTTTTCCATCTGTTTAAGGGAGATGTAAATTTATCCTTTTTTTAAACAACAACGGCCCATTTTATCAAGAGAACGTGAAAACTGGAGAAAAATGTAGTTAGCAGAAGTCACCTTGAGATGCACAAAACCAACTTAATCAACAATTCAAAGATATTGCTGCTTCTTACTTCATCACATATGACAGCAAATGAAAATGTTTTTAATTGTGTAACATTGACTCTTCCTCTAAATAGACTTTAGAAAGCTTTTACGTCCATTTAGTTTCCTATGTTTCTTGGGAAGGCAAAATTTTTCTGAGTCCTTACCACCTCAGGTACAGCCATTATGACCATCTGAAAAGCGAATAAATAAGGTACATGTGAACAAATATACACGAGAAGATGTCCATTTTCCAAAGTGCGTTCCTATTCCCCTCTTTTAGGTGGTAGCACTTCAGGAGCTTCCTCTTTTAGTCCATTGGAACGCTGCGGATTTCGTATGATACTCGTGTGCTTCAGGAGAAATAATCTGGCAATTAGTGTTAGCTAATGGATACTTCCGAACTTTTCCTCCTATTGCAAAGCTGCATACCCGTCCTCCAGATTACTGTCCCGCTGACGTATTTGTAAAAGGAGGTACCTTTAAAATTTCCTTAGTATTGATTGCTACCCACTTTCTGCAACACACAGCGCATCCTGCTGCCTCACAGTCCTTCCTATTCTGAGTCGGGAAAGCTAGTTTTTCATATTTCTTTGTCCTCATCTCAACTTCATAGGCAATGAGGGGTAAAAAAAAAAGGCAGGCAAAAAAAAAGCGGGGGAAAGAAAGATTTTTTTTGTCAGGCTGAACTCCCAAGACTCCCCTTATACAATATAAAAATCTGAAATGCGTGTTACTCTTGCTATTTTTTGTATCTATAATTCATTTCATCAGACTTTCTTTCATGTATCCATAAAGTGATTCAAACAACAGAAATGGTCTGAGTAAATACAGAGCTGGTTTTCATTTTATGCCTGGAACAACGAGGCTTGCGGAGACGAAGTTTCAGTTATTACATTTAACACAGAGAACGATAGCCTTTCAAACATAGGAAGTCATATTAATCTCCAACAAATGGGACTTTGGCTCTCACTCAGGGTAAATCATTATGCAGTGCTACTTCCATAATAGCTTTAATTAAATCTGTTCTCTTTTTGGTCAGGTTGGAGACCACGGAAGGGCCCCACTGGCTGGCTGAGCCTTTTGGCTCTGACAGTACTAATGGCCAGAGCATCGCACAGGCCAGGGTCCGTTTTTAATATGCCTCGCTGAGGTCATTTCTACCCACAGTAGAGTAGCAAGAGGCAAAAAGACACACAGCCAGGGTAACGCGGGTATTTGTACCTGGCCAAGCGAAAAGTGCATTTTGTTGATGCACCACAGGAGAAAGAGCAGCATTGGGTTGCTCCGCTAAGTGTGGAAAAATGTCTTCTGTCTTAAAACGTGGCTAGCAGAGCTACCACTGATGATGGCTGGGATATACTGGGACATCCACTGGGGGCTTATCTTTGTAGACGTTTCTGTATACTCAGATACTCAAAATGGATCTTTCTCTACTCATAAATGAGCCAAATTCCATGGGTTCAGACGCAGTTACGGCCCAGACAGAAAGAACAGAAATGGTGACAACAAACGAGATTTGGTTCAGCTCCATGATAGTCCTCCCCAGCCGGAATCCAGTTCAGGACTCAGTGTATTAGGGATGGGTTAAAGAGCTCAACAAATATCTCTGGCCCAAAGATTTTGCACCCGAGGCAGAAAAAGAGCCAAACAGCAGAAGAATCACGATTCCCATTTGCAGGAAGAACTGACTTGTGCCACATCCCACAGGGGATGCGGAGTAGAAGCCCCAAGGTGATAAGCCCAGCTCGGTCCATCATCCGCCTGCGAGAGGTGGTGCAGACATGGCACTACTGTTTACGGATCTCTGAAATTAAAAGGATTTTGACCCCATACAGAGTCACAGAGATTCAGTATCCATGAAAAATAAGAACTGCACCAGACGGACTAAGCAAGACAGGCAGAAAGAAAATGCACGTGCTTTTTATGGAGGTCGCTGAAATGGATTTTCCTTTTTTAACGATGCCGTGGAGCTCAGTAGGAAAGCTGATTTATCCTGTGAGCACACAGCAGTTGCTCCCTGCTAGAGCTGCTGTTTGAGTTTAATTGGAATACACAACACTTTTGTAACATTTATATCACTTAAGAAAAGCAGGAAGACCCTTTCAGTTCGACACACTTGCTTCTGTTGTGATCCCGAGCACTGAACCCAAGTGGAACTACGAGCCACAGAGCGGTTTCTTTGCTGCCTGTTTCGGTCAGCAGCTCCATCGGCAGAAGCGGCTCCTTGCCGAGGAGAAGAAAAACGGGCCAAAACTAGCGAACGCGGGGGACTGGCAATGGGGTGTGGAGCCCTTCATCTACAGGTCACTGCTCCGGATCCAGCACGGGGCGTAGCAACCAAAAAGTGATTACCATCAAATGGAGGTTCAGCGGCCTCAGAGAAATCATCTAAACGGCTTCAGCTTCGTCCAGGCACTCACAGCACAGACAGTATTGTTACAATTAGCAGAACCGCACGGTCATCAGCGACGTGGGAGCTTTGGGCGTCTTTCTACAGTTCCAGAAACAGAATGGTGTCACTGAAAAAATCCTGTAACGCTTCTTTTGACCAAGAACATTTATCATAAACCTGAAGACTTGGGTTTTTTCCATTTTTATCATTATTTCAGTTTTATTTAGCTTCCTGCAGTAGTTTTCTTCGCCTTTCCCCATGCTGTAGATCAGAAGATAAAAGTCTCCTTAAAATGACTTTTCCTAAGGAGTAATTTACACGAACACTGTGAGGTGAAAAACTGCCGCATCTCCAAAGGCCGGGGAAGGAGAAAATTCTGCTGAGGAAAACTGCAACAACTTTGCAGGGAAACAAAATTATCACCCAAGTGTGTCCAGATAAAGCTCAAACCCCCAGTCCGAAGTGCAGCGGCAGTGCCTGACCAGACACCTCGCGCTCCCCCGCTGCTCCCGGCAGCGCGGGCTGCGTCCCCCCCGCTGTCTCCAGCCCGGCACCGCGTCCGGGGGGAATCCTGGTTTCTGAGAGCGACCGCTGACACCCAAACCACAGCCTTCCACTGCGCGTGTGTGCGCGTTTGGCCCAAACATTACACACAGAGTAATTCTGACTGAGGAATTCCGATTTTTCAGAGTGATGAGGTGGGGATCTGTAAAATCTATAGAACTTCAAGAGAAATTTTAGTGAATGCTGCTACAGAGCAACTTCAAGATGAGAGCGTAAGGACCACTACCGATCAGGTTTGTACCTACAACGTACCTGAAAGAGGCTCTCTACCTGCCTGCCTGCGCTCCGCAGTCAGGACTCGCGCTAATGGGGCGGCTCCTCAGGACACACGCGACGTGCTGCACGCTCACGTTGCCCGTCGCAGGCTTTGATGCTTTTGTTTTCATTGAAGCAGTAACCATCTTTGCTTACGGATCTATGAATTTCTCCGTGCAGACGGATAATGCATTGATGCCCAAAGCACCGCTTACCCATGCGCTACGCGGCACAGCACCGGCTGTCCCTCCGCTGCCATTCACAGCACCCTACGCCAAAAACACAGGGAAAAGCCTCCCCAGTATTGTAACAACAAAGGGCCAAAAATAGGCGCTTTATTTGTTCACCATTTTGAACAAATCATCAGAGAAAGGATTACTCAGCTGTAGCTGTTTAGTAAGAATTTTGTCAACCCTTTCTATTTAACGATATCACTTTCCGTGACTACCACTGAGCCCAGTGAAGTGACTCTACTGTGGCTCATAGGCGGGAGAGCACCTCCTCCAGCATCCCCGAACGGCATTAACGTACCCCTCGGAACAGAGAAGCAACTTAACCACGTTCTGCCACCAAAGCATTCGGGAAAGCTGAAGCCAAGACTGAATTCATGCAGAGCCGTTCCTGTTGTATTTCCTATTCCAGTTAACATTCCTGATTTTATCAGTCACATTATGTAGGTGCAAATGTTACAGCAGAGGCCAGACAGTTATTCAGAGTTTAATAGTTAAAGAGATGCTTGTGCTAAATAAATTCGTGCAGTTCCACTGTGAAAATTCCGTGTTCAATAGGTCTCATCAAACCTTGTGCCTGGTGCGCCTGGATTGGCTTAATAGCATGTTCAGCCGTAGAGCAAAACACGCAAGGGCAACAGTTCAAGAGCCTTCATCAGTCTTTTTCTACTCTGCAGGTACATGCGATGTTTCTGCAGTTAGAAAACTCATATACACACTCACACCCACACTGGATTTCTTTATTGATGAAAAAAACGTTTCTGCATATTTATAACAGCTCTGCAAAGTACTCGGAGCATTATGCAATTTATACCCTTATGTAATTATGTATTACCCAAATGTAAGATTTTTTTAAGCAAAAAATGCTGCAAATATTCATAAGATGCAAAGACACTGGTGAAAAGCTAGCAGTACATGACAATAAAAATGCCACATTCTCTGTGAAACTTCACATGCTTCACACTACAAAGCGTTCCCCAACAACACTGAGGATATGCTGCATAGATAGATAGAATTTAATCCAGGGGTATGAAAGCTACCCGGGTCCGTGACAGTCGCTCCAGGAAGCATCCATTTATGTACATCCACAAAAGCAAATAATGCCTTTCCTATTTAAGAATAAGATAGAGATTACAAAAGAGCCAACCTCTAGTGAAGTACATGAATGGAAATCCCGAGGTTTCTTTCTAGAAGATACAGAACTATTAAATCAAGCTGGGATTTTGTAAAGGTTAGGCTTCGCAATTCTGCCTTTTGATCATCTTGCAATAAATGGCCCATTTATTTAACTTTTTGGTTTCTTTTTGACATATTAGTTAGGTGCACTCTGTAGTTTGACCTATAATTCTCAGCTCAGCGGCCAGGCATATTTCATACAGTCAGTATTGTTCACATTTAGGCACGTCTGTAGAACAATAGCCAGTTCTAGTATATAAACCAGTTTTAAGCGCTGTAGATAAAAACCTGGTCCCAATGAAGCGTCATGGCTTCAGCAAAATAGATATTATACCATATATTATGTAATTATATTCCTGTAGTGAGGAAGAAACAAAAAGTATCTCAATGAAGTACAAAAGCAATTAAGTTAATTGCTGTCCTATAATGTTTCAGGGGAATGCTATCCTTCCCCAAACCCTCTAGTAGGTTTCCACAGTGATGATTCTTGTTCCATCCTCAGCGTTGTAGGACGACTGTAAAAGCCTACAGGAAATCACTGACTTGGATACGGAAGACAGACTGAGGACCGTGACTGAAGTAGAGACTTTTCTTTATTAAATTAACGTCTGCACCAATTTACACAACTACCCCACATACCCCACGAGCTGTGCTTTTACGTCCCAGATGTGAGGGGCTACCACAGAAAAAGGATGGGAAAAGATCAACCTTAGCAATGAGCACTGAAAAAAGCCCCAGCGACCCATCACGTCGTACTTCCCGTGAGTCCTAACGCTCGAGCTGAGAAGCATCGGGCCTTGACAACCCCCTGCCCTACAAGACAAAGGCACCGGGTGAGATGGTGTTTGCCCATCCACTCGCAGGGAAGCGGAGCCTGAACTCCATCTGCTAACCTGGAGTCTCCTACAGACGCCTGCCATGCTGTGCAAAACAACAGCCAAAGAGAAGCGGCGGAGCGGTAACTGAGAAGCGCCACCAGTGCCGGTATCACCCCAGGGCAGGTTCAAATCTGTGGTGCAAATCGGCCGAGCCCGGAGCACGCTGCTCCCAGAAGTATATAGGCAGGGATGACAGGATAGTGACGCACAACGGTTGGGTTTTTTTTTTTTTTCAAAATGGAATTTAAATAACCGAGGAGACAAAGGAAATCTTTAATAAGGCAAAACACGGATGAAGGGGAGCAACTGCGTTGTCCTGTTTTAACAATAGCAGCAAGGAAGCAGCACAGGGAGAGCAGGGGAGGGCAACCTCTTGGGAGAGTTATGGGCGGCCAATCCCATGCACGTATTTCTGCTCCCAAAATCGGATCTAGCTAAAAATTCTCCACAGTCACCGTGACCGTAACATGCCCTGAAGCTCCTCAGGCCTCAGCCAACCTGCTCAGAGAATTTCCACTTCTGCCACATCCTCCACGTCTGTATTCCTACATCCCCATATTCCTCGTTCTTGTGCCAGAAGACACATCTCAGCCTGTGCTGTTGCACGCTCCCCCAGGCACCTGCAGGCAGCTGACACTCATTGCCACCCCACCATCTATCAGGGAAACCATCTGAGCTTCTCGCTTGGAGAATGACTCCTCCCTGGCCGAGGAACTGCCTCCTGCCGCCGCAGGGCTGTCAGCAACCCGCGCAGGGGCTGCGGTAACTCAGGGTTCAGCCGATAGACTCGGCAGGAAGAGAGAAGGGAGCGCACTCGTCCAGTCTCCAACATAGATCTTGCGTTCGTCTTTAGCAATGGTACACCATAAGCTTTTGAAAAAAGGATGATGTTAAAGTCTTTCTCCTATGAGAAATGAAGTTAGAGACTTTCTCCGACGCTCGCCCTGCCAAGCCGGGTACCTCCTGGTTTCTTTAATCACAAGAAACGCAGTTACCCCATACACGACCTCTTCTATTTCTCTCCCATTCTATCCCGTCCGTAGTGTTTGTACCTGGAACCCTTTTGTTCTTCTTTCTCTGTGTGCATTATCCACTAAATATTATTCTTCCAGATGTCGGTGATACCTCCGGAATGGAGTAGTTTATATTAAGATGAAAACCCAGTATGTTTCATATAACAAACACTCCCCAGACCAAGACACGGTGGACACCTGGCACACTTCCAGCACATTGCCAGCTAACGGTTTTGTGGGCATTGACCCCAGAGTAGGTTGCCCATCAGCTCACATACGTGTGTTCTCCTATGAATTATGTCAGCATAGCCAAGTCACACCGTGATCGCTGTGTTCCTCACTAATGCTGCCACACGGTGTGCAGCTGATGCTGCCAGCCATGCGGATACAAAACTATTTAACATCCGTTAAGCTTTGGAGGGGTAAAAGAAATGGGACTTAAAACCCTGTGTTAAAACCAAACGCTGAAAGGAGCAGTATCAAGGGATGAGATGAACACCGAGGTTATAAGGAACTAATGATACATGAAACTGCATCCTTTTGCTCTCTAAGTGCTCCTGCAAATCAGGGGTATCACACAAAGGTCAGAAAAGTAACGCTTGAAAGCTACAAAAATAGAGGAGTTAGGGGGCAAAAAAAAATCATAAAAATGTCACTATCATATCTTTGTTAAACCCCCACACCTAAACATCTAATCACACGGGAAACACCTGAGCGCCCATTGCCCTTGATCTGCAGTTTGCCGTCTGGAGCTGCGCAGGCCGTAACTTTCCTTAAGTTCTTTTCTTGTCAATGGGTAAGATACCTCAAAAGCAAGAGAGCTGTGCGTATTGATTAGAAATTCCTCGGGTGTTTTAGTACTTCCCACTTTGTGCCCACCAGGCACACATTTCACACGCAGCAGAAGTGTCAAAACTATATATCTACATCCAAAAATTCTTCATACGTTGCACCCTCTGGGAAAACAACCACCATTTTCTGAGGTATGGAGGCCTAATTTTATCGAGCAAAAGGCCTATAAAGGCAGCCCGTGTACGCGGCCTAACGCCGGCCCTCCGTGGCACGGCCCTGAGTTACGGCGCTTCCCCGTCTGACGCAGGAGGGAATACTTGGCAGTCTGCTACAGCCAGCCAAAATCCTGAAAGAGTTAAGAATTTGCTGTGCACAATCTCTCTCATCATGTCAGAATAATCTTAATTTTCCCCTCACGTGGCTTCAGAGTACTTGTGAGAGAGGAGAGGGTGTGACACTTTGCCGCAGCGCTGTTGCTCAGCTCTGTGGACTCCCAGGCGTGATGGGGAGCACGGCGCGCGGCTGTACGGCAGGTGAGAGCTTACCAGAGGTTAAGGAGCGTTAGCATTGCATCGGTAGCCTTGCTACCTCGTTCTCTGTGAAATTCTGCCAGGTAAAGCTGAGAAAGAAGGGGAAAAAAAAAAAAAAAANAAAAAAAAAACCACCCCACACCAAACCGGGAGGAAAAAGAGCAAGACCCTGCTCCAAGGGAATTCATGATTTCCATTTTCAAGTAAGCGTCCTACTGCATTCTCCAAGGCACCGGAGCGCAAACAAACAATAGCTAATGCTGAATTTCTCATAAAGCGCAATCAATAATTGAGCTATAGCTGTGGTATGGTTCGTACGCGGTTTGAGTTTCAAACTTGGTAATTACTTTAGATCACCCATCGACAATTGTTCACCGCTTCCAAGTTTTCTTACACTGTCAGCACAGCAGGATCCCTTCCTCTTGAAACACCAGGCTTTTCCAGAAAACACCCGGTCAGCCTTACATTAACGTATGCCTTAATTTTATCCCACAGTAAGAGGAAGAAAAACAGTTGGGCTACAGGTCAGGCGCGGTACAGTCAGGCGCCCTGAATCTTCCCCTGCTATATGCTTAATCTAAGAAATAGCAGATATACAGCAGCTGTACCTCGAGTTGCTAGCAAATAATTAAGTATTTATGATTTCATCTCCCTGCCAATTTTATACTGCATACTGAAGGAGGCAAACTGTATTAATCTGATACAAGGACCTATTGTTTGGAAAAATAAAATCTCTCTTTATGAGATCTGCATCGCCATCTGAAATACTGTTTATTTACCTCTGCAGTTCTGTTTAATGTGTGTCTGGGACTATAACATACCATTTAAGTGCTGTCTCTCAAGTGCAATACTCTTCTCCCCGTTAATTGTGGAAAACGTAGATTTTTGCACAGTATCAGAAAATGAAAGAAGGTCATGACATTCTAGTGGGCTTTTTTATGCTTTATGAAACCTTCATTAAACTTTTAGAAGACACGGCCCTGAGTGGCTTGGGAGAAAGCAAAGCCCTCCCAGTGCTTCTGGGGAACATCACCTGTAATTTATTCACTTTGAATGCTTTTTATGGTGCAGCGCGAGACAGATGCATGACATGATTCCAACATCCACAAACCCGAGGCATGAAGTAATTGAATCCATAACCAGAAGCTGGTAAATGGGCAGACTTATGAGCTATTCTCTAAGTGATACACGGAGAACAGCTTCCTTCACCATCATTATTTTGCTGTAGTGCAGAAATCACGTAATGAGGACTTCATGCTGTTAGGATCCTAACCCTTGATTGTTAGAACATTTCAGTCATATTAAAAAAATGATATATCGCAAGCAGATAGGGAGAAAAATAGTAATTGGAAGCTCAGCAGTGGGTTAAAGCCACAATTTATTTACCATTTCCCTCACATTAGATGAAACATTAATAGGACTATTAATAAGGATTCTGTATTGGGTTTGTCACATAGCAGTAATGTATCAAACTATGCTGCTGCCAAAAGCATGTTAGTATACTTTCCTTAAGGCTACAGAGGAATCTTATCTATTCTAAAATTACTGAAAAATGTTAATTTTTACTGTTGCTTGAATCAGGATGTGACCTTTAAAGAGAGGCAAAAACAATACATCCATCCAATGATATTGATTTCTCAGTTACACGAGGTGAATGCATTAAGGAAATTGAATTACAAATTAAAATTCAGCACTGATTTATTAAAAATAAGGTGCTGATGAAAAGTGATTCTCTTTACAAGATGCTTTTCTAATTTCCATTGCAATTGCTATCACCACTGTAGTCATTAGAGCCCAGGCAAGCCGCTTCTATTTTTGGCCACGTAGTTATAATTCAGGATTGTTTCAGGTTTTTTTGTGTGTTACTTTCCAATTTAATTTAGCTTCACGCTTGGGTCTATGTCACTACAAGAAACGCCACCCTCCTTCCCCAGTTGCTCAGACGCCCGGAGCGACTTCAGAAATGGGGAGGAGATGGAGGGGTAGCTTGTCCAAAGCCTTTGACATCTGCAAATGTGAGCATGTTTTGTTGCGGTAACATAATACCTCTTAACAGTTCGCTTACGCATTGTTTGCCACTTGGACTTTAAAGAAAACTCACTGTTTCAAGATAAAAACAACAAAAATATTCCTCTTAAAAACATCTCAAGTGAAATCAGTCAAACTGATTTAGGCTTCTGCTGTGGCAACTTCTCAAGATAGATACTGCATGGCTTTTATTTTTAAATTCCCGAGAGGAAAGCATTATACAAAGTATTCATTTTAATAGTTCATAGATTAACTGAAAGACAAGTTCATAAAAATAATGTGTATATGACATCATTAAGTATAAAAAATCTCCTATAATTTTTAGCTATTCCCAGTTCATTGACTCAAAGGAGAAATGTACTTTGGAACATATTTCAATTTGTTACTTTTATATATATACACACACACATATATATATATATTTTTTTTTTTAAGTAATACATACACCTTAGGTCAGTCTCAGAACACTCACTTCCAAACATGATCCCAGCTGCTGCAGACAATGATTAGATGAAAAGTCACAACACACTAAACAGGCAGAGTTCTGATCCCAGGTTAGGGATGAGAATGAAGCAGCTTGCTTTGAAATAATTATTTTACTGCAGAGCAGAAATGGCATAATGAGAACTTCACGCTGCCAGAAGCTGTAACCCTTGATTGCTGGAATACAGCTGTCACATTAGAAATGACACACTGCCAGTAGATTGGCATAGCTGCAGTAATCATAGACCTCACATCTGTGCTACACTTGCCCAATTAAGGAGATTCCTAGTGCAAGTCTAGGCCAAGGTTAATGAAATTATTTAATATGCTTCATTGCAGCAGCGTTGTTCAAAGAAATAAATGGAAAGGTACATTAAAACTTATTATTCTAATTAATCGAAAAAAAATGGAAAAGCCAGAACCTGTTGCTCTAACAAACCATCTTTAAGAAACCATTGCGCAGAACTACAGGTAGTTTAACCAAACTGTGCAGTTATAGCTATACACTTTACAGATAAATGCTGAAACCAAAGAAAACAGTTTTCATCATGACGTTGGTTAGGGAAAACAAGTTTAAGCACATCTTCAATGCAGGTCACGTTTCTACATGAAATTCTACATTTCTGCATGGAATCCTACTCCCGTGAGCATGAGCCAGGCGGCCTTCATTGTGCCTCAGCTCTTTGTTATACACCTCCATATATAACGAGAGTAATGATACCTGCAAGCCTGGAGCTGCAAAGGGGGTTGTAGCTGCCCACAGGAGAACCAGCGGTCCGGGACTGAGCTATGCTGGTTCAAACCAAGCCAAAAGTGACTCCTTCCGTCGCTGATACTGTCGGCTCAACAAAATACCGCCTTACGTAGAAACTTGCTTGTAAACTTCTGCTTTGCAGAAAGAGGGGAATAACATACCAAAGTTTCACCGACCAGTATTTCGTTACCGTCAATATCTTCATTATTGTAATTGTGACAATTTTAAATACTCGGACAAGCTTCTGCATCTTGAGGGTGGGACAATCTACAGCTCTGGAAATAAATACCTTAGAGTTAAAGCCCAGTCAGAACCTGTTTGAAAAGTCCCTTCTCCACTCTGAAGACTTTAGGAAGTCCAGCAAAAACCGCATTATACAGTTCACAATGATTTACGAAGTACTTTGATACTGTAAATATTACAGAAAAGGAATGAAAAATCTTCACTAATTAACATTTGGTGACAGGAGAAAGGGAAGAATTATTAGCAACCCTCTGGCTGGGTTCAGCAGAGGTGAGGTTGACAGTTACCAGCAGTAAGAACAAGGAGAACAAGGAATGCCAGAGGTCCCAGAGAGGTCTGTGGTATGACAGACCCATGGTTTAGTGACTGGGTGGGAACAGGAGGAAAAGAAAACTGACCGGGCACTCCAGCAGGCCGTACGTTACCGGAGCTATGGCTTGCCTGTTTCTTTTTCTTTGTGGTTTGGTCTTTTGATTTGGGCGGTTTATTTGTTGTTGGTTGTTGGCAGTTTTTTTAAACTTTGCATAAATTATTTGAAGCAGATGAGGAAGACGTGGAAGCCTCCCTAGAGCCGGTGCTTTGGGTTTAGCACGAGCCCTGACTAGAGGCAGCACCTGAGTGCAGTGCAGCGGCGCGGACGCGAGCCTGCCAGGCTCCATGTCTGGCGGAGAAGGAAAAGGGGGGGGGGGG
>RSEF01000011.1:11130882-11146044 GCA_003993805.1 Himantopus leucocephalus | reverse complement strand
TTTTTTTTTTTTTTTTGTACTTTTCTTGCTCTTATTATTCATGCTTCTATTCTATTCTTTCCAATAATTTACTTCCCTTCACCTTTGTTTCCCTGTATACAGTCTGGCAGTCTCTGCTCTGACTCTGATCCAGCACTTTTGAGAGTGTAACAAAAGTTAAGCTTGTAATATTTCCAGAAACAAGAACGTCTGCATTTGATTAAGTGCATTTTAATTGATCCTTCTCAATTTGAAACTTACACGCGTTCTATCACTTTACCATTGTCCTTGCCAGCAATGTTCATGCTAAAAAACCCAGATGTCTTATCGGGAAAATCTAAGTGGGATATTTTGTACTCTTCAGAGGGACGTCCATTAACAGCAACATCTGATAGGATCGCACTTTTATTCTAATAAAAATATACTGCATTTAAAGTAAGATTTATAGAAAATAAATGTTTCTTTTTTGAGTGCAGTTAAATAAAAAAATGTTTATTTGTTAGCTGTGCAAATGTTAAACCTTCTTATGTTCTCATGCCTCCATGGTTCCAGTATGCAGCATGGATCTCCCCTTACGCTTTGCGGCAGAGCCCGATTCTTCAGTGCAGGCAGCTGATTTAAAGGAGCTGAAAACTCATCAGCCAGGTCTGATGGTTATTTCCTTTGCACAGAGGCGATGGATGTTTCTGTGCTGTTTCCTAGTCTCCAAAGCTCCTTTGGAGCTCTAAGTAGTTAAGCACAACTCTCCGAGTAAAGAGCTTCTGTTTCCCTGTTTTGGGAAGGCTTAAGAAGTTTGCCAAGCTGCCGAGGGTTAGGGGTTTTGTATCCCTTTATGAGCCTTCTTTCATGTATGAGTTCTTTTGTAAATCAGATAACTCATTCCTCCTGAGTTCTTAGCTTTTTGTTTCAGTCCTACCGTTGCCAAGCATGCAATTTTTAACAGTTCAGGTGCAATCTATTTGAGGAACTTTGAACTCTGACTTGTGGCTTATTCTTAAGCCGTGGTTGTGGTGAAGTAGAATACTTGCCCAAAAGATAGCCATTCACCCTTGTTTTCCCCTCTCCTGTGCTGGTATTGTGCACAAACTGAATTACTTGATATTGGTCGTGTGCCTTTCAATCCCAGTGAGCTTGAGAGAGGTAGGCGTAAAATCGAAGTGCAACCATTAGCTTCGTATTTCTAAACCAGGCAAATGTGCAGTTCCTCCATCCCATAGGCAGCAGGCAGCACAGTATTGCGCTGCATTTGTGTCGTGGGGTACTTATGATGGCAGCAGCTTGTGTGCGCTCCAGTTGATTAAAACACGATTACGCTGGCTTTTTGTGACTGAAATGACTTTCCATCTTAATGAAGTAAGGGAGTCTCTGGACAGAAGTACTGTATATGGGGAAAGCAATGCAATTCTGAAGGGCATACCCTGGAAATAATTAAAAGTGTTAGGTTCATCCATCAGTTTGAACAAGAAAAAAATTACAAATGGGGGAGCCAAAGTAGAGATCAGCACACACATTAAGTGACTTTCAATGTTTGCCACTTGAGGACTTTCATACTGTCAAAGAACTCGGTATTCCCAGTTCATTTGTGGTACCCGTAGCCAATCCAGTGCGCCCAAATTGAGCAAAACTGCACAAAGTCATCATTCTGAGGCACAGCACTCACTGAGTTGTGGCTGCTGCCGTGTCATCATTGCTTCCCTCTGGGTTCCCTGATTAGCTCCCTTCTAGCCCGTACTCTTGACGTAATGTCCCTCTTGCCATTTTAACTGAGGCCATCCTTCGTACACAGCTTTCTCTGCCCTTTCCAGTAAGGCATTCTTGGAGTAAAAGATCACAGTACGGAGCTGGTACCCACTGTTTGTAAATGTGGGTACCACCGGAGTGTCGTGTTTATGTCTACACAGTGTTCCCCAGAGAGAATACCCGGGTACTGAAAGTGCCTCTTGGACAACTTGCCTCATGTCTGTTTTGCTGTACGTATTTTTGTGTAAGTGTACTAGTAAGAAATACCAACTCCTGAAACTTCCGCTTATTTTTCTATTTTTTAAACACAAATTGATGTGAGAAATAATTGTTTTGATATAGTTTGCCTTGCAAATGTTTTGATTCATCAGGGTCAAAGCAAGAGAGAAGCAGAGACAGAAATAGTAGTGTTTTAGAGGAACAAATTCCTTTTGAATCAAACCCCAATTAAAGTGTGTCTGTGACGTCCTGGTAAGTCCCACCATGTACATATCTGCGGTGACTTTGTTAGCTGGGTATTTTTTGAAGCTGTGGTGTTAGTCTTGTCCAGAAAGTTATTAATTTACATTCAGACTTTGTAATGAGGCTTTCTTTCATCTGTCCTCTACTCCATTGTTAAGACCGTAAATTGCTTGAAGAGAAGATTCTTGTGTTACTTGGAATTCAAAAGCCCTGATACTTCTTTGACGTGCAACATACTAAAGGTGTGTGAACCCTTAAGAAAGACACGTACTACTGTGTTTTTTCATAATGTCCCTATGTTCTAAAATATACTGAATCCATCTCCTTGACTAAATATCACGTAACTTGCACTTGGTCTGTTTCCGTGATAGCTGACGAAGGTACGGGAAACACATGGTACCTTTCCACTGCAAACTTAGAGGAATGAATACAAGGAGCTGTTTGTGAATTTATTATGAGGCAGGTACCACCACTTGTTTTTGTCTTCTCTTTGCTATTTAGCCATCCTAATTAGAGAGTGCCATTTTCTGACTTAATTTATATTCGATAAGAATTCTATGAAGAAAGCAGAAAAGTCAAGCCTGTGCTATTGCATTCCCCGTTCCTTTTGTGAACCTATCCCTGGGAATATTGTTAATTAGCATCATTAGCTTTCAGGCACTGTCAGCAGTTACTTGCGATTTCTACTTAATACCTTTCAGTTATTCTCCATTCTCGTATTTAATATTTGCATATTGCCTTCATAGCATGACTTTGACAAGGACATTACACTTCATTCAGGTTTATTAAAAGTAAAAGCTGAGGTTTAAAACACAGCACTGCATTTATATTTAGTAGCCTGTAAGAACTATGCGGGTGACCAGAGGAGTTCCAATGACTCTCCAGCAAGCGCTTCATGTGATGTGTGACGGTAGTGGAGGAGTTAGCGAGCCAGAATAGCTCACCTAGAACCCCACAAACGGCTCAAGAAATAGTGCAAGTAGGACACTAAAGCTCCAGAGGTCTTTCTACTTGAGGGAAGACAAAGTAATACAGGTAGCATTCTGGACTGCTTTCACGTCACTTTGTAGAGACGTTTCTTTGGGAGAGAAAGCGCAAATGGAAGGAGAAGGCTGCAGGCAAAGCTGAAAAGCTGGATCTACACAGACGTGTCTCTGAGTGATGGAGTTTACCGATTTGATAGATTGACCGTGGATCACAGACCACAGATGTGCACCCAAATACTGCGTGTTTTTATGTGTTACAATCGATTAGCTGGAACTGGTATGTTTTCCCCTTTCTCCTGTTCTCATTGTTAATTACTGACAAGTCTTCCTAGTATGAGAGATCAATACATAGTGGGTTTTTTTTTTTAAAAAAAAAGTTAACACCTCTAACTGAGCTACAGAACATGGTGCAAAAGGGGTGATAATTGGACAGACTTTTGGCCGTGACCCGTGAGAAACAAGCAGGAGACGACAGTTCCAGGAAAGCTGGGTGTGAGTGGTTGAACTCTGTGCCAGGGCCTTTATTCCTGACTAACGAGCAACTGAAGGACAGTGGTGATTTTCTGTTGGTCATTCCTCACTGGCCTTGCTCTTCTCCTTTGTGGCAGAATTTCTGCTTCTCCTTCAGGAGCTCACTTGCACTCCTTCTCCAGCCGGATTTTAGTGACCGATTGGAATTGTTGCATAAGAATGGCGTCTTGGATTGACTTTCATGTCAGTAAGAATGAGGGGAAAATGGTTCTGCTCAAAAACTGAGTGCTGACTACTTCCTGTGTCTGTGTGACTTTGTCATTTCCAGGACTTGTCCATAGCTGGAGACCCAGGTTGGGAGAGTCAAGGTGCTAGTCTTGAGTTTTAACGAGCTTGAAGCTTTTTAAGGGTAAGTGCAGGCCATTTTGAGATGTTCTGAAACTTTTGGAACTCAAAATTTAACTTTTTTTTGTGTAAAGCTAGAAAAATTCATGTAAAGCTAGAAAAAGTGGCTGTTATTTAATTTTAAAGTTCATAATGTTATCTGGAGACCTGTCCTACTCCTTGACTAAATACAGTCAACCTAAGATGCTAGCCATGAAGATAAATGATTGAGTAGTCAGTGGTCATTCAAGAAAAATCCATGAAGTTGAAAGTGGCAAGAAAGTTATATATATCCTGGAATGACTTGGGAACAGTATGGATCTCCACTCTGAAGGGATTATGCCTTGGTACCTGACTGAGTGATCCAGACCTTTGTCTTTCCAAGGTCTTACACAAGTGAATGCTGAACTTAGTAACAACCTTTCTCTTTGTTCTGCATTCAGTGGGGATACAGATATTTTAGGGATGGACTTGCAATCAAAAATAAGGGGAAGACAGTCTTCAGTGGTATTTGGTTTGGGAGTTCTGCTGTACTCATGGCACATTTCACATGCCTTGTGTGAAGCGAGTCTTCCAAAATGGTACGCTTCCTTTCCGCCTGGAGGAGGAGTTGTAATCACCCTCCACCAAGGCGATGGTTGCAGTTTTCTACTTTGGACACCACCTTGAGGGATTTGTCTGTGGCAGCGTGTTTCACCAAAAGTGTGGTATATGGCAGGTGCTCATCTTTATGTCCTTGAAAATAACAACAGTGCTTTCTCCGAGCAACTGGGGACATGCTCTAAGAAATGCACTTAAAACAGAGGGGAGTAAAACAGACTTATTCCACCTGGAGGTCTCTAGTTTTAAGACAGTGGAGTCTCCAGGTGCGGTAATGTTGTTTTAAGAAATTAAGGATAACCAAGCCAAAGCACAGATTAAGTGAATTGTTCTCCAAGTCCAATTAATAAAGAAACAAACAACAATGCTTTTGTGTCAAAAGACTTGAAGGCTACAGATGACATGAAATTGCATCAAAAATCAGACGCAGTGAGAGTGGTGCCTATGCCTGACGAAACAAGGCCAGCAGGTCAAAGGGGCAGTCAGATACTGGTTTTGTCCATGCAGGCCAGCGGGTATATCAGGAGGCACTTCTCCATCAGCAAAGTGGCAGCTTGGTGTTTGTGTTTTCTCCTTGGCTACGTAAATGTCAATGAAAATTGATAGTAGGACACCTGGAAAGCAGGACCTCAGGTCTGCACAAGTTGTCAGGTAGCTCCTTACCTGAGTGTAAGGGGCAGTGCTTGAGGACGGGAGAGTTTTCTAAAATGAGAGAGAAGCTCTTTTGTTATGGTGAACGGGAGGAAGAAGCTTCACTAAGGTAGAGCAGTAGTTCTTGCTGCCTGAGAAATGTCTCACTCATGAACCCTAGGCAACAGGAGAAGAAATTCATAGTACCTTGAGAAAAGAGTACTCAACAGGGAGAGAGACAGAAAAGCGTTAGACTTCTCCCAGGAGGATTTGAAATGAACAGGGAAATCTCTGCAGGGTGGAAATGGGGAAAAACTCCACACAAACACACTTGCATATCAGATACGGACTAGTGGGTCTCGGTAGGTCTAAACGATTTTGTACTGGGCTGTGCTAAAATGGACATGCATTGCTGAGGGCGCTTAATGCTTCACATGATGTGTGAGTGTCTTGCAGGTTCAGGTGCTTATAGAACATATACTTTGAGCTTAATGAAGCATTATATAATGTAGGTATTATAAGACAATTCAGCAGAAGTGGGATTTAAGGGACACTTGCTCTGTTAACCACTGCTCACAACTCCTGCCATTAGGAACTGGATATGTCGGTGTCTGATCCATTCGCAGCTTGGTATTTGCACTGGAGGGAGGCCTTTGGTGCCTCTCTCCCTGTGCGCTTCCCAGCACAGCTCTACATCTCCATTCTGGAGTTATTTTTCTACCCGCAGTTGACTGCAAATACTTTGCATGGGGTGCACAGGGAGCTGCTGCTCAAGTAAATGGCTTTCCCCTATCCACTTGGCTTTCCCATTCGCTTTACTAGTCACTGCCTCTGCCAGGTCACTCCCTCCGCTCCCCTGCACAGTTTAGAAACACGGGAGGGGACAGAGAGGTAAACGAGAAGACGCAGCAGTGGTGTGGCAGTATCCTTCAGATATGTGGGTGAGAAAAAAACAGCCTTCTGTGGGGCCTGGTGATTGCTCTCCTCGTCTCCGCACCTGGATGAGCTACATTGATCTTCTGAAGGGGTCCTGTCTGCTATGGCAGGGAGAAAAGGCAGGCGTTCTCCCTTTGGTCACTCTTCCCCATTTTCTACATGTGCCACTTCTGCCGGTGCAGCCACTGCCCGGGCTGCAGGAGCCAGAAGGGCTCTAGGAGGTTTGCCCCTCTCTGGGGGGGGGCTCTGAGCCATCAGTGGTACCTGCAGTGGGAACCGCTCTGCTGCTGCCATTTTTTGGCCACACCTGCAATTTTCATTCACACATAATAGCACTTCCTAATTTTTCTCGTCTCCCAGTGCAGAATGGTGCATCAGCCCAAGAAGGGGCTGTACGAACTGGGAGGCTGGATTGTTTGCATCTGCCTTGACAACCCAGATTTGGGATACAGTTGCTATGACAATTGAATCATCTGATTTTGTAAGTCGGTGCATACAAACAGTGAGTAGCCAATTGGTTGCTGAATACGGTTAGCTAGGAATTTAACTTTTATTTAGCTGATGAAAGTGTGTGATGTGTCTGATTCCATTGAAGGCTTTTCTACGATGATGATTGTTTGGAGCATTTCAGTATATTTGTGGTTCACTCAGTACATTGCATACAATTATATGCAATTCATTCTCTCCGTTATGCATTGGCTAAAGGATCTCTGAAGTAATCTCCCACTCTAATTCAGTCTTCTGAGACAATCGTCTTACAGCTGGAACTATTTCCTGACAACGAACCCACCACGGACTGGACGTGTGGCTTACACAGCGTGATTCAATATTGTAACTCTTGTTTCGATGCCTCTGCTCTAGTGTTGATTAAACCCCAGGACTGTATGCACATACAGGACTTCACCTGTCCCACCGTGTGTTTCGCCTGAAATGCAGCTCTTTGACTTCAGATATGGACTTTTTACGGAGCCACTTAATATCTTGTTGAGTTTTTGTTGAGAATGCATACAGGTTGCACTCTTATGTGTAAACACCACTTAAGACCTATTTTTAAATCTTTGAGAGTAGCATGCAGCTCTACAGGTAGCTTCTAAGTCTCAGTCTTTTGTGTTTATCTCAATTGCTTATTAATAAATATTTTACCTTTGACAAGTCAGTTCATTTCAGACTTTATTTCCACTTTTGGTGTTATATTAAACACACTCAAAGTTGTGAGTTCATTGTAACTGTAGGTGACTTACATTTCAAATGAATAGTGTTCATCAGAACTTTTTACTATTTGCAAATCTGATTTGGTGGTCTTCCCATGGCCTTAGAGTTCATCTATTGGGGAGGAAAATAAAAGTATTTCTATTTTTCACTTCAGTGGCTGAGTTCCCTACAGCTTTATTACTCATTGTTAGGGAATGGAATATTTAAATCCTCTGAACTCCACTGTCTGAAGATTTGCTACTCCGAGAATCGGAGTTGGAAGCAGGGGTTTAAAAAAAACCTTTGTTGCAGTACTGTAACAGCTCTGGTTTAAGCAATAGTTATGTCTGTGTAGCACTGTCCTTTCAACTATGAAGAATTTGGCATTTACTGTGGTGGGTACAGGATCAGTTCCTCAGTGAGCAAATAGCAATGCGTTATCGATCTTGCAAGTAATGGTAAACTGCTCTCCTAAGCTTTTTACTCGTGCTGTGTCTTCTCACTGGACTTTTCCCCAAAAGGATTGAGAAGTTAGTGCTGCTCCACTGAAACCATGTATTCTGGAACACTAGAGTGGGCTTGCAAAAAGCAAGTTTCTGCCTGTTGAATTTTATTAAAGAAAAAGTATTTGATAAAATAGTCAGTGACTTTTTTGGTTCCTGCAAGAACTGTAATGTAGGCAAATAAGCATGTTAAAAAATACTCAGGATATAGTTACAGTCCCATTGTTCCTTTCTTTGTGTCTCTGCCTCAAGAAAAACTAAAACCATCAGGAAGATGTATGGAAAACAACATCGCTATTTCACACACTCTCACTGTTTTCCAGCCTTTTCTCCTTGCATAAAAAGGGGACAGCATTTTGAAAACATCCATAATGCCTTGTGGGAGAAGCTTAAATTATCCAAAAAGTGAAGATGTCAAAAACTGTAACATAAGGACTAAGTCACAAATACAAATTTTTCATATCTTCATTTAGAATGAATTTAAATGTCTCTGTGTTTCCTGATGCAAATCTAGCTTTGCTTCCCCCCCTTTTAGATGTTCATCGTAAAGCGACTAAGGCCTTCTGGCAGGAATTGCTTTTAACGCTTTTCATGCAATCTCAGATTCTGTTTTCACAGATGCTCTAACTTTCTTTGGTGGAGCTGAAATGGACCGAAACTTGCAAAGGCACGCCATGTGCAATTTCAGCCAGCTTTTTCTGTACCTTCTGCTGTACAGGACGTAAAGATTCCATTTATTTTGAGACAAGACATAGTAGCGTGGCCCTGAATCCCTTCCCGCAACTGCTTGTGCATTTGGTTTGGTTGCAGAAAAGTGAGATTCTTCAGAGTATATTCTGCTGAAAATCTCTCGTGCCAATTACACCCAAGGAACTCAAGAAACCTGTATTTTCACTTGTATGGTTTCTATGTGGCTGATAGTCTTCTGAAAGAAGAATATATCTTACATGAATAAAATCAGATAATTAAAATGATAGGAAGCTTGGTCTGATCTCAGTTTACTACCTCTTAGATTTGCATCTATAGCCCCATTTTGCTAACAAACAAATGAGACTCCAGCCCATCAGCTGACATCGTTTTCCTGTTTCCCCCATTAAGGAAGGTGGTAATTGCCAAGCTGTTGACAGCGAGTGCTGGAAGAAGCAATATGAGTGATTTCCTTGGTGACTGTCAGACTGTTCAGACAAGGCTTTCAAACTGCTTTCGTAATAACAGAAATACACTGCGGGACAGATAGGCAATGTGGTCTTTAGCGAGCTTGTTTCTTGCCAATATACTGAAATCAGCTACCAGCCATTCCAGCTTCGTACTGGCGTGTTAGCTTGGGGAACTCACTGAAAGGCTAAATGATTCATTGCATTCTTTATTTTTACAGAGAAGCAATAATATCTATAAAGTTTAGACACAGAACCTCTGGTATAAAGTCTGCGCATATTTTTGCAACATTGGCTCCTCAAGAGATCTTTTCTGTAGTGACTAATTTTGTATTTTATAATGTGGCGTGTTCCTTAAAAATGCATTCTGTCACATCACAAGGCAGCAGATACTCTCTCGGAGCGAATTAATAGAAGAAAAATTCTTAGGTAATCTGCTGTAGTAAATGGCTAAGTACGGCTCAGGCAATTTCTGAGTTTGTTACTTAATGTAGGCAGTGCTCATTTTGTGTCGTGCTGATTAGGTTTTAAATGGGCTTAATTTTCAGCAGTTTGCAAGGTGGTAGGTTTCAAAGCCGACATGACATGAAATTACGAGCCTGGCGTGCTTGACTTGCTCTGTAGGTGTGGGTTCATCACTGAATCTCTCTGCTTCAGTCTCCACAGCTATGAAACAGGACGAATGTGCCTTCCTCGGGAGTGCGGTGCACGTTAACTGATTGACCAAGAACAGAAGTGGTTGGTGCTCTGCAGACATTATGATGGTGGTCTCCCTAATGGAGGATTATATTGCTGAGCACAGGCAGTGCTTTTGAGCAAGGAATGACTTTTTTTGGTTTTCCTGACTTCTGCCTAGGTGGTTTTCCTGTTGTATTTTGTGCTACCTTCTTTGTCTTGGAATTTCGTGAGAGTTCTGTGTTCATAAGTTAATGTTGATGGACAAACTCACTGTTGACACAGACATTTTCCCAATGCTCTTACTGTACGCGTTCCTTTGATGATACAGATTTTCAGATATCATTATCCCGTTGTTTGGCCTCACATCCTATCTCACCTAAAGTGTCATGTTGGACTGACCCATGTGGAGAATAGAAATATTCCTTGCAAAAGCTAGATTTGAATATATGAACTACTTGCATGATTTTTAGTGTGGGGGCTGGTAAGCTTTATTTAGCTCTGTAGTGTTTCAAACTAATTTGGATGTGGATAGGATAAGTGGCTATTGAATCAAGAGGTTTCAATGCTTTTTTTCTTTTTTTAAATACTACTTTCTGGTCATATTCTGAAAATCTGGCTAACTGACACTGTTTAAAATAAGCCTGCTCCGGTAATTTTTAGTGATGATTTCACCTTTGTCAGTAAGATAGTGCAAAGAAATTCTTCCCTGTTACATTAAGGCTACAGAGATCTAAACCCAGCTGTAGTATCTTTGCTTAAACCTTACTCCTCTGTGAGTCCTCCAAAAGGAATTAGTCTGTTTTATTGCTGTGTACCAATTTTCCCCATAGAACTGTGCCGCCTCCTCGTTCTCAGGGTTCTCTTTCTTCTCTTTCAACACCCTAAAGGCATCGCAATAACCAAAATGAATCTACACAAACATCTTAAGAGAGCAGTGCCTATTAGGATTTCTAATGTTTTGAATGTTTTTCTGCCATCCCTTATCTGCATGTGGCTTTGTTTAAGGAATAAACTTGCAAATAATTAGAAATCCAGATAGGGATTTCTCTTGCCTTAAAACTACACGGGGACTGAGGAACCCTAATTCACTTGTTATTGAATTAGAGAATTATGGAATGCTAGACTAAAGTAATACAGAAACCCTGGGTCAAGTGAAGAATCCCATCTGTTTCAGCTGGATTTAATTATATTTATCTGTATTTAATGTTTCCTTTAACATAAATAAATGCTTGAATATTCATGACATGTAAAATGCTGCTACTAGTTCAAACTATTGAATAAAAATTCCTTTCTTCTATGCATCACTGTTATTGAAATTGAGAGGTAGTAGAACACATCATATCCTGTAGTTTGTAAGAATACTGCTGATTTCATTCTAAGTAAAAGTTTAAGTTAAATAAAAATCTCTGTAGTGTTTTAGACAGTAAGCTACAGCACTAAGAACTTAAATCTTGTTAACATAATTTAATAAGAGCAGAAAATGTTTTTGTTTTAGTTGATTTTCATTGTCCGAATTCAGAGGAAAAATAGATAAAGTACACTTACTGCAAAAAGCACAACATGGAAATCTGTAATGATTTTCTTCTGTTTTTTCTTCTTTCTTTTTATAGCTGAAGCTGCTATTTTTAATGTACATGAAAGCCTTTGTTTTTGCAATTTCATATTAAAAAAAAGTATTTTTCTAGAACTTCATGCAATTCATAACCGAGTTATGTAATGAAAGCTGAAATCCTGTCTGTTTTACGTGGCTCCCTTCCTAAAAGTAAGCTTGTGCAGTAGTACCACCGTCTCTCACAAGGTGAGGTGAACCTGCGTAACAGCACGGGCATGAAGGTGTCAGCCTTGTCATGCCTCTGCTCGTGCAGGTCTGTTATTCTTTCATTGGTCTTTACAAGCCTATAACTCTTTTAAAAAGCATGTCATTACGTAGATATTGAAAGGAAAATGCTGATGATAGCTCTACAAAACCAATAAAGCTGCCTTTATTAGCTTTTATAAAAGCCTTTATTGCTCATAGGGTCTTAGTCTCGGCCAGCAGCGAACCACATTTGGGCACTTAAAACCTCTTTCTCACAGGCGTCTCCAGGAGCCATCGCCCCTGCACTTACAGTGCTGCACCCTTGTGAACGTTCCTCTTTTCTAAGATTCTGCCCAGTAAAGTCAGAATACAAAATGTTGACTGTATGGGCCTGCTCTCAGGTGTTGCTAACCCGTGGAAGAGGTCCATGGTGGCTCCTGCGAAAGGAACAAGTTTCTTTCTGTTTCCAGTATTACAAGAGCTAAGACAGTAAACATTAATTTTCATTAAGCACTTTGCTATAAATCTCAGTTTAATATCTGTTTCAGATGTTCTAGATAAATCCTTAACCTTTCAGTTGTTCCCTCTTGTAATCCTGTATCAGTGATGAATCTTGGCAGTGACAAATGGTGCCGTTAGACCCTGCAACTGCTGCTCTTCGTGTTCTTCCCCACGCCTTTCCTTTGGAGGGAGGAGGAGGGGAAAGGGACAGGCTGGGGAAGACCACTTGAATACTAATGCCCAGAAGTGGCATCCTTTTCCTTCTTTTCCTCCCCTTGCTCAGACTCAGTGTGGCTGAAAAAACTCTGGAACTTCTGGGTCTGCCCCACCTTTACCACCAGCCGGTGGGAAGACTGGCAGACAGGTACAGTAACAATGTGGGAATGGTGTTGCTGCAGGTGTCAAAGTGCGAAGGTAGATGTAATTAAGCAATAACCCCGTCTTCCCAAGGACAAAATAAGAAACTTACTGTACTGCTTTTTCCAGTTAAGATCCAGGTGAAAGCAGGATTTTGACTCAAGGTTAGAATGTAACTTTTAGTGGAATGGAGATACAAGATGAATTTAGGAAACTTTCATTTTGGAACATTCAGTTTCTCTTATAACGGTATTCCTTGAAATACAGTTTTTATGACTATCAGAAGTACCAAGGCATAATATGTTTAAAACCCCCCCAAACCAATTTCCATAATCTACTAATGCGATATGAGGTGTTTTAATTTTGTGTATTTTGTTTTGAAGGAAACAGTACAGACTAATTTTAAAAAATACAGTTAACAGAACATGTCAGCTCCTATGCAGTATAACAATTTTGTAGTTAACACTACTATTAAGCTGTTATGAAACAGCATGAAACTGTTAAAATGAAAAAAATCAAGAACTAATACCTATCTGATAGGAAAACTTTTGTTTGGGATGATGTGAGATACATTTCAAAACCTGAGTTTCATGTGGAAAATGCCCTTTGTGAGTAGCCTGCTGTAGTGAGGGTCCGTGCTGGGAAGATCTGGCCGGAGCAAGCGGAACGCGGTGGCTGGTCGTGCACGCGTCTGCTGTGCGGTGTCGCTCGGACAGAGCTTGGGAGATTGCTGCGTTAGGATGCAGGGACTCCCCGCCGTAATGCTTTTGCTGACCTGTAGTGGACCAATGCAGTGACCTTTTTGGTAACTGCATCGCCCCGGGAAGTTTTGACATGAAAAGGGACGTCATTCAAGAACAAAGGCTGCGGTATCACAGCAGAGGGCGAGGAACAGGCTCCCTCTTCTGAAGAGACACGTGCCTCCAGCTCCGGGCACGTTTAGCAGAGCTGCGTACGTTCAGTACCTTCTAACACCTGGCTCAGACCCTACATTTTCATGAGACTACCAGCTCGATCTCGTTTCCGCTTATTGGTTTAGTGGGAATAATCTTTCTTAACAAGCTCTCAAGGGTGCCACAAAACTTTATTAATATTAAGCAAAGAGCTCGCCACCGCAGTGTGGAATATAACAGTAAGGATAACGCTTTTATAGCGTGGGTTTGTTTGTCACAAAAAATAATTAAATCTGTCCTGTATCTTTGAACAACTGCAATGATTTTTGTGCTATTTGTTAATATATTTAGATTAGATGCTAAAGTGAAAGCCTAAACACGCTGTCATCTTCAGACACACTCAGGCAATTAGAGTGCGGCTTGTGTTATTGTTTTATAATTCAAGCCTAGTGAAGTCATAAATTAAGAAGCTCATTAAATTTTCAATTGCATTAATAGGAAAATTCAACTTATTAAGTCCTTTGGTAAGGCCTAATAACAAAATGCTGGAAACGCATCTTTTTTTTTTTTTTTTTTCCCCCTCTATCTTCGTTAGTCCCTGTTGCCCAGATAGCCTTCTCTGTCCTCGATACGGGGAAAAGGAAGCAACAGGAACATAAACTGTAGGAAACGTCGTCTCTTACACAGAGTTTAACATTGATCCTCCTCGTCACATTTTAAAGAGTGCTTAGCAAGCCCCCGTGCCCGGCAGCCTGCCCCATAAATAGAAGCGGGCACGGCAGCAGCGAGGTGCAGCGTCTCCGCACTCTGTGCTTGGCACTGCTCGCTTTATCGCCGCATATCCAATAACGACCGGTGACGCTATTTTCATTTGGCAATGTGTGACGCAGTTTGACGCTATAGGTTGAGCTATTTAGAAAAGGAAATACTAAAAATAGCTCAGTTTTCCCTGCAACTGGAAATGGCAAGTGTATGTATGCAATGGAGCCTGCAACTACGGAACTGCTCGGTGAGCTAAGTCTGTACTGGTAGAAATGGCTTTGTATCCATTAAAATTGTAATAACTGGGTTCACAGTTGGGTTGAATTTCCTTACTTCATGAAGCTTTTTTTTGGGGGGTACCAGCTAGTGGTTCAAGCCCAAATTATTTGAAAATTAATATAGTTACACCCCGTTATGCTGCAGCTGGTTTGTTTCATTCACTGCGTGTTAGTATGCTCACGTTACAACAGTATGAAAGAAATTCTTCGTTCATCTTGATGGCTGTTGTTGGTGTTTAAGTTATTCCATGGTTATCTCAGTTATTGCCAAATTGTAGCGAGACAGACAGAGAAATGGTCGCGAGGGGGCATGGAATGCGTTGCACATAGTACTAACTCACTCCAGGTAAGTCTATACGCAGAAAGAGAAATATTTGGCCTGACAATTTGAAGACTTCATTGTCAATGTGAGGTTTTTTTCCAAACAGTGCACTAATAACCTTCCTGTTGCCTGCTACCATTGAAAAAAAAAATTTTTGAGTGAAAATGCTGTGTTCTATATCTAGTTTTACCTATCCAAATCATACCATTAGTTGTTTGCTCGATTAACTGCTCAGTCTGGACAAACAAATGCCATAGGGCAAAAAATAGGTCTGCATTTCTTCAGGCAATTCCAGGGCATTTTCCTCTGTCTCTTCTTATGCTGCCGTCACTGTGGGCAATGAAGTGAGCTGCCAGGAGAACAGGGTCTAAAGACCCTCTCAAAATGCATCAAAGCAAAACTGATCTGATTTTTGGTTTTGTTACATCAAGTCCCAAATTTATTAAGCTAAAATTTGGTGCTTTTGAGCCTGATTCATAAAATCACAGAATGGCTTGGGTTGGAAGGGACCTTGAAGACCATCCAGTGCCACCCCCT
>RSEF01000011.1:11105888-11129882 GCA_003993805.1 Himantopus leucocephalus | reverse complement strand
CCTTCTCCTCAGAACTGCTTTCCAGCAGGTCCACCCCTAACCTTTATTGGTGCCTAGCATTCTTCCTCCACAGGTGCAGGACCCTATACTTGCTCTTGTTGAACTTGCTCTTAGGTTCTTCTCTGCCCAGCTCTCCAGCCTGTCCAGGTCACGCTGGATGGCAGCGCAGCCCTCTGGAGTGTCAGCCACCCTTCCCAGTTCGGTATTATCAGAGAACTTGCTGAGGATACACTAGTACACCTAAGAAAATGGTGAGGATTTAGAAATTAATGAATGCTAGTAAGCCCAATCAGCTGAAAAAGGTGAACCTGCAATTTTGTTCTATAAAATTTAACACTAGAGTGAGTAGCAGGACTTGAAACTAGCATGAATATGACTTTCTACGGAATCTGTTCCATAAGCAGAATATGCCATTGCTGAATCACGTCGTTCCATTGAAAGCAAACAAGTCTTCAGCTGAAATGAGCTTGAAGGCTGCATGAAGAGAGAGAAGCTTTTTGACTTGGTTTTTGTCTGTAGTTCAAAAACTTGGCAGACAGGGAACTAGAGATTGCACTGGTGGTCATTTAAGTAGAGCTGCTCACTTTCAGAGTCTCCGTCTGGTGCTTCTTTAATGGCAGCAGCTAAGAACCAGTTTTCTGACTTTTGCATCTTGAAGCCTTACAAATTCAGTTCTGTGCTTAGTAGGTCAGAAGCTGGTTGAAAACTGGCAAAAAAAATTGGATGAAAAAGGAATGGCTGTCCCTGTCTAAAGATGATCCTTCCAAAAATTTTGATGTGCGCAGGGGAATCTGCATTTCTTGTTTTGATTTTCAGTAAGCTTCTGTAAGTAAGCTCTGGTTGCAGGGCTAGCAGAATGTAATTGCTTCTGTGAATACTTTTTTCCTATGCTTCTTTATCTTAGAAAAAACAAAATCATCAGGAGTCATTTAGTATTGTAATTTCATCTCGGATGTGTCAGTAATTTGAAAAGCATCAACATAAGCACTCACAAATTTTTGTGTTGGAAAGGAGAGGTTTTCCAGCATAATGGCCAAATCTAACTGAGAGAATTTCCTCCTTAATTAGTATGTATTCTACCGATTGCTGTAATGCAGCAGTCGGATATTTTTAAAGCTGCATGAAAAACTCTGTAGGGTTTGCTTTAGATGGGAACTGCGGAGTTTCTAGATGTGGACTTGTTGCTTGGTGTGGTTTTTTTTTTTTTCAAAACGTTATCTTGAAACTCTTTTTAAAGATTTTTGACTTGAGGGACTTGCAGGATCAACCCTTCGCTGTTTCTGTTTTCCCATGGCTGCTTGTGTTGAAACTATGTGGTATCGGCTTTGTAATGTTTAGTTGTGAACCTTTAAGTCAGTAACATGTTAACTCCCTTCAGGTGCATGTTATCACCAGGCTTTTGTTAACCTTTTTTTAGGATTTTTATGTCGCATATAATGAGTACACAAGCTCCAAATGTGTATCTAAAGCTTGATTTAATTGGGGCACTTGCCTACAAACTAGACCTCAACAGTACAGACAATAATTGAGCTAAATGCTTGTCTCCAGGTAAGGAAGATCGCAATCACTGGCAAGAAAACTGCAGTTGGAAATAAGAAGTCTTAAGTTTGCACTGGCTTGGGAAAACTGTGGTGTGCTGGGTTTTTTCTTTCCTCAGCACCCCCCCCCCACACACACACTTTACACTGGTGTTTGAGAAGTGCAGGTAATGAGTGTGAAACACTTGTTTCTGCCAAACATGTTTTGCAACCGTTCTGCTTTATTTTTAGGGAGATCATGTGTCCTTGCAAGACATCTCACCTTTACTCTTTCTGCTGCAGTAACAACTCTTGGGCTTTTGGGTGCTGCAAATGTCTTTTTTTTTTTTTCCCCTTTTTTTTTTCTCCCCACCTGATGCATTGCTAAGAGGAGGGCTGAAGGGTTAAGCTCTCCAGAGCCAGGGAAAGCCAATACAGCATCAGTATGAATTATGAATACCAAGGGCTACACCTAGAGAGGAGAGAGACTTCCTAGGGACCAGTTAAGAAAGAGCTGTAATTAACTGAAATCTCTTAGGGAGGTGAAAAGGACAGTAGAAAAACTAAGATTAGAAGAGACCAGAGCTATGATATCTGAAAGGAAATATTGGAAAACATACTACATTTACCTGGCAGGCTGGATGAGAGGAGATATTTCTGGATTAGATGAATGCTGAATGCATATCAAGGAAGGATTGGGAGAGAATAGTGCGCTAATGTGGGGGCAGTCAATGGTGAAAATGAAAACGCGGCCATCCTCGTGAAATTCTTTTGACAGCAAAGTAGAAATGCATTTGTGAGAAGCACTGGTATTCTATGTATCTCCATGTTCTGGTACTCCTGTACTCTGAAGTGTAACTGGAGATATTTTAGAAAATTCTTTGGCATGCGAAGAATTGCAGAGCAGTGCAGAGTGAGGGGTTGGGAGGGTTTTGCTGCTGCAGTGGGATTTTTACTGGAGGAAGCACTTGCAAATACAATTCTAAACCAGGCTTAAGAGTAAAGCGTGAAGAGTGAAGCCAAAATCCGTGTTGTGGATAGCTTAAGAAGATAGTGAGGCTGATTTTACAATTGATTGAACGTAAGGATTACCCTACAACCCTGAGTTTGCTTCTTTCTGACAGGCGAATGGTGAGCTGTAGAATAAGGCATGAGTTTATAGCCAGGGAGTCTCACGCTGACAGGATGCATTGCTGTTGGGAGACTATCAAGTGATAAATAAGGGCGTAGCTTGTGCAATCAGAAAAACTTCTGTGCCACATCCAACAGCATCCTTTTTTTCCCTCTAGGAAAAGACACCGTGAATCTTAACACGACTTAACCATTTCCAAGTAAATCCCCTTGACGAGCAAGCTTCCTGCATTGACAACTGGAGATCTGCTCTCAATAAAGCAGCAATATAGAGTATGAACAGAAAAATTCCATACAAAGATCTGAACATGGCTTCAGCTGCCAGATGAGTCAAATTTAATGTCCTGTAAGTATATTAATTCTTTCCTGCTCATTCAATTTCTTTTCTTCCCATGCAACATGGTAATAAGCATGCTTCTTTCAAAGAAAGTTTGGCAATGCAAACCTACCGGAATCAATCGGTTCTGTTAATGACTTTGTTCTATTTTGGGACTGAAAATCCCAGTGAATGAGTTTTATTATTCCATGTTGTTCTAAATCAATATTTAACAGGAAATTCTAAAGTAACTAGCGAGTCAAACTCATCGTGGTAGCTAAATGGAATTATAGATAAAAATGCTTGCTGCTAATTAAAATAAATGTACTAAAATGCAGTGCATTTCTCTTCCTGGGCAAACCCGTTGTTTTAATTTGTAAGTGAGGTTGTAAATGTCCTCCAATTACCGAAAGGGAAAGAAAACTACTTCTGGTGTTATCCAGTTTCTTAGTGGTGTTGGTACATGTGGTTGCCAGGTCAATGATGCAGTTTTTCTCCGGCCATTGAAATAGGATGACTATGCTTAAAATGGTACAGCGTGTTTCAGACTTTCACACCCTGAAGAAAAAGTCCACATGCTTTCTGGCAACATAGCCCTGTGGTCTATGGCAGTGCATTTTTTAAAGTAGTGTTCTCTAACACAGATTTCAGTTTCTCCTTGATTATGTTGTGGGGTTTTTTTTACGCATCTATAGCCTTTAATGGGGAAAACACTTCTAAGGAATTGGAAGCTGTCTTTAGCCTGTATCTCCAGCCTGATTAATTATGACGTGGTAACTCCTTTCTTTTCTTCCCTTCCCGCAAACTTGTCCTGGCCTTCTTCCATCACTAGCATCCCCATGGAGCCTGTGAGATCCTCAGCTGTTCTGGAGAGCTTCACGTTGTCCAGGCGCAGTGAGCGGTGCTATGGATTGCTCTTCCAGGTCCCCCCGTGGCTCTGCCTTGCTGCATCAAACACCACGATTGAACTATGCGGTGGGAGCATTTTGTGGTGGGAAGTTGTTCTTGGAGACGGGGAAAATACTGACTGGATAAAATCCTATTTTCTCTCCTGATAGGCAACCCAATGTTGACAGATGACTGCTCTCCCTCCATCCTCCCAGTTCTTCTCACCCTGCTTGATTTTTTTCTTGAGTGATCCTTCTAGTGATACAGCACACTGTGTATATAATGCTCTGGTCGTTGCTAGCAACGCCCCACACTGGTTTTAATAACAAAATCTGACAACAATTTTCACACATTCTTGGCAGGATAAAGGCAAGTGGTAAAGCCCAAGACTGAATGAGAGACACACCAAGGAAACCTAAACCAAAGTCAGAAGGATGTTCAAGTCAGTCATGCCTGTGGGCTTTTTCTCTTTAACCTCCTGTTCTGCTGAGCATCGTGCTCAGTAACAGTTTGTTAGCCTCAGCTTACTCTAGGGTAAGTTGAGACTGGCCTGGCAAATGCTTAGTATCAGTGAAGCTGAGCAGGGAAAGATGTGGAGGAATGCCAGAATCTATCTGCTAGTCCAAGGCTGTCCTCCTTGTGATGGGGAAAATGTATAGTTTCTCTCTGAGTGTTTCACATAGTGCTCTTTACGACTCTTAATTTCTTAAACCCCATAAAGAGTTGCTATGAATAGCGTAGCAAAGAAGTCTAGTATTGCAGGTAATACAGGTCTTAAAATTGTGGGCAGAACTTCTAACCTGTCTTAAAAAACCTGTCCTTGGGAATATCGCAGGATGTGTAAGGCTTACAATAGCATGGTATCTCATGCTATTAAAAAATCACAGGCAAAAACCACTCTCCATAATGGTCGCAATGAGGAAATGGGAGAAATTCCTGCTCCTCAGAATATTGCATCTCCACCCAAGTCCTAAACCCCCCCCCAAAAAAAAACCAAAAAACAAACCAAAAATCAAAACCAAAAAAAACCCCACAAAACCAAAAAGAAAACCCCAACCCAACCCTGAATGATGTTATTCTCTTCAAAGAGAAAACAGGAGTAGTTGTGGGGTGGGTGGGTGTGTAGAAGACTGAATGGCCAGAGCATAAATGTCCATGTGCTGTTCTGTAAAGGTATGCCTTTTTTTAACATGGTGCATTTCTCTGGAGTAGACAGGGCCGAAGTAATACGTGGTGGAATTTAGAAATCTTCCCGTATGGACAACATTCTTTGCCAAGAACAGGAAACCTCATACTCTCTTATCTTCTTTCTCCCATGGCTTTGTTCAAAGGTTTTGCTGCACATTCTCACATTTAGTTCATGTAAAGTCACTTTTCTCCCTCAGTAGAAGAGGAACCAAATTAGCCTTAAGCAAGAGAGGGTAAAAATAATGTTCCCTGAGACTTTACCTGGGAAAGATTAAAAAGTAGTAGCTTTGCTTTTTGTTGGTAAGCAGATATAAAGTAGATATACTCAGATGAGGCCCTCGCAAAAATGCATTTGATGTCTGAGCTCTCAGATTTCCTTAGGCTGCTGTAATTTCCCCCAGTCTCGAGCCTGATTAGGACGCTGGTGCAGCAGAGTGAAATTCTGTTTTCCTCCCTCCTGGGCATGCCGTGTCCTCTCCCATCCTCAGCCTGCCCCTTCCAGGGAGGTGGGAGATGGTGGGCAGAAGCCCAGCCATGACCATCTCCTCCCAGCCCAGAGCTCTGCCCCTTCCTCCGGTTGTGCCCAAAGCCTGTTTGTCTCCTGTTTGTTCATGAGCAGAATAAAAGGGTAACCTGTTGTTTCCCTCCTGTGCACCACAGACCATCAGGGAGGTGAGCGTATTGCAGGGAAAGGAGGAGTGGTTTTCTTTTTTTCCTTTGGAGTGAGAAAGAGATTACGTGCTGGAAACACTGGAGCTGTGTTTATAGGGTCATATCTCCTAAAACCCAGTGTGGAGTTCCCAGAAACGTGAACTCTAAAAGTGCCTCGCTGACTGTTGCTCCTGTCTAAAAGCATAACAACAATAAAAATAATGCTTGTGACCTATCATTTGCCACACTGAGTGGCTCCACTGAGTGTGGAGTTGGCATTTTCATATGCTTTCTTCCAAGGAGTTTGATGTAGTTTTTTGCCCTTGAAAGGGGACTGGACAGCATTGCTGAGTCACTCCATTGGGTTTATAAATTTTGTCTGGTGAGATCAACATGGTTCAGGGAAAAGAAACTCTATGGCTGAATATAAAACATAGCTGGCTTTGCTCACTGCCTCCCTACAGCAATCATTGTCCCTAGAAACATACAGCCTGAGCAGTAACTAGTATAACACCATGGGATCCTGCCCCTATAGCTATGACTATAGGACTGTATGGCTATAGTTATGTGCAAAGCTCCTTCCTTAGGAATTGCATTGTCTCTGGTGGTTGCTAGGATGGTTTTGCACCTAGGCTGCTGGTCCAAGATGCTAGTGTCCAAATATTTGTGCTGGTCAAAGATATTTTGGTTTTTTTTCCTGTAGGGCTGAGGGTGGTCTAACCCTATCAGCTCTGGGGGCTGTGTTCCAGTTTGGAGGTTTCTCCACAGGTACAGAGGTAGAGCCCACCTGTGTTAGTCCATAGGTGTCCCACCTCTTGTTTCCCTTTCCTAGGGACAAGTGGCAACAGCGCAGCTTTGGCAGTGCAGTGCAGTGTCAACTATTTGGAAAGGTGCCCATCTGTTTGCTACCTGATCATCCCTTCCCTCTGGGAAAGGAGTAGTAGGCCAAAAGAAACATATGCCAGGTTAAGCCAGGCCACCGCTTTGGCCTGCGCTGCCAAACTTCATTGGGGAGTAGAGCTCCACCAGGCTCCTGGGAGTGACAGTCTGTGGCCACCAAATTCCAAAGTGCCACTGATGGACCATGTTGGGCTTGCTTCTTCTGGAGCAGCATATCTTCTGGACTCCAGGACTGAAATCCTGGAGCCTTCGAATTCTCATATGGTCAGTTCTGGCTCCAGTGAAACCCCGAGACAGAACTGGCCATGGCTAATGTCTGTAATAACACAGCTTCCACTCAAAAAGCCCAGCCCAATCTCCCTTTTAATTAAAAATGTGAGATCTTTACGCCAAACCTAGCGTGCTCCACAACTTAACTAACTACTTTGCATGGTGGACATCGGAGCTAGAAAAATAAAGCATGTATACATTCCTGAGGAAATAAATTTTGGGAAGCTAAGTTTGCAGCTCCTATTTCACATTCTTTTTTCTCATTTTAAATGAAGCATCAGGACAGCAATGCTGTGAGTTGCAGTGTGTGTGTGGCAATCCTTGCTGCTGCATCCCATAATGGGATGAGGAGAGGAAGTGTTGCTTGTATATGCTCTGCTCTGAAGTCTTTTGCCTTGCCAAAATCTCTTCATTGGCATTTTCTCCATATCTGGCTCATTGGATCCATGCATTTGTTTTCCATTAGTTGCCTCAGTTAATATGATGATTTTCTTACTATTCTTAAATATTACGTTTTACATGAAAAAATAACACACTCCTTCAATGGTCTGATATTTTTTTTTGGAAGATGATTTGGTCTCTTTGCCTCATGCTCTTCTTTTTTTGTTTCATTCCTTTTCTTTGAGCCAGTCTTGCTCACCCCCACACCAAGTTTAATGTGTTCTCCTGTAAGTTGTGCTGCACGCAAACTGTGTGAAAGAGGTTTGCTGTGTTCTCCCGCTGTAAGCCCAAGTCTGCCATGTACTGTCTCAGGGAGAGCCCAGCTGGCCTGTGAGGTGGGAACAGGGCAGTGGAGGTACCAGGGACCGGAGGATGATGGGTAAAAAGAGCAAGTAGTGCTTAAGAAGCAGCATTATCATCTTTTAAATATCTGTCACGGCTGGTTGCCTGACTCACTTCCCATCTATCTCTACATTTTTCCACATCTGTTCTGGCATTTTGCTCCTTTAGTAGAAGGAAGTAAAAGAATAAATAAAAAAAAACCAGAGTGCACAAGAGAATGAGTATTGAGAAATAATGCTGAAGTGAGATTTTTCATGTGCGCTTTGTGTCCTATAAACCCACCACAGAACTAGGACCATAGGATTGACCCTTCCAAATTTCATACTATAAAGCTGCTTCTATCAAGCCCTTCATTTTTCCTCTTTTCCCCTTTGCAAAGTTTTAAGCCAACAGATAAGTCTCGCCTCATAGCTCAAAGGTCGATAAATCCACCCAACGTGCACCTGCGGGGAAATTAAGAAGTTACATTGTCCTCATGGCTGCATTTTCTAAAATGTCTTTTCTCTGCCAGTGCTTTTGGTCATAAGCCCTTTGCAGCAAATTCCGCAGTCATATTTGTTCCTTGAAGCTGTACTAGTAATAACAGGGGAGTTGATTTCTACCATACTGAGCGGTTTCATTTTTCAAAGTACGTTCGGTTACAATCAGTTAATATTAATTGAGGTGAGGCAGACAGAGAGGGTAAGCCAGGCGTGCTGGGATGGGATGTTTTCGTTCCTTTTAAAATGCTCGAACAGCATTAATGTACTGCTGCTTTCTTTCATGTCCTTCCCCAGCTCAGAAAGCGATGAACCCAGGGATCAATATTTGTTCTGTCTAAACACCTGTTTAAAACTCCAGTTTGAACCATTTTCTCGTTTTTGTGCCCCAGCCTTTTCTCTGCATTTCTTCAAAGAGGGGAAAAATCCCCAGGCTGAGATACTAGCCCAAGTGTTTTGTCTTTCTAACAGAGAGGTCAAACAACGTGAAGCGGCTTCTGAACTTACAAAAACTCCCCGCATCGAATGGCTGCTTTAGGTCGAGGTTTTGAAGAGGGAATTGCCTCTCCCAGCGCTCTGGTGAGGCTTTTTAATACCTGAATTGATGAGCAGGGGGAAAGCCAGGCACGAGTTCAGAGAGGAGTAATTTAGTAGGAAATCAAAGTCTCCCAGGAGAGAATCTTAACACTCTTTCTCATTGCCCAGAAGATAATTATTTTCCCAATGATCTCCCCCTCCTGGGGAGTTGCTCACCTGTTACCTGCAACAGTTTGATGTCCTCAGATGTCCCACGTTGCTGACCGTGACTTGGGTGCATGGCAGAAGGGGCTGCCGTCCCTGGGTTGTCACCCCTGTACCTGCCTGGCCACGGTGCCCCGGCCAGAGGCAGCTGCTGGCAGGAGCCCGCCTATGTCCCAGCCCGTTGCAATTCACCGCCTGCTTTACTAGTACAGATTCAGCAGCTAAAGGTTAACTTACAGGAGTGTGACCTGGAGCAGATGAAATGCTGGCCTGGGTCTCGTCCTGCGGCTGCGGGGCAGCGACCCCGGCAAAGGAGCAGCTGGGAGTGGGGAGAGGTAAGTCACCCGCCGCTGCCGCCATGGCCAGGCATCCTCTATGAACATTTTTCTCTGCCCCAACTTAGTCTCCCTGGTGCTCAGGTAATTGCCCTGGTACTCATTGAGGGGAATCTCCATACGTCTCTCTTTCCTTAACCTTTCCACTGTACAGTTTATTCCTTATTTCATGATTGACTGTTTGAAATTGGACACGGAGATGCATACCAGTGGAAAACCAAAGGACAGGTCCCAAACTGTGCTGCTACACACTATTAACAGCAGGGCTAGCAGCCAGTGAGTTCACTTGGTTACGCCAAACCCAGATCACACAGTACAAACCTTGACAATTTGGTATTATTTTCTGAAGAAACTGTTCCAAGTCTATTTTCTAGTGGGGAGAGAAGACGGTGTTTTGGGGGAAAGGCATAACTTCAGCTGTTGAGCAAACACAGAGCATCTGCCCAATACGCTCTATGCATATCCAAGGAAATGTAGGCTTAAGGTTTATTTTGGATCTTAGTGGATGAAATCCTGTCCCAGTAGAGTAAACGGGAGATTTGCCATTGACTTCAGTCAGGCCAGCGTTTCACCCAGTAGTTTTTACGTATGTTTTTATATGTTATGATAATTCATGAATCAACTAAAACAACCCCTGTAGAGAATGTATAAGGATTGTTCTTATCTACCTTGGGGGGATGCAATCTTCATTTGTTGCTTACTATATTGGGGTTCTTGGAAAGAGATATGGATGGGAGAGTCTTTATTACATTAAGAATACATACTTTATCTTGTGCCTCTCTTTTGTATAATCCATCAATAGCAGCATTACGCAGAGGTTAGCTGAGAACGGAGCACAGATGGGAAGAAAATGTCAGCAACCGGATCTGGAGGGGGCTGAGGTGATGTTGTCTGGATGGGGGTTGTAACCTGAGGAGACAGCAAAGAGAGTACCTTGCCCTTTGAGTGTGTCTATCTTAGGTTGTTCCAAGTCTACAATCCGAAGGCCTGGTTGGATTTCCAGTCTCATTCTGGCTGGATTTCTAAATGCTCAGGACAGCATTAGTAGCCAGGACAACCTTTTTTTTTTTTTGATGTAGTTGTTGTTGTTTCTGCTTGTTGCCTGGCCAGGAGATTCTGATGAACCCTTCTGGAGATGGAGCTTGTCATTTCATCCAGGCCTTCACCTCCCAACAGCAGGTTTGTTCAACAAGTTCCTTATGAAGATGCATTTTCCATCTGATCAGAAACCGATACCCGTGGGGATTATGAGCTGTTTTTATCCCTCTGTGAGGGTGTACTGCCTGTGCTCCACAGTCTGCTTTGGCTACCTCTTGTCTTGATTTTAACGTGTTAGTTTTGGCCTGGGAAGTTCCAGAAATCCGAGGGACCTTGTCCTTTCCTGGCCCAGCCACCAGTTAGTGCTGGCCCTCGGCCTGGAAGGCTGCTAATGTGAGAGAAAGAAGGGGTAGCTGGAGAGCCATTTTCTGTTCAAGATCTTTGACTTGGAAACTTGCTTCCTCCTCTTGGTCAGAACATCTCGGGTGGAGTGAATAAGTGGATTGGAGCTTAGGCAAGGAGAGAAAGAAGATGAAGCTAATGTCGTGCTGTTTTCTCTTGCAAAACCATCGTTAGCAGGCAATTGGGGGAATCCTCCATTACCATAACTGTGATCAGTATAAATATTCAGTGAAGTGGAGTAAGAAGTTGCCACTCAGAGAAAATAAAACATAGCTAATATAAAGCCTATGTAAATTAGAGTGTGAGAAGATACTACGAACAACTGGCAGGAGAAAAATGTCGGTGATGCTGTTGACTGCAGAGTGCAGAAGTCCCAAGCCTTTGCTGACAATTCTGCATTGCCCGGGTCAGGTGTGGGAGCACTAGAGCTGTTTGTTGGGTGGTACTGTGTGAAAGTAAATAAGCTTATTTTTTTAGAGTAACTTGAGTGTCTTCCATACCTGTGGTATGACTAATTCCCACCCACCCTAATTTACTTCAGCGTAATTGATAGCTATCTATATTTCCAAATGGATCCTACAGTTATGACTACATGGCTGTTATTTATGCAATTAAAGGGGTGTATTTTAAATTGCAATGAGCAATTAAATCTTCTTATTAAAAGACTTGCATCTGCTTAACAGCCTAACACTGTGCAATTCTGAGTGCTCCAGTTTTTTTCATTTCCCCGGTCCACACTATTGAGTTCTGACTTGTAGTTGGTACTTCTGTTGCAGCTTTGTCAGGTGATTAATCTAGGCAATAATGGCATGAAATTGTTGCAGTAAATAAAGCATTTGAGATAAGTGCTTTAGTTCTCAAGCAAAGAAGCCCATGGGAATATTTCAACTCATTTTGATTTCCTTTAAAGATCATCTTGGCCACAAAGTACTATTATTTATCCTTGCGATATGAATTTTTGTTGGAAGGCTTAAACACAAGTTCTCTTGTATCATATTGTTTTATAATAAATTATCATGGTTTGGCTGACGTTCTGGTTTAAGTCTGCTTTAAAACAGAAGGAAGGAAAGTAGCCTAAAATAGCAATTAGAAGAGAGATTTGAGGGTCATGAATCATTTTCTATTTCTGTCACTAGTTTAGGTCTCAGCTCAGAACGCCTTGAAGTTGCAGGAAATCCTTTTATTGATTTCAGCAGATTTTGGATCAGGTGCGTTCAGTCTGACCTCAGACAAGTCAGGTGCCTTCTGTGCTTGGGAATGAAATGTGCACACTCTGTTTACCCCTCCGACAGGATCGCTATAAAGCTTCATTCATTCACATCTGTAGAGAGCTTTAGGACTTGCAAACGAATGGCACTTTTTAAAGCACAAACTGTTATTTCAGCGTAGATTCATTCATTTTACCTTCCCACCGGCTGCCAACAATCTGTTTAGTGCAATGAAATCCTGACAGCCTGTGTCAACAACTGTGAGCAGCTCTTTCATGACAGAGGGAGAAAAGAAAGAGAGAAAATGCAGACCTGAACTCTTCCCCTTACAGAGAATTTCTTTGTGTATGAAAATAAAAACTGTGTCTGTCATTTAAAAAGGCCCTCTCATAAAAGAAATGCACGTTAAATTAAAACTGCTGTTATTTTTTTCATTCCATTGCAATACGGACCCCTCCTGGTTCTTGATGAAGAGCGAGGTGAAATATCGCACGACTGAGCTACAGAGAAAATATCAGGCTGTTCCAAGCGCGTAAGCCAAAACGAGCGTTCGGAGAGAGATCACTGTGTCATGAGCTCATGCTGGCAATATGTTTTTTTCTATGGGTGTAAACCGAGATTTGAGCCTGAGAGAGACCCTATATTGAGCCTCGCAGGAGCACTTTCATGCGTGTTGTTTTCTTTAGCATCAGCGAGGAAGTTGCGAACTGCTCCCAGACCTAGAAAAATACCTGCAGCCCCCAGCGAGTCCCGCTGCCCGACGGTCTCCTCCCCTTCCCTCTCCTTTCCTCCCCACCACGCAGCAATAAACTGAAGATGGAGCCCGAGATAAAACATCCAGATTTTACTGAGGGGACAACAGCATTTTGCCCTACGTAACTATCTGGGTTTGTGTGGCGGTCTGAGAGCCTTGCCCGTTTTCATTTGAGACGTGGTGGGCAGATAGAGGGATGTGGTGGGCAAGGATGTGGTGGGCAGGGCTGGGAAAGGGGAAAGGCAGAGCGAGGCCCCGTGCAAAGTGGGCACAGTGTGGATGGAGCCTGGTGTCCCTGCCCCTGTGTGGCACTGGGGAGCCCATGTGTGTCATCCCGGCAGCAGCTCTTCCCGTGGAGAGTGGGGGCCCCAGGGTGGCTGTGGCATCGCTGAGGAAGGACCCCTCCTGGGGACCAGCCCTGAGGCCAGCTGCAGAAATGGTCTTTCTGTGGTTCGTGTGAGGGGAAAAGGATTCCCTGTGCACAGCCCAAAGTCAGCAGAGCACCTATTTCTCTGTATTCTGAATTTTCGGTCAATTAAGTACTTTGCTGCACAGGAACAGATGGCATTTGAATTCACTAGGATATTTCTCTGTACTGGTTTGTTTCTGCTAGATGTGAGCAACACTGGGATTGCTGGTATAAACGTGTTCCTTGTCTTCCAGGCAGTTTCACCTCCCTGCGCCTGAGGTCTGCTTCCAGCAGAGTGCGATCCGTTGCTCATCCATTTCTACACATAAACACTTTTCTACACATAAAAACTTTTTTTTTTTTTAGAAACAATTCATTTTAAGACTGTTGTCTCTTTCGTATTGGCCAAGTCTGAAAAGCACAGTAGTAATTCTTTTCCTTGGTGTACTAAAGAAGGGTAGTGAATCTTGTTAGGAAAAATGTATTTGAAAATAGATGCACTCTTTTAATCCCCAAAGCACTAGCGCCCAATTTTAGCGTACAACTGAGGCCGAGGGGATCCCAGTGCTGGAGGGGGCGGGGGGTGTGTGTGTGTGCATCCCCAGCTCTGCTGGCCCCGAGACACCGACTCTGATGAGCAGGTTTAGGAATCTGGTTTCACTTGCCCGATGCCATTGCTCAGCGCAGTTCAGCAACGGGATGCATTTCGTGTTATTTTGAACAAAGTAGCCTTTGGTGCTGGAATTCAGGAGAAACGTGGTCAAGTCAGGCCCAAACACATGGCAAGTGCAACTGAAACAGCGAGCTAGGCCGACAGACAGGTCTTGCCTAAAATTAGCTGTATGAATTTAGTCTTCCTATATTTTCTTGCTCCTGTAGCCACGTTCTAGGGCACGTATGTATGTGGGTTTAGAAGTACTGCTTTCCTTTTACAGATGCCTAGCAGTCTTCCTTTTTCCTCTAAATATATTACAGAAATTTATCTTAAAGCCTTACTTAATGGCTTGAGAAGCTTCTCCATATCCTTTTTGGCTGAGTTCATTCTGAAATACAAACACTGATTTCTATATCTACTGCAGAGTGACACATGAAAGCATTACAACCCACAAACAGTTAAAGATAACATAGTCAAAGAGGTGAATATTCGGGAATATGACTAGGAGCGATGAAAAGACATTAAAAAAGAGATTTCATTGACAGTTCTATGTTGGGAAACAATCTGCTTTGGGCAATAGTGCGATCTCCATGCTTGAAACTTTAAAACCACTGCTGTGCCGCTGTGATATCAGGAATCTGATAATTGACCTTCCAGCTACAAGAGCAGAAGATGCATAGCTGAAATTGGTAAAAGCCTGCATTATTTTATTCTTAAGCACACCGGAAAAAAAACATTAGTGGTCGAATACAGCTAGAGCAGGCTGGGAAAAGCAAGCAGGGATAAATAAGCCCCAAGGCCCTACCTTGGGATGCAGGAGGTGTAGGCTGCATTGCTGACCCCCTGTGTGACTATGGGCACACTGAGCTCATGGGCAGCAGCATGGAGATCTTCACCCCAGTGCATTCACTGTGCAAAGACACTGGTTTGGCTCTAGAAACTGCAATGGTGAGATAGTTGGGGCTTTTCCGGCATATAACCCACCCCTTGGGTCGCTTATTTCAGGCTTGGGACCTTGAGAGTGGTGCTATGACATCTCCAGCTGAAAAGCAGGGTTGGCATTACCTCAGGGCTCTCTGTCCATTGCAGGATGCAAATGTACCTCATGGACACGTAATTTAATATCTGCGTGTGTTCCTCTGTGGAATGGTGATAATGAACCTTCTCAGCCCCATAAAGATTCTATAAAGATAAACTCTGTGAAAAAGGATGAGGACCATGGATAATTCAGCAAGAGCACCATAAAAATAAGATTTCCCCTTACGGATGCGGAGTGGCTGGAGGAAGCTGGCAGAACTGCTTTCAGATGCAGCTTGTATGTCCTAAATTAAAATAGCCAATCAACTTTGGTCTCCAGCAGTCGTTTCTTGGCTTACTTTCAAGCAAATAGGATCTTTCTTTCAAGCAAAATTAGGATTTTCACAAATGTGTTTTCACACATAGTAAAAATGGATGCCGAGCCAAAAGCTGCTAGGTGCTCCGCTACCACTCACTGAAACGAAACAGGAGAATTAGCCAGCAGCAGTCTGTTGCCAGCTGCTAACAAAACCAAATGTGCTGCAGGAGGTAACACAAACATCCTCTCCCCTACGGCTTCTGGAGGGTTTCACCCCGTCCAGCCACACCTCCCGCTGTCACCTCCCTGGAGAAACGCCAAGTACTGCATGATACCCTGTGCCCTGAAAACCAGCACGTCAGGGCACTTGTGTACTGGGACAAGGAGGATTGCTTTGTTCTTGTGTATTTATAGCCTGGTCTTAATAGGCTCTTTAAGAAAACAGGCAAACCTTTTAGGATTGTAGTTGTGGTAGTGTCAGTCGGAGCACAGCAGCCAAGACTCAGGCATCCAAACTCCTTATGAAATTATCATCTGGAAAAGGAGTGCAAAGGCTCAAAAACTGCTGGTGAATTAGTTGCTTTCAGTGTGAGCGTGCATGTGAGAGAGAAAATAGCCAGGGGCCTTAATTCACACATGGATTACAGTATATTTTGCTTTTAAAAGCAAAGTCCTTTTCCGATTTATAGCTATTTTAAATAATTACTTAGTTCAAACCAGCAAGGGAATCAGCTGGCATAGTGGCTTAGCATATTAAGACACAGCTTTATGTGTCGACCCTCTCTCCTCTCAGTGCCACAAGCCTGAGTCCTCAGCAGGGACTTCAGCTGATGAAGTGATAGCAGCAGGTTTCCAGATCTCAAGCACGCTGTGTGGGCTGCTCTTCTGTGATGAGGGCAGCTGCCCTGGGAAACTGGATTTTCATAGACGTGAAAGCCAGAAAGAAACGCTCTAATCATTTAGCCTGACTTCATTTTACTCAGTAATTCCTGCCTAAAGCCCTCTCACTTGTGGCTGAAATAGAACATGTCTGTCAGCCGTCTAACCTTGACTTAAGGACTGCAAGTGACAGAAAATGCATCCTATCCCACGGCATGCCGTTGCAATCGTTCTTGCTATTTGCATCTTGTTTGCAGTTTGGACTGTGTTGACTTTTAACTCCCAACTACTGCATTTTGGCTTGCTGGCACCAGTGGTGCCGTGCACTGCGTTAGCCAACGTTAATGTCAGCTAACTGACATCCCTGAAGGGAAATCTGGGAAGAGCTAATTCACAGCAATCCTCTACTTGATGACTTCTTATGTCTTCAGATATGGCTGCAATGGTTTTGTTTTGCTCGCTGTCAGCCAACTCTTGCTTTCCAAAACTTCTGAGTTTATAGAAAGAGGGATTTTGGAAAGGTAGGAAATGCTAGGATACCGTATCCTGTAGATACGGAATAACTTCTCTAACACTGCACTCGCATCCTTGATTTAAGAGGCTGCATCTGGATGAAGATTATCTGTGGGATTAGAGCTCCTGCGACTACATTTGGTCACCACACACTTTTGGTATCATCCGCAGTTCAGATAAACACAGCAGCTGACAAGATTTAGTCCTGTTTTGTTTCTCACCTCCACGTCTTTTTTTCTTCTACACGCACAGAAATTGACCACTGGATCTGATTGCAGGTTGTGATCTCTTACTGTGTGAGAAAAGTTGACAATCTGGATAATCTCATGCATTTTATGTGAAAATTCAATACAGTAGTCAAGGGAGGTGTTATATCAAGGGAGTATTAAATCCGACCTGGGATTATATTTTGTCAAGCTTTCTGCGGCTCACCTCCACATTTTAGTGAGACCACTAAGCTCTGGATTCAGCGATGGCAAGCAGGTGGCAAAAGTCAGCTTTATGTGAAATGAAACCCATGTAGTGGTAATGTCTTGTGTGTTTGTTCCTGGCCCAAAAGGGTGAACCTTTTGCCATCTTAAACGGATTGCTTCAAATCTGCATCAGCTTGTCGGAACAACAGACAGCAAAAGAAAGAAGCTTTGATTCTACTTTAAAGATAACTTTATAATATTTTAATCGTGATATATATCGAAGACCACATGAGGAAGCGAACAGCAATGAAAAATAGTGGCTTTTACTTTTGGGTAAATCTTTTTGCTAGAGTAATAAAATCTGTGGCCAAGCTTATAATATATATATATACACACAAGATGGATGGGATGTCAAAATTTGAATGAACACCTATCTGGCAGAATCTCATTTAATTCCACTAATATTTATTTTCATATTTTATTTTATTTCAATTTTCCAGAAACTTTGTTTATTAAAAAGGATCAGTTATGTATTATGCATAAAGAAGTGTCTTCATCCTGCAGGGGCATAGTGGGATTAATATAACGTGGACAGAAGAACACATTCAAATTTCCCAGGCAGATCCAAACATATTTGAGCTGGGTTGAGGTTCCGTGTGATCCTGGGATGGAGAACATGCACAACACTGCTATTTTCCCTCCGGTTAGTCAGGAGGAGGCTTCTGGTGAACCCAACCGCTGTCTGCGAGGCAGCTACGAGCAATCAACTTGACAAGTGATGTGACACTCACGTTTGCAGCTGGGAAGGTGTCGAGTAGACAGAGAGCAGGGTTGCCAGCAAAGAGATTAATGAAGATTTGTAAGATGGAAACACAACATCAGGACAGAAGATTAGGTCCGGGTGATAGCATATGAGATAAGTGAACTAGAAATAAAGTTAATGTGAAAATATTGATCTGAGTAATTCTACTTGGACGGTTACATCTGAGTTACAAATTCTGCAATAATTGCCCACAGAAGGAGACGGCAACACCCACTCCACGGACGGAGTGAAGGCATCGCAGCACATCTGGAACGAAAGGAAAAAAACCCTGCTACTCCTATTCATCGCATAGTCTCATAGCTCTCAAACCAGCATGAAAGTCTTTCCTACCTTTGAAGGCAGACTCAGGTATGTTATTTCCAATCTGATTCTGGCAACAAAATTATTCTTCATCAGTGAAGGTCAAGCATCTATTACACAGCAAAACGAGTTCTGCAAATCACTTTGTGATCACGAGGGAAGGGATGGCTACCAGGAAAAAAAATAATATCACTCTTCACTACATTTCGCTCCATTTATAAGGAAAGCAGTCCTATACATAGCTTTCTATTGTAGTAACTGTGACCAGCCTTCATTTGGTCACCAGCAAATCTTTTGTGCAGCTGATACTCCTTCAAAGAGGTGTTGCTGAAATCAATATACGTGCGCCTGGGGAACTATAAATAATGAAACACCTGATGCTCTGCAAAGTTAACACTTTCTCCATACATCACGATTTCCAGGCTGAATATCCGTAGTGACCCCAGCCAGTAAGGCTGTAGACAGACATCCTTTCTCAGATCCAGCTGCAATAGTTGAAGATATTAGTGCTTCCTCACCCCACAATTTTTGCCAGAAAGCTGATTTATATGGGATCTTTGGAATCCAGCGTAGGAAAAAAATAACTAGGGTTAACAGACACCATTGTTTCAGCATTGCTTAAACTATTCTTTGTCCTTAAAAGTAAACCCACAGAGGATCAGGGAACACCACCTGGTAGGCAGAAATGGAAGCGTGGTACCCGCTGGCTGAAAGGCAGTAACAAGCAGCTGAGACCATACTGCCTTCAAACAGCACAGGAAATAACTTCATGGAAAGATATTTATTTTTTTTATTTTATTTTATTTGCTTCAGCTCTGCCTGGAGCAGTTCAGCTACTCTCTGCCCTCAGCTGGCTGCTACCGCCCATCCGATGAGCGCTGGAATGGATCCTGTAGCGTTCCCACCCTGCGTCAGTCCCGAGTCAGCTGGTTTGGCTTAAACGGCTGCTGCTGCCGAAGATGGTTTGCTGTGAGCCAGCGAGCTGCAGAAAAGGAAGTAGTTCATGCTGCTTTACCACCTCAGCCATCTATGTCTTCAGCGTGGGAGTGTCACATCTTAAGCTGCCACAGCTGTTGCGTGGGCAAGGCAATGTTTGTAGGTAGAATTAACTCTGATAATGATGTGCCTTCATGGTTGTAACAACACTATCTCCGTTCCAGTGATCTTTTGTGCTCTAGTATCATACCACAGCTTTAGTTTGCTGCAGTTTAATTCTCCTTGAAGGAAAAAAAAATCCAATTAATCCAAGGAGGATTAAGCTACAGCAAATAGTGATTTACCAATTAAATTTGAGCAGCTGATACAGTTATCACCTTCCAGTTTCCTTCCTTGCTCCATTCCTGGAGGTTGGGTCCCTGCCACAAGGACAGCTGAACTGGCGTACGGAGCTGCTCTGGGAGCACCAGAGTTCACTGCCTTGCATAGTGGAGTAAAGCGATGCCCACGCAGGGTTGCCTGAAGAGGCAGGGCTGGAAACTTCACTGGTTTGAAAGTGCATTCACGTGCTGTTCACCTGCCTACCAAGTCAGAGGCGGCCACTTCCAGGAAAGGGATGGGAGGACAGGGATGGAGAAGTAACTGTTACTGCTAGCTACCTGAGTGTGCTGGCTCACAAACAGATGATTCCTTCTAAACTGGAACACACAGGCATTTAGCATGTGCTAACCAGCATCCCTTGTTTTCAAACAAGGTTATGCTCATGTCCATTTTTTACACTAGGGGACTTCACTACTACTACTATCTGATTAGCTGGCAAGTAGCCTCACTACAAGTGTGACCTATTGAGGATGTAGGAGGTAGCTAGTGACCAAAATTTTGCACCCTTGCTTCCTTTGGGATATTGTCACTGCGGCAGCTTCCTTCCATGTCTTATGTGATGCCACTTCTCTTTCTCGTGTAGGTCAGCATGTCACTGAGAAGATGGGGAACAGGATGGATAGCTAAACATATCCAGGAGACAGCAAACATCTCCTCAAGATTTAGAAACTTCTGTTTATGATTTATGGAAGAAAAGGAATGAGGTTGTGAACATGGCAAAAGGAGAGGGGGGGAAGCTTAAGAAGGGAATGCAGGAAAGAAGTCTCAGAGAAGACCGAAAGATGGAGAAGGTGGAGGAATACTTACAAGGTAAGGCTTACGCTCACAGTAGACAGATGTGGTATTTCTGGAAACACACCATAGTTGGGCAGTGCTTTTATATGACTCCAGTTGTTATAAAAGTGTTAAAGTGCCCTGGTCTTATAAAATACACAAATGCTTGGTTATGTATTAATACTGCCAGAACCACAGATAACTAGGTCCATCTTATTTTTTCCCTATTATCTTCATGCTTGCTGTATCTGAATACAGAACTTTGCTCTTTAGGCACTGCTTGACCTTGGCAACAGCAGGTTTTGGTTAGTTTTTCAGTGAATGTGCCTGATTGAACATGATTCACATGTTTTCTTAGTGACTGCATGGGCTGCATGGGACATGGCTGTTTTTCCAAACTTGCTGTGATTCAATGGAATTCAGGCATTTTCATATTGAACATCTGTGACTTGGGGAGGATCCATGTGTTTTCTCAATGAATATGAATGGAACTGGCAAGGGCCTCCGTGTTTCCTTCTTGCTTCTATGCTTGTAATTATCACAGTATATAAATACACAGAGACTTTCTCAGAATGTGCCTAAGAAGATCTGACAAAATCTAGCTTTTGCTAAGCTCTGTCTCTCTGTGTAAGGAGGCAAGTCAGACACAGTGGATATGATCTTGTGTGCCTCCCCCAGCGTGCACGCAGACACACACGTGCATGAAGACTTCGAACTTCGAATATTAGAACTTAATTCTTGCTCTTCCCTGGATATGTGGAATTGTTAGGTCCTAACAGTGTTGGAAAAAACTCCTTCTCCTTCCCTTCTCCTCCCCTGCGTGGATACATCAAGGGCTGCTGCAGTGGCTTTGCCCCCTCCTTGGGGAAGGGGTGCTCTGGCAGCGGTACATGCGTAGGTCTTCCTTGACTGGGAAAAGTGGCATATAGCAAAACAGCTGCCCTCCCAAGTGCCCCTTCATAGGAGAGGACCGAGCTGCAGTAACTCCTCCTGCTACTTTATTGTCTTTGCCCTGATTTTACTTATCTGTCCTAGGATGAATTTACTCTTTTCTGACTCTTGCCAGAAAGGTGAAATTAAGTTTGGTAAAGGACCAGTGGGAACAGCAAGAGACTGGTAACTGTGGAAGTATTGTACTTAGCTTTCATGGAAGGGTGGAGGATTGGTACTTAGCATTTATATGATGCTGTATATTCTCAGTGTCACTGAAGAAACACTAATTCATCCTTAGACCATTCCCATTTAGATATGGGAGTCAGAAATGGCGAAAAAGGAAGGAAATTCTGGTCTCGCTGAAACTGATGGAAGTTTCTACTTAGAGCTTATTTCTGGTAAATGCTTCCCTGCCGTGTTGAGCGCTATTTACTGACCTAATGCTAGGATAACGAGCAAAGCCTTTTCATGGAAAACGAGGAGCAGAATATTAAGGCGAGAAAAATCCTTGCTGAACTGAGCAAACCCGTTTATCCTCGCAGATTTCTGTCTCATTTCAATCCTCCCCCTTCACGAAGCGTGCCTCTGCATCCAGAGGCAGCCCGTGCGCTAAGTCACCGCTTCCCCCCCCATCAGCATCTCAGCCAGCCTCTCCCCCGAGGAATCCACTTCGGCCAAGACCTCCCCGACTTCAGGGTGACCCGAGAGCACCGCCGCGCCATCCCATACCCTGCGCGACACGTCCGCCCGTGGGGGACGCCAGCCCCCGGGCGCGGGGTGGGCGGGCGGCGGCCCGGCAGCGCCGCGGGGGGCGGCGGGGCCCGGCGGGGCGGGGGCTGCGCGGGGCGGTGGCGGCGGCGGGGAGCCGCCCTCCCCGCCCCTTCGCACAGCCTTGTCCTTCCCCGCACCGGCGGCGTACAGGATTTCCTCCCGCGGCGGCGGGGCGAAGCCACCTGCCCGGCGGCGGCGGCGGGGAGCAGGACTGCCCGCGATGGCGGCTTAGCGGCGGAGCATGGCGCGGCGGCTGCGGGGCGGCAGGTGCCGGGGCGGGCGAGGCGGCGGCGGTGGTCCCCCGACGGGGCGGGCGCCGGCGCTGCTGCTGGCGCCGCTGTGGTGGCTGTGGGCGGCGGGCGGCGGCGCGGCGCCGGTGTACAACCTCAGCCTGGCGGTGGACGAGGGGCTGCCGGCCGAGACGCTGGTGGGGGACATCCGCGCGGGGCTGCCGGCGGGCGCGGGGCCGCCGGGGGGCTTCCTGCTGTCGGAGGGGAGCGGCGAGTCGGCGGTGCTGGCGGACTTTCACGTCCAGCCGGAGACGGGCATCATCCGCACGGCGCGGCGGCTGGACCGGGAGCGGCGGGCGCGCTACAGCTTCGCGGCGGCCACGTTGCGCGGCGAGGTGGTGCAGGTGGAGATCGCGGTCACCGACGTGAACGACCACCCGCCGCGCTTCCCGCGGGACTGCCTGCAGCTCAACGTCTCCGAGCTCAGCCCGCCCGGCACCGCTTTCCGCCTCCCGGCCGCCCGCGACCCCGACGCCGGCCGCTTCGGCACGCAGGGCTACGCGCTGCTGGAGGACGGCGGCGCGGCGGGGGAGCCGCCGCTCTTCCAGCTGCGCTACGGGCGGCCGGAGCCGCTGGAGCTGGTGCTGCTGCGGCGGCTGGACCGGGAGCGGGCGGAGGCGCACCGGCTGGTGGTGGAGGCGTGGGACGGCGGCAGCCCCCGGCGCCGCGGCCGCCTGCGGGTGTCGGTGCGGGTGTTGGACGAGAACGACAACGCGCCCGCCTTCAGCCGCGGCGAGTACCGGGCGCGCCTGCGGGAGGACGCGCCGCCGGGCACCGCCGTCTGCCGCCTGCGGGCCACCGACCCCGACCTGGGCGCCAACGGGGAGGTGCGCTACGCCATCAACCGCCGGCAGAGCGACCCCGACGGCTACTTCGCGGTGGAGGAGCGCAGCGGCGTGCTGCGCCTCCGCCGCCCGCTGGACCGCGAGGCGCGGGCCCTGCACCGCCTGGTCGTGGAGGCGCGGGACGGCGGCGCCCAGCCCGAGGTCTCCAGCGCCCTCGTCTCCGTGGCCGTGCTGGACGTGAACGACAACCGCCCCGCCATCCGCCTGCTCTACCTCACCGAGAGCGGCGGCCCGCGGGTCTCCGAGGGGGCGCGGCCCGGCGACTACGTGGCCCGCGTCTCCGTCTCGGACGCCGACGAGGGCGGCGAGGCGGCGGCGGAGGACGGCGGCGGCGGCGGCATCGCGCTGGCCCTGCTGGGCGGCGACGGCGCCTTCGCCCTGCGGCCGTCCGGCGCCGGCGTCTTCTTCCTCTGCGTGGCGGGGCCGCTGGACCGGGAGAGCCGCGACCTCTACGAGCTGCGGCTGGTGGCCACGGACGGCGGCGCGCCGCCGCTCTCCGCCGAGGAGCCGCTGCTGCTGCGCGTCGCCGACCTCAACGACGAGGCGCCCGCCTTCCCGCAGCCCCACTACCGCGCCGCCGTCTCCGAGGCCGCCTCCCCGGGCACCGCCGTCCTCCGCCTCAGCGCCTGGGACGCCGACGAGCCGGGCTCGCCCAACGCCGAGGTGCGGTACGCGCTGGAGGGGGAGCCGGCCGCCCTGGCCCTGCTGCGCATCGACGCGCGGAGCGGGGCCGTCAGCACGCGCGCCCGCCTGGACCGGGAGCGGCAGGCGGCGCTGGAGCTGCGCGTGGTGGCGCGCGACGGCGGGCGCCCGCCGCGCGCCGCCGCCTGCCGCCTCAGCGTGCGGGTGGAGGACGCCAACGACAACGAGCCCCGCTTCGAGCGGCAGGTCTACCGCGGCCGCCTGCCCGAGCACGCCGCCCCCGGCCGCTGCCTGCTGCAGGTGAGCCTCCCGCCCGCCGCCCCGCCCCGCCCCGCCCCGCGGGAGCGGCCCCGGCCGGTCTCCGGGCGGCTGCAGCCGGCGGCGGTGCCTTCGGTTGCCTTCGGGCGTTGAGCGCGGAGCTGAGGCGGCAGCGCGCAGAGGCCTCCGCTTGGGCTGCGCCCCGGAGTGCGGCCGTTAACGACGTGCCCCCCCC
>RSEF01000011.1:11080147-11094806 GCA_003993805.1 Himantopus leucocephalus | reverse complement strand
GCACACATTGTCAGCTCACATCCAGCTTTTCATCCACCAGTACTCTCAATTCCATCTCCACAGGGCTGCTCTCCATCCATTCATCACCCAGACTGTACTGATACTGGGGATTGTTGGGATGGTTCTCCAATGTAGCATTTTCTATCACACAGATATCTCTTTATTGTAGTAACACTTTGCAGTAACCGATCACCTACTGAATCTCAGTTTTATGGTACCTTTTACAAGAAACAGACAGTCCCTTGATTTTAGTTGCCATCTGAAATTGTTTCATAAGTTAAATTAACCTTCTGTACTTGGATATTACCATACAAAGTATTAAGTATCTCACAGACAACACTTCCCGCTATTTTGAAGCTATTTAGGCATTTAGGGAGAGGGTTATAGCTTTCTGCATAACTTTAAGGAAGTTTTCACACTGTATCACACATGAGACTAATCTCAAAAATTAACAAATCTGAGCTAATTAAGTAGAGCAAATAACTTAGAGATTCCAAAGATAAAAAGCAGCAGGAAGTGTATACTGTTTAGGAAATACAAAGGGGACCAGAAAAGGATTATTACTCATGACCTAAAATGTCTGCAGTGACGACAAATGAGACTGTGATCAGTAAAAATATCAGGAAGATTTCCACTATTCAGGTTATGTCCCAATACCTGTGCCAGTTGTCTCAAACATGATGATTCTTTGTGATGATGATGCTTTGTGCTCACAGAAAGTGCTGCAAAACAACCTCCGAAAATTGTTATCAGTTCAGGTATCCTCTCTTCAGATAAGCATCTCATGTGACATATTACCTGAACTTCATTGTTTTACTGCAATGATCAAAGTTCTGGAAGCACCAAAAAGTATCTAGACTAATAAAATACTTGAAACTTGGGAGGTTTTTTTTCATTTTGTTTTGAGATTTTTTGAGGAGTTTGTTTATTCTGTTTTGCTTTAAAAAATGCTCTATTGTCTTTAGTTAAGACTCTTTTGAGATAATTAAGAGCATGCAACAAGAACGTGGGGGGGTTTAATTCATTTTTATTAAACAAGTTTGGGCTGAGAATCCATACTTTAGAAGAAATTTACAGGTCACATTGAAACCCTATGAAAACTTTAACTGATTCTGAAGGTATGACAGATCACTAAATTAAGAACCGGGTCCAAAATACATATGGCCAAATCAACCTAGGCAACAAGACTGCTCAAAAGAAAGAGTCAGACTCATTTGACTGAAATTTGACAAGTTTGAACAGGATGCCCACGAAAGAATATGCCAAGGACACCCATGTGCAGGACTCAGAGCCTGGCCCTAGATGGAGCTGCGTACCACCACTACAGCTGCTCTGAAAGCAACAACGTCTCAGGCATAGCCGCTTGAAGATTCTCTCCTTGTATGTTTAAGAAGTGCCCTGTACCCCTTTTTCATTTAAATGATTCATATCTAGTAAATAGGCTTGTAACTCACAAATCAAATGAAGGTACAGCCCCCTGTTCTGCCAAGCAAACATACAGGTAGAGAAGGGCACTCCTGCAATCACACGGAAGCTATACCGGTGTAAACGATGGGTCTCATTCTTGGTAATGGAAACACTGAATCAAACTGTAATTGAGCTGCAGAACTGGCACAACTTAAATGTTTTTCGGAGTAGTTAACACTTGAATCGAGAGGATTACCTACTCAGATCGTCTACCAGAAACATACTCATTACAATACCTGTCAGATTCTGGCTCCTCTCCAAAGAGTTAACAGGTTAGAGAGCCAGAAGGCATCATGAAAAGTGGGGTAGGAAGAACATGAGCTGGGAGCAAACTAATACCCAGAACAGTAAAAGGGAGAGGGAAAGAAAAATGGCAGGGAAGAAAACTAACAAAACAGATATGCAGACTTTTTTGCAGACTGCAGCATCATTTCAAAGCATAAGAAAAAGGTAAATTAATAATTTATTTTAAAAGGTATGTTCTAGCAGCATTTGCACGTTTCTAGAAAAAAAATCCCCACAGCTTACGCGTTATTTTGAAGCTTTGCACAAAATGCTGATAACTTCTAATTTTATTTACACTTAGGTGTTAGAAATCACTTTCCTTATGCTCACTTCTTCAGGAACCTGACTAATCCAATACCTATGCTGCCCTTTTGGAGAGGACTCACCCTGAAGAGCTAAGATTTTAAAAATTGTATTCATTTCTTCTTACCAAACATTCTTCAACTCCTAAGAATCCTCTATCGTGTTGGATCTATGAATTTGATGAGTATGTGAACATACTCCAGATGCTGGATACATGAAAACAGGACTATTGTGCACTGAGCTATTTTGACGCATTACGGAGACAAATTTCCAGCAGGCTGTAAAAGTAGTTTTGCTCTTACCATCTGTCAAAGTGATGAAGAAGGACAGTCCTTCCTGGAGTCCCATTTTCAGAGGTGCTCCTGTTCCAGCTTTTCTCCAGTTAAACATATCCAAGGCCTTCTCATCACCACCCACAGCTGCTTTCGCCAGCTGTACAAAGTCCCTGCAAACACAGATACTTAATTTCCAATTCCTTACATAACAGAATACTTTCCATCTCAAAGAACAGATGAGTAGTTAATAAAACATAGTGCAAAGAGAGAACAAAGATGTTTCATACACTGACTGGGAAAAGGACATACTCAAAAAGATACAAAGTAAAATTTTAATACTGGTTTTCATTTGCATTGTTTCACCTTTTTTTCCATAAGCGTTATTATTTCTACAGAGATGTGACACACAAGTGGCCCAAACAAGGAAATTTTTTTTTTTTTTGCTACAGCTGTTGCCTATTTCTTATGTGGAGAGGAAAGAAATAATAATGTTTAAGAACTGACTTCTAATTTAATTATTCTTGCCAAAAATTTCACGGCTAATTGTGTTTTCGGTGTGCTTTCTGCTTTACACAATCAGCAACATTGCTAATTAGAAGAACTAAGGGAAGAAGAATGAACAGCAACAGAGAGAAGGGTATGGGCAAAAGGAAAAAGATCTGTTCCTGCATACAGGACACAAATAGCCAGCTACTAAAGTGGGAGAAGAGCTTGGAAATAAAGGACAGTTAAGACAAGAACTTTTCTCCGTATACATATATTAAAAAAAGGTTTGTCTGTGAGTAGGATTTTTGTTCTGTGGAACAGAAGAAAGACCTGGTGTACCAGAGCCCTGAGGGGGCGCCATACTTACTCGCCAGGAGGGGGTGGTCGAAAGACACAGTGGGACAGACATTTTCCATACTCTTGTTTCAGCAGGGCAGGACCCTGCACTCTGCCTCGCTGGTCCATTCGCCACAGAACCAGGACACCATGCTAGAAAGAGACAACAGTTCATTCATTACACTTTGCACACAGATGAGGATCCAGACTCCAGATACTCAGTGCACATAAAAATAAACGTTTTATTGACAGAGCAACACCTTTCCTTTCATTTAGTTGACACATACAATTACTCTCACTTAAAACTAAGCCACAAGGAATAAAAATTATCTTTAACATTTTATTATTTGCTTACTTAAAATCAAGTTATCTAGAAAAGCTTGTTGGTCATATCCATTATTAGTAAAATGATACTTCCAGAGGAATTGCATGGAACAGCCGTGGCTTTCTCTGCAAGTAGCAGATGCAAATATCTGTTTAGCTAACTCTCCACTTTTTTGTTGCAAGTAGCCCAATTGCTAAAAGAAAAAATATTGAGATAAAGAATAGTAAAGCGTAAGATATGCATCCCTGAATAAGCGCGTATAACACTGATACAGATGATTAGACACATGTGAAGTCACAGGACGCAGATAATCTAATGAAAGAATTTAAGAATTCCTGGAGCTTTCCTCTTCTTTCAGAGTAGACATTCATCTAGAACAAGAATTCATTTTTAGAAACAGAACTTGGTAACTAGAAGAATCATAGATGCTAAAGAAAGGAAGACTCGTTAGCTAATTAACTCAAGAGTAGTCAATATAAGTTGGTCCTCAGAGCCTGGCACAGGTTCTGAAGGTAACACGCCTTTTGCAGTGCCACCTCCGAATGAGCATCAACCCCCTGATGATGAGAAAAAAACGAGAAGGCAAAGAAGCAAAAAGACAGTTCAGCATGACATACACATTAACCATCCCAACAAACTGACTTACGCTACAGCCTCACAGCTGGAATTTTAAGATTATTATTTTTGTTGTTACTATGTTAGTGCTTAGGGAACCAAATTGCATTTGGAGGCTCTCTGTGTAAGCATTACATGAAAAAAAAAGCAACAATTTGCAATATCAAGTTCAATTTCTTTTTTATTGTTATCTACCTTAATGAAAAAAAAAGCGGTATGATAATTTGCTCTATTTTTCTTTATTGTTTTCAATGGAGTATAGTCTTTCTAGAAGTGAAAGACTAGTAGCAGTGGTAGCTCTAAACACTTATTCTTCACAATTCTAACCAGAAGCCACACAAGATGCAGCTGAAGCCTTCCAAGGTAACATTTCCTTCCTTTTTTCAAGAATCAAAGTCCTCACTTCTTTTCAGCACTAAGATGATAATATTTATACCACCCAAACCTGTTTACTGTGCAATGCTGCCTCTTACAGCTTAAAGAATGTGACACAGCTGTGCATCTGCGGAACCGCTGTACTCCCCTTCCAAGAGGCCACTTGCCATTCATACATTGTTTGCTGGTTACCTCTGGAAATCACAGATCCTATCATCTGAAAGTTCATGTCCTGTTGGCTCCTACTCTCCCTTTTCCCTCAGCTTTAAATGTCACCAAATTCCAGGGATCTCAACTAAGAAAACCCACACCATTTATAAGCTGGAGGAAAAGCCTGCAGCTTTATGAAGCTGCTGACTTTCCTTCCATCCTGTTCTACATATCCCATCCTGTACCCGGATAACCTAGTTGCAAAGTCAGTGCTGAGTTTGGAACACATGAGATTGGAAATAAAAAAGCTCACTACCTGTTCTAAATGTGACTGGTTATAGAAAGGATGCAGAACTGGTCTGTGTGCAAATGGTATTTGAAAAGGACAAAGGGCACTGACTTTATAAGATTTACTCAAAAGGTATCCTGTATCTTCCCAATCATTCTTAACAACCCAAAGCTTTAGCTTCTTGTCATAAAGGCTATTTGCCTTATAAATAGGCTTTCATTATAGAAAGCACCTAGATCCTTAGGGTTCTTTTGTGTGATCGAAACCTGGAAGCCGTCCATGTTATGTGTTACTTAAAACACAAATTAAGAGCTTCTGATTTTCACAGCATGCAATTCCACCTTTAAGAAGTTATTTTCAAATAATTTTCTTGCAACTCAGGATTTATGACAACTGGACGTTCTCAGCTGAGTACTCTCAGTTATTAAGATCAAACAGATACCAAAACAGGGCTCAAATATTTATCTTCTTTCCAAGGGTATTCCTCTAATACGAACGGAGTATGATCCTGGCAGCACTCACCTAATGGAAGTTACCTAAATACACACCTTCACAGGAAACATTTTAAAAAAAAACTTAAAAGCTATTGGGAAAGAGGTAGGAAATGACGCGTACCTATGCTGCACATCAGAGCATGGTACATGAGACGGAGCGTGCAAGACGAGGGATACGTGGGCCCACCCAGTGCGGTACTGGGCAGAGGCACCCTCGGAGCTCGGCACAGGATGCTGAAACCAGCTGTGCGCTCAGCTGAATGAGCCTGGGCTCTGAGCAGGGCTGATTAGCTCATGCACACACAGCTGCAGGCTTTTAAGGACCTACATTTCACCAGGGAGTAAGGACCTTGAACTGCGCTCAGCTGTGTGTTTCAGCCTCTGAGGAGGGTAACACGGCTATTTTGCAATAAGGAACTTTCCTGAGTTCAACTGTGCTGCTGTTGCATCTATCGAGGTTGGTCTTTCCAACTGCAGCTACGAGAAACTGAAGAGCATTCATGTCAACACATGCATAGGTTGTGTTTTGTCATGTTAAGGAACTTCCTTGAAACCACTTCTTATTCTACTTTGATTAGTACTCTCATCAGAGGACCAGTTAGGATGAGTCTATAAAATTGTTAAATTTGCCTGTAAGAACAGCTACATCTGTTTTAAGATTACTTCATTACTGTGATCTGACAGCAAATAAATCAATTTGAACAGAAGTTTGTTCATAAGTGTAGGGTTAATATAAGCTGTGGCTACATTAATGTATTATCTCTGTATAAATAAGGCCTCAGTTATACCATGCGTCACCTTCTTTTGGCTGAGCAGCATCTTCTCTTCTAATAAAGAGGAGGACAAATACATTTTTGATTCAATTTTGAATTTCTGCATTACTGTCAAATACAGGAACAGAATTTTACAAATGATGACTTAAAAATGTATTTTCCTCTGACTTATATAGGTAAGAATTCTCAAAGAGCAGAACTTAAGTTCTTGGACAAGCTCAAGTTTATGTCAGGGAAAATACAGAAAAACCTACCTCTTTTTTTTTTTTTTTTTTTTTTTCATTTGCTGACTGAAGAACTGGGAAAACCAGAATCTTCTAGGAAGACTTAATTCTGAATACTAAATATTCAATAGCTACTTTCTCATTCCACTATGTAAAATGACAACCAGCTCATCAAGAAATAGACTGTCACATTTCAAGTATTTCCACAACGTATTTTCCATACAATAACTTTGACTCATTTTTAGAGTATTAATAAAAACAGAACAAGAGAGATCAGCATGGATTTTCTGTACTTAAGTGAACATTGCTATGCACTCACTATGGATGAGCATGTTGTAGCTGGAATTTGTTTCTCAACATCTAGGCTTTATTCCTGAGTCTGCCACAAAATTCGTGCACAGACAGGAGCAAATAATTCAAATTGCCTCAACTACCCCAACCGTTAAATAGCCCTAAACCCTCATCTACTGCTCAGCACATACTGTGATTAGATACACTTTTATTTAAAGAGAAATAGATAAAACTGCAACAAGTACCGTAGAAAAAGTTAAAACACTGAGATTTGATTTTACACCCTAACAGTTTTAATTTGTACCTAAAGCGAGGAAATTTATCTCCCCTGCAACCATCCCTTCCCCTACCAATCCATTCTATAATCCCTTCCCATCAGAGGGCTTGCAACAGTGTTCCACAAACACACATTTGGCATTTCAACTACCCACCCGATCGCCAGACACAAGGCGGGTACCATTTGTACTCCAGTTTAGGACTGTGATTTTGGTGTCGTGATTCGGTGGGACAGCGTGGTGTTCCTTGTCTTGTTTGTTCAGTATCACAACTTCTCCCGTTTCCCAGCCTGCTGCAAGAATCGGTCTGGAAGGGTGCCAGGAAAGTGATGTGACCTGGAAGCTTCTCTCAATGTGCGCATCGGACACATGTTCTCCCTGCAAATGGAAATAAAGCGCAAGCTCGGTACAATGGAAACTCAGTACAAGGATGCAGCTAAACCTTCAGATCTGATTCCTAGTCAACAAGATATCTTTCTGCGGTAAAGGACTGGCATGTAATAGAGCTTTCTGCAAGAGCTATGAAGCAGCTACACAAATTCTCTTTGCAGCTGTTTCATGTGCATAAAAATCTGCTACAACGTGCAGTACATCCATGTGAAAATTGCTAATGAAAACACGGCAGTGTCAAGTGACTGCCTCACTCTGCTTTGCCAGGCTACTCTTCCCTCACAGCGTACATGAGCAGCTCTCTCGGAATATCACGCTTTTACTCCTGTAGGAAAGATAAGAAGGCTTTGAGCACATTTCAAGGCAAAAAAAAACCAACTTTTGAAAAAGAATAGAGCACCTCACTGAGGACACAGAACAATCTAACACTCTAAGAGCTCTTAAAGGCAGACCCTCCTTTGTGCATGGTTTGCAACAATATTTCAGGCAAATCATTTAACGTCCCTATGTATTTATTTTTCCATTTGTAAAATTTGGATGACAACTTTTCATAATATGCTTTGAGAAGTATACATTTTATAGGCTACTCATATTAACAGACTTAAATGTTTCCAGTACATCTGCTGCTACATAGCTTGTAGTACCATTTCCCTAAATAACACACTTTTTTTCCTGAAAATTATGCAAACCAAAGACCTACGCAAGCCTCTTGTGTAAAGTTTAGAGTATGCAAAGGAAATATCTGTCTACAGGCAGAAACTGTACTGGGAAACAACCTACTCAAATGGAACAAGCCGAGTGCAGCAAATCAGCTCAGTCTCAAGGTGGAGGAATGATTTTTTTAATTGACATTTCTTAGTACAATTTACTTAGAGATTAAAAAAAAAAAACAGCAGCATGTGTGCATGTTACTTATAAGCCTGAAATTCTCTTACTAGAAGAAGTAAAGAGCAAATCGGTAACCATCACAAACAAAGACTTAAAGGCTGTAAAAATTAAATTTCAAAGGAAAGATCAATTTAATTTATGAAGACCTTTATATAAAATATGTGTAATCAGCAGCTGATGAATCTGACAGGTCCTAGATAGCACAGGACATAGATTGTAATTAAAATCCAGAGAGAGGGATTCAAGGAGCATAAGTAAGGCTGAAAATTATATATATATAAAAGTGAAGTTTTAAACCAGCAAAAGCCCAAAAGCAAAGTTGCTGATTATTACCTGTTCCAGGTAGATATCCACACAGCCCCCAGATACTGTGCTGATGGAAGCAACTGCCAGGAGCGGATGATGAGGGTGCCACGCTATATGAGACGGGGAGGCAACTGAGTCGGGAGCTTCTGTTCGATGATCCACATACACAGCCATAACAACAGAAGCTGTCACAGACTGCAGACCTGTACAAAGAAAACAAACGTTTCTAACAGGTATGTTTAATATATATACACACTATATATGCCATATTATTTATAATATGTACTATATATAATAACAAGTATGCTTAAAAAATGGGGAAAAAATAAAGCTACAGCATCATCTTGTTAATGCACGCTACACAGGCATGAAAAAGGACAAAATGGTATTTTTAAAAAATACAGAGGAATACTCAGTCTCATAGTCCGTAGATTCCCAGTGCACACAAGGTAGTACCAACCTCTCACCAGTGGCTTATGCTGGCTTATTTCAGAGGACTCTGCAATAACTCAGAATTTACCAAAAAGCTACTTGCCATGCTTCACATCCAAAGATGTCAAAGTACAGACAGAGCAATTTTATGTTGTAAAGTCTCATATCTGGGCTTTCAAAGTGAATTTTAATAGTTGTCACCACTTTGGAGCTTGTACTATTGAAATTACACAAGACTGGTGCAACTCATGCTATCTGTTATATACACTTGAACTGTTATCTACGTTTGAATGAAAATACTCAATAAGTGCTGATGTTCTGAGGAAAAGAACCTGAAAGCAATGCTCTTTTGAGTTGTACATCAGAAATGGAGAAAGCCCCTAATAATCTTTAATCTCTTATACAGAGAGATAGTCTTTGGGATTTGTGTTGTGTGATCCTCTTGGCTTGGTTTGAAAACAGAAATAGCTGGAGAAAACACCTCAAGAGTTATTAGCAAATAATGCCAAGACCTGATGAAAGAAACCAAACCAAACCACCCCAAAAAAAACCTAAACAGAAAAACCCCAACACAAAACAAACAAAAAAACCTGCGAAAGGTTTAAAAAGACTCCCTTGACATTTCAGAAGAAGAGACATTTTCTTCTGTGCAACTAAAGGATGAGTTAAGAACTTGCAGACACACATATGCACAGCAGTTAGATTTACCTAAGTCACCAATCGGACACCACTGCAGGATATAAAACGGACATAAATGGATTCTTGTTTTAAAGTCTGTTTACTTCAACTATTCCATCGGTGCTTAAAATAAGTATCTTGCTTTATAGGGCTCTCTGCCCCCCCCAAGAAAAAAAGGAAAAATGAATAGAGAGGTTAGAAAGGTGGGTAACATTTTTGGTAGTTCTGTATCTTGCCTCTGATATTACAAGGAACAACATGAACTATCAGACTTCACACCAGAAACAAGTGTAGTTAGCCTAATAACAAGCAATTTGATCTTTCAACAAGATCCATTCACCTTTATCTTCACACTCCTTCAAAATCCTCTGCATTCTCATAGCAACAGGTGGGTCTAGTTCTATTGCCACACAAAAAAAAACCCCAACCAACAAAAACAACCAAACCAACTAAAAATTGGAGTGGTTTTCATCTTTATTTCATGTTTTTTAATAGTTTTCTTAAATCTCCAGTTCTGCTTCGACATACTATACCCATCCTATCGCTTTTGTTCTTATTTAAAGTGTTTCATTTTACCCCAGCAGGGGAATAATTTGGTCCATATTTGAATATAAGCTTTACACAGGCTTAAAACTTGAACAAACAGAGAAATTTGCTTTGGATTAAAATAAAAAATTGAGATGACTAAATGAAAAAATAACCCACATTTGGTATGAACTAATTGTTTTATCACACAAAACCACACAGCTGTAATGCCTTTTCTAGAGCCACCTTTTTCTGCTGTTAAGTGTTCCTTGCATCTGCAATCACAAACATTACTTGTTATTATTCAGTTATTTCAGTCCCCGCCAGAGAGGGAAGAAAATCAGTTTGTCAAGCTTACAACCTGTATCTCTTGATCAACTCACTAATGGGTACATCAAGCCACGTTGTCTGCTTTGCTACAGATGACTGTCAGCTTGTTCCAATTAAGATAGCTAAAAGGAACTATCCCTTCTGGCATCAACAGGCAGCAAAAACAATTTCTCAATCAATACTGTATATATTTAAAAAGGCAGACTAGCACTTACTAAAACAAGGTCCAGTGATATTGTCATGTAAATTATGGACAATCCGTAATAGAAAATACTTTTCACCATCTCAATAACTATACAAAAACGTGCAGGAGACTGGTATACATAAATAAATAAATTACTTCTACAAGTAGATTACTCAGTGGTGGAAAAATCACTAAACCAACATTTATTTGCTTGCTGTAATCTTGGGAATTCATTATTCACATGTTTACTGTTGCTTCAAGCTCATGTATTTACACTCTGTAGCTTTGACAGATGCCTCTTCAAAAAAAGCCTTCAAAGAAAAAAAAAGGAAACTGAGTAGCATTACTTCGACAAATGATTCTGGCACTGCATGTTCTATTTTTCCAAGGTTTAAAGACAAGAATTTCTGAAAAAGTTAACCACTTTGAGGATTGTTATAAACATGACCAAGTCCAGATACCTGATCTCAGTAATCAGATTAGATACGCCTGATGGACACTTTTGAAACAAGCCACAAGCACTTCATAAAAACCCTAAGAGTTGATAGAATGACAGAATGGTTTAGGTTGGAAAGGACTTTAAAGCTCATCTCGTCCAACCCCCCTGCCCTGGGCAGGGACACCTCCCACCAGCCCAGGTTGCTCCAAGCCCCGTCCAACCTGGCCTTGAACACCTCCAGGGATGGGGCAGACACAGCTTCTCCGGACAACCTGCGCCAGGGGCTCACCACCCGCACAGGAAAGAATTTCTTCCTGATACCTAATCTAAACCTCCTCTCTTTCAATTTAAAACTGTTACCCCTCATCCTATTGGTACAGGCCTTGGTAAGAAGTCTCTCTCCATCTTTCTTATAAGCCCCTTTTAAGTACTGCAAGGCTGCTATAAGGTCTCCCTGGAGCCTTCTCTTCTCCAGGCTGAACCCCCCCAACTCTCCCAGCCTGTCCTCCCAGCAGAGGGGCTCCAGCCCTCGCAGCATCTCCGGGGCCTCCTCTGGCCCCACTCCAACAGGTCCACGTCCGTCTTATGCTGGGACCCCCAGAGCGGAGCAGAGGGGCACAATCCCCTCCCTCGCCCTGCTGGCCGCGCTGCTGGGGATACAGCCCAGGATGTGGTTGGCCTTCTGGGCTGCCAGTGCACATTGTCATCTCATGTCCGATTTTTCATCCACCAGTACCCCCAAGCCCTTCTCAGCAGGGCTGCTCTCTATCCCTTCATCCCCAGCCTGTACCGATACTAGGGACTGCCCCGACGCAGCTGCAGGACCTTGCACTTGGCCACGTTGACCTTTATGAGGTTCACACAGGTGAACATTAGACATGACATTAATGTCTGCCTACAGAGAAAAATTAAGAAAGGTTCAAGATCATTCTCTGCCCCTGTTCTTAACTGGCCAGACACAAGCCAGCTCTACTCCAGACATCACACACCCATACTAACGCGGCCCTGTGCTTGGGATACCAGGTCCTTTGGGGAAATCAAGCCTTATTTCAAGGTTTATCAGCTCATAGGTCATACACCACCAATACGGGGACCAATGCAGACTGATAACTGGCCATCGTCTCAGAGCATGGGCAAAGGATTGCGTCTGTCTGCACCCACCAGCACAGACATGCACAAGATCTCACAAAGAGTCAGTAATCTTATGAGTAGTGGAAGACTATCCTTTGATATGGGGCGATTTCCCCTCAATTCATTACTTGACAGAGTATTGAAATAAACTGCAAACCAAATAGCTTTTACCTGTTTGGTTGGAATTTTCTGGGATTTAGGTAGGGAACCTCAAGATTCCTATTGCTACAAACAACGGCAGTGAGCCAGAACACACGCGCATATTTCAAAAGACGATCGTCTACATTCAGGGGGGGGAAAAAAAAAAAAGCAAAACCCACTTTAATTATGCTATTCTGTCTTTGCTGACAATTCTTAAAAAGCTACTTTTCTGCTCTGTGTGACAGCGTTGTCAGCACATTTAGCACCTAGGGGAGGCTGGCTACGATGAGGTTGGCTATTCTTGCGGAACTGCTACCGGCCACGAGCCTGCCAGAAGCCCCATCACCACGCACGTTCGTTAAATGAGTTTTCCGCACGCACTGCCCTGATGTTTCCCTCACAAGACCTGACAGCTCCCTAGGCAAAACCATAGCTTTTTCTTATAATCCCTACGTAGAAATGCTAGCTTTTAAAATTTTAAAATGGTTAAAACAGCTAGCCCCAGAAAAAAAAAATAATAGTCGTGCTAGAAAAAGATGGGAAACAACTAAATACTATTTCCTCTCACTAGTAAAACACGAAGAGTAAATAGCAACAATCTGATCAAATCCTGAACCCGCGCTGAGGGGGGCGAGTGGGAGAACAGGCTCGGGGCCGGGCCCAGCCCCCTTCCCCGCGGGCCGCGGCCTCGCGTGGGCCACCACCCGGCTGGGCCACCTCGGCCGGGCTGTGGCCACCAACGCCGCACAACAAGGGGCTCGGCGGACCCGCGAGGGGCGGCTGCTCCCGCCTGCCAGCTCGGTAAGCGGCCGGGTCCGTCCCGGCCGCTCCCGCCGGCCGCTCCCGCCGCCCGCCTCAGCCCGCCCGCCACCGACCCCGCTCCCGCAGGCCGGGCCCAGGAGACGCCGGCCGAGCCGCCGCGGGCTCCCGGCGCCTTCGGTGGGGCCGGCACCTCCCCCCGCCGCCCGGTCTCACCTGCCGGCGGCCCCGGAAGGCCGCGCTCGCTCCGAGATGCTTTGCGTTACCCCTGACAACGGGGAGAGCCCCAGCACGGAAACGCCCGACCTGGAGCCGAAGAGCCACGGAAAGACCCGAAGCGCCGCGCGGGCACGCCGGAGAACGACGGAAACTGCCGAAGCGCAGCCGGGGCCCCGCCCGCCGGCACCGAGCCTCCCGCCCGCCGCTCCGCCCCTCCTTCACCCCCGAACCGCGGCGGGGAGCGGGGCTCGGAGGGGCTGGAAGCGGCGCTGCCCCGCGCGGGGCCGTTACCGAGGGAGGGCTGCCCCTTCCCCGCGCTCCCCGGGCGGGCAGGGCCCCACCGCCGCAACGGGGCGCCCACCCTCGGGGCCGCGGCTGGCCCGAGCCCCCGGTCACCACGGGCAGCCCACAAGCGGCAGCAGCTCGCTTCAGGATTCCGTGAAGGAACGTGCTCCAACAGGGATGACGGACTGCGCAGCTCCCTGCCTCCCCGGGGACCCAGATCCCATCCTCAGCTCTTCAGGGCCCCGAACACACGTTAAACGCCCGTTGGAACAGAGCCTGACCCAACCGACACTCGGAGAACGCGTAACGGGACCCTGTGTGATTATACAGCCCTGAGCCCGTCAGCTGTCTCAGCGCTGCTGTGGGAAAAGTGATTTGGTAACTTTTTAACCCAGTGGCCAAGTTTTTCCTCATAAGATCTATGTACAGATGACCCCACAGATCTGCCCACCGCGGGCACAGCAGGTACGGCACAGCTCCATCTCCCGTCCTCACCAGCGCCAGGCCCACTTTCAGCCTCAATGGCCAGGTCCACCCAGCGTGAAAGAAAGAGACCACTCAAGCCCCAAACCTCACACTGCTGCCAACTCCACGTGTCACGTGTTGGTGACATGGGCATTGGGATGGCATGCTCCCTCAGCACGTTTGCCAACACCACCAAGCTGTGTGGAGCAGTTGACACACTGGAGGGAAGGGATGCCATCCAGAGGGGCCTGGAGAGGGTGGAGAGGTGGGCCTGTGCAAACCTCATGAAGTTCAACAAGGCCAAGTGCAAGGTCCTACATCTGGGTGGGAGCAATCCCAAGCACAAATACAGGCTGGGCAGAGACTGGACTGAGAGCAGCTCCGAGGAGAAGGACTTAGGGGTGTTGGTGGGTGAAAAGCTGGATGTGAGGCAGCAATGTGCACTGGCAACCCAGAAGGCCAACCACATCCTGGGCTGCACCCCCAGCAGCATGGCCAGCAGGGCGAGGGAGGGGATTCTGCCC
>RSEF01000011.1:11065160-11080137 GCA_003993805.1 Himantopus leucocephalus | reverse complement strand
CAGTGTCTCACCACCTTCACAGTAAAGAATTTCTTCCTAATATGTCATCTAAATCTACCCTCTTCCAGTTTAAAACCATTACCACTCATCCTATCACTACACTTCCTGATAAAGAGTCCCACCTCATCTTTCCTGTAGGCTCCCTTTAAATACTGGAAGGCTCCTATAAGGTCTCCCCAGAGANTTTCCTGTAGGCTCCCTTTAAATACTGGAAGGCTCCTATAAGGTCTCCCCAGAGACATCTCTTCTCCAGGCTGAACAACCCCAACTCTCTCAGCCTGTCTCCACAGGAGAGGTGCTTCAGTCCTCTGATCATCTTCATGGCCCTCCTTTGGACTCACTCCAGCAGGTCCACATCCTTCATGTGCTGAGGACTCCATGGCTAGATGCAGTACTCCAGGTGGGGTCTCACCACAGCAGAGTAGAGGGCAAGAATCACTTCCCCTGACCTGCTGGGCATACTTCTTTTGATGCAGCCCAGGATGCAGAAAGCCAAATGCATCCTGGGCTGCAATCATGCATTGCCAGCTCACGTTGAGCTTCTCATCAATCAGCACCCCCAAGTCCTTCTCCTCAGGGCTGCTCTCAATCCATTTGCCACCCAGCCTGTATTTGTGCTTGGGGATTGCCCCAACCCACGTGAAGAATCTTGCACTTGGCCTCGTAGAACTTCATGAGGTTCGCACTGACCCACCTCTTAAGCCTGCCCAGGTCCATTTGCGTGGCTTCCCTCCCCTCCACCGTGTCTACCTCGCCACACAGCTTGCTATCATCGGCAAACTTGCTGAAGGTGTGCTCAATCCCACTGTCCATGTTGCCAACAAAGATGTTAAACAGCAGTCCCAGTACCAGCCCCCGAGGAATGCCACTCACCACTTGGACATCGAGTCATTGACCTCAACACTTTGAGTGCAGCCATCCAGCACTGAGTGGTCCATCCATCAAATCTGTATCTCTCCAATTTAGAGACGAGTATGTCATGCGGGTCAGTGTCCAATGCTTTGCAGAAGTCCAGGTATATGATGTCTGTTGCTCTCCCCTTATCCACCAACACTGTAACCCCATCCTAGAAGGCACCAAATTTGTCAGGCATTACTTGCGCTTGGTGAAGCAATGTTGGCTAGAACTGATCACCTCTTTATTTTCCCTGTTCCTTAGTATAGTTTCCAGGAGGAAGCGCCCCACAATCTTGCCAGGCACAGAGGTGAGACTGACTGGCCTGTAGTTCCCTGGGTCTTCCTTTTTTCCCCTTTTTAAAAATATGGCTTATGTTTCCCCTTTTCCAATCAGTGGGAACTTACTGGACTGCCACAGCTTCTCAAGTATGATGGATAGTGGCTTAGCAAGTTCATCCGCCAGTTCCCTCAGGACCCGCAGATGTATCTCATCAGGTCCCATGGATTTGTACACTTGCAGGTTCCTCAGATTATCTCAAACCCGATGTTCTCCTGCAGTGGGCAGTACCTTGTTCTCCCAGCCTTTGCCTTCTGTGATTTCTGTGGTGTGGTTAATTCTATTCTTCACTTGCTGGTGAAGACTGAGGTACAAAAAGTCATTTAGTACCTCAGCCGTCTCCATAATCCCAGGTAACCAGGCCTCCCATTTCCTTCTGGTGAGGGCTCACATCTTCCCTAGTCTTCCTTTTATCACCGACATACCTGTAGAAGCTTTTCTTTTTGTCCTTGACATCCCTGGCCAGATTTAACTGTATCAGGGCTTTCGCTTTCCTAACCTGATCCCTGGTTGCTTGGACAATTTCTCTGTATTCCTCCCAGGCTACCCGTCCTTGCTTCCACCCTCTGTAGATTTCCTTTTTCTGTTCGAGTTTCTCCAGAAGCAATTTGTTCATCCATGGAGGCCTCCCGGCATTTTTTCCCGACTTCCTCTTAGTTGGGATGCATTGCTCCTAAGCTTGGAGGAGGTAATCCTTGAATATTAACCAGCCTTCTTGGGCTCTTCTTCCCTCCAGGGCTTTATCCCATGGTACTCTGCCAAGCAGATCCTTGAAGAGGCCAAAGTCTGCTCTCCTGAAGTCCAGGGTAGTGAGCTTGCTGCGCACCCCCCTCACTGCGCTAAGGATCTTGAACTCCACCTTTTCACAGTCACTGCAGCTGGACCTTTTTCTCACCAACAATGAGGGGCTAGTGGGGAATGTGAAGCTCAGGGGCAGCCTTGGCTGCTTAGAGATCAACACAGCAAAATCAGTTACAGTTCAATGATTAATGATGAGATTCTCAAAAATGCCTAATAAATTCAGAGTAAAAGTTCCAAGGTCACATCAGTGCTTCTGGAAATCCCATCTCCAAAACACTTGGTGTTGCTCTCTGGTTTTTCTTTTCCATACTACTACCCAGACACTTTATACATCAAAGTGTATACTATTAGTGTGAGATATTCGTATTTTTTTGTGTAATTCCTAAAGAATACTGTGAAAATAAAAAAACCAAACTTAAATAAAGTTTGAACCTTATTTATTTCGCCTCAAACTGGTGTACTTTGTAAGATCCACTGCTACTTATGTATCTGAAGTATGATTTTGTTCCACTACAGCTTCTATATCTACAAAAAAACCCACCTACAGTTCTGCATTAAAAAATCTACTGCTCATCAAGCAGTCTGCAAAGAAGTAACAGTTCATGGTAACTCTTTCTTTCGTTCTGACCCTAACTGTCAATATTAACCCACTCCCAAGAAACTACAACATAACTTCAACTGAAAGGGCATATGTTTCAAATATAAAATTATATTTAGTCATTTGTGCAGATGTTTGGTCTTTAGATGAAAACAGTTTCAGCATAAATACTTACATCTTGCTCATAAATGCTCCAAGGAAAAAAAAAATTATCTGAGACATGCCCTGAGCTATCTAGACACCTTAACAGAGCAAACAATGCTGCAGTGATGCCTGCTTTCACCCTGGGTTTTGCAAAAGAAACACAGCAACTGCCCAAGAGAGCTCCTAAATGAGTGACACACTACAGTGAGTGCACTACAGCAGTTCTTGTAGCTTTGCTAAGTTCCTCTCCATCCACTGGATATTGAGCTGAATTGTCTCAATTGCCTCTTTTACACAACGCAGTTGAGAACTCTCCTCTGATTTTGACTGAAAAAATGACTTCACCTGCATAGCAAAAGAAAAGAAAGAAAAAGAAAATTTTAATTAAAATCAACACTGGCCATACAAATAGGTTCAGAAACAAAGGCTACACATAAGTTGGAGGAAATCCATTCCCAAGAATCCTTTGTATCTATGCATTAAGCAAACCTCTCAAGTTCCCAAAATGCAAGGAAAACATTTTTTCATGGGAACTGCTGCAGTAACTCATTTGGTTCCAATAAATTATTTCACCAATAAATAGACATTCACTTATTGTATTCATCACAGAGCACTCAAAGTTCTGGAAAAGGAGTCTTGATCTGTGACAAAGAACTGATTGTTGCAAGCAACCCTCTTCAGCGCTCTGGAATGATCCCCACACTCACTCATCATTATAATTGTCAATGCTAACACTTAAAATACTATAGATCAAACCATAAACAGCTATCTCTACCAAATTATCTGAGTGAAAATATTAGACTAAACCATAAACCATTATTGACACGTTAACTTCAAGGACTTGTTAGGGAAGACAACAGAGACTTCTAATGGCAATTAATCAGCTCTTAACTGATAGTCAACCTCCAAAATAGCTCCTTGGGATTGCTGACAGCAAAAATAACATAAAGCAATTTTTATGGCACTCCATCACATTCCAGAGATGCAGAAAGCACAGCTTGTTTACGAAATCTAGACCAATTATCCTATCCAGACCAAATCATTATTTTGGGAGAGAGTGAACAGGAAAACAAAACAGTATGAACATAACTGGGTTCAACTGTATATGCAACTCTGCCACAGACTCAGTATGTAATCTTCAACATGTTTCAATATATAGTTGCTGTGTGTGAAACAGGGAAAGCAATAGATGTATATCATTGCAAAAGGGCCTCAAGGACAGAAAAAACGTGTTTTCCTCATTCCTCAATTAAATGAAAACAGCACTAGCACTAGAAAATACCCCTTCTTCACAGGTTAAGGCACCAACCTCAAGTAGATGCGCCTTTGTTGCAAACTGAGAAGTTGACCAACTAATGATATTCTGGATAGTATATGAGCCTAGGTGAAACCTGAAATACAAAGAAAGAAGTTATTTTTAACTTGGAGCCACTTTAAGATGCAGGTTGAGTATATGTACACATTCTTATTTCTACTTTATTGGTTTAGTAGTTGGAAATCATTAAAAGCACTTAAATTCAAGTTTTCCATCTCATTTTTTAAAAGCGATATAAGGTCTTAGAAGTCCAAGCCTTAAGTCCTTAGCAGTTCCCTAATCCCTCTAAAAATTGAACTTCAGAGCAAAAGACATGGAAAATTTTCAAATAGTAAAGCACTGGTTACCAAGACCTATACTTATGGTATGTATTGCCTATTGTATCCTGGGCTGCATCAAAAGAAGTGTGGCCAGCAGGTAGAGAGAGTGATTCTGCCCCTCTACTCTGCTCTTGTGAGACGCCACCTGGGGTACTGCATCCAGCTCTGGGAGTCCTCAGGACAAGGCATGGACCTGTTGGAGCGGGTCCAAAGGAGGGCCGTGAAGATGATCACAGGGATGGAACACCTCTCCTATGAGGACAGGCTGAGAGAGTTGGGATTGTTCAGCCTGGAGAAGAGAAGGCTCCAGGGAGACATTACTGTGGCCTTTTAATGCTTAAAGGGGGCTTATAGGAAAGATGGGGACAAACCTTTTAGCAGGGCCTGTTGCGATAGTACAAGTGGTAATTGTTTTAAACTAAAGGAGGGTAGATTCAGACTTGATATAAGGAAGAAATTTTTTATGACGAGCATGGTGAAACACTGTAACAGGTTGCCCACAGAGGTGGTAGATGTGCCATCGCTGCAAACATTCAAGGTGAGGTTGGATGGGGCTCTGAGCAACCTGATCTAGTTGAAGATGTCCCTGCTGGTTGCTGAGGGGCTGGACCAGATGACCTTTAAAGGTCCCTTCCAATCCAAACTATTCTATGATTCTACAAAACTCTACAGTAATTGAACCAGATTTCATTTCAAGCAAAGTAATTTTGTAATAGTGGTTATCAAAAGCTTGCTAGAGCAGAAGTTTTCATCCGGAAGAAGCTTTTTTAGCAATGTGAAACTGTTCCAAAGCAAAACTAGGATTTAGAAACATAATTTTCCATGTATTGTTAGCTTTTTGAGGACTTGCAGGCCAGCTCTCCTGCTGGGTACCCTTCAAGGCCAGTAAAGGACAACATGTATTTCTAAAGCAATTAGGGTTTTTTGGTTATTTGGGTTTGGGGTTGATGTAAAAAAGGCAGAAATAAAAAATGCTGAATGAATTGTCTGGGCCTGCTTTTGAATGCATTTGATCCACATAAACAACCTGCATCTGCAGCAATCATACTAGAGACAGCATCCTTTTAAGAGAAATTCAAATCAAAATTTTTTAGAATTACTATGAGGCTCTAGGAGCCTCCAAAGTCCCATCAACTATTGGTGAGACTTCAAAGTTTATGTTCCAAGCTACTTTTGTAAAATCAGATTTTAAAAGAGGCTTGACAATTTTAATACAAATCTTTTTATAGGAATCCAACTGTTTGTTATCTTTCACTTAAAAGAAACAAACAGGTGCTTTTGCCACTGCGAGTGTGAAGTTTCAGCTACATCAAAAGCCTTACTTTCGTGTAAGCTTTTTCCAGTTCTCTTTGACAAAGTCCCAGGCCAGCAAATATCCAGGCAAACTCTGGCTAACAGTTGCTATGATATGTGAAAGCTCCTGTGCCCTGATGACTTCTCCTTCAAGGCTGTTCTGCATTAACCTAAAAGACAAAGCATATGACAAAAGACAAGAAAAAAACCCAACTATTTGTATCTTCACATGATTCTCCTGGTACTCCTGAATTAGACAGAAAAGATTATATAATAGATCAAACAACAAGCCACTTCTGGCACCTGGAACACACTGACGCTCCATTTTATAATCACTGTACGTATTTAGCTTTAGTTTCCAAGTATCAGAATGACCTTAGCTTTAAACCAAGTATCTGAATTTTCATTGTTGTTGGCAAAGATGAAGTAAATTCTAACAACTTGTAAAAGAAAACATAATACATTGAAGATTTAAAAGACAAATGCTGTAACAAGAATCATCTAGCAGGACAACCTTGGTGTCCTCCAAGTACTCAGCAGTACTGAGCAGTACTGAGATCTGGTCTATAGAGAGGTGTTGGAGCATAATGTAAGGTCAAAATTTCACCCAAAGGAAGAAAAAACAAGAAAAAAACCCCAAAACAAAGAACACCCCCAACTAGTTCTAATCTTCATTATACAGATAGACCAACCTTGTAAGACTCCATAGAACAATGTTCAGTTTTATTACCTTTACCACAAAATCTGAAATTTTGTGCTACCAGTAGTGCAAAGCCTTTAAGTTCAAGTGTTTTCTCTTTATGCATAATCAGAATTTGGCCTTTTCAGCTACTCTGTTACGTAAATTATTTTAAAGTGACAACTATCAGGTTCTTCATGTTTATGGAAGCCTGGACAACACATGTGGATAGATTATCTTTAGCAATCAGAATTTTTTTCCACAATACAAAAAGGCAATACATTTTTTCAAATGTGTTAACGCTTTTAATTTACGCAGCATACAACTTTTTGGTTCCTTCATACCAGATGATCTTTCTGACATCTTCTGTGCTGGCCAAGGCTTCAATCATTTTGCTTTTCTCTGCTTCAGAAGCTGAAGAGGAGTACATCTTTAGGAGGAATTCCCAGCCATCACTGGATTTGGCTCCAGCTGTAAATATGGCTTTCATAACATCACTAGGCAGACTACAGGGAAAAACAAAACCAACAACAAAACAAAACAACAACAAAAAAACATACAAACAAAAAGGGGATATAAAAATGCTCTTCTGAGAAAAGAAAAGTCACAAAATGAAAAGATTAGCTTGAAAGAGATGCCCGCCTTTTGAGCAATTTAGTTCTGTAGCAACTGGAATTTTGCAGGACTGAATTCATGCCAGTCTAATACTTTTAAGTCACTGGGAAAAAGCAAATCATACTAGTCACATGAAAACACAGTAAATTGCACAAATATCTGAGTAATTTTCTGTGGCTCAAAATGCACATGAATCCAGAGCAGAATGAACTCTGCAAGATAAAAAGGTATGCTTTGACGTTGCTACTAAGTAACCCTCCTTGAGTATGCAGATTAGGAAATGCAGATGGAAGTTATTTGTGGCTGGTTTTGCAGTCACACTTAACAAGACTGCAGACAGTCTTAAATTCTATCACAGTTCTCCCTCTCATCTTAAAACAGCAATTACTTCTACATGAGGAACAGTAAAAGACAGAATGACATGCTTTACCAATATTCAGTTGGTGGTGGTGGTGTGGGGTTTTTTTGGGTTTGTTTTCTTTGTTGTTTTTTTTCCTAAGATGACAAGGTAGCAGGAAAACCGGCAGATAAAAGAAATGGAAGCCCAGTTTTTATGGTACCTCATTGTTCCATTAGACTTCATCCACTTCTCAAACATCTCAGTCGCAGTTGTTCTACAGTTCCTCACATCGTGGGTGCAGGCAAAAGTTAGAAGCGTTGACCGGAGCTCTCGTTCAGACAGGGTCCCATCATCTGTCCAAAGCTGTTGATCAATTTTATCACCAAGCAGGTGCTCTATTCTATGCTAAAGAAGGAAAAATTATTAGTAATAGCTTATTCTTCCCAATAGGATTTTCTATATAAAAAATTAGTTTTAAAAAGAAAGAAAAAAAAGCTAAGTTTTAGAACTGTGTAAGTTAGACATGGTAGTTTTCCATCTGCCTGTTCTTATTTACATGTACCGTTTCTTACTGTGTGAATAAATATCAGATACCACATAGATCTGAAAGATGGGCCACGTCTACATCTTAAGTTGCACATGGAAACTAAAGACTACTCTTCGAGCTACAGTTCAGACTTGTATGTAGTCAGCTTACTGTCACAATTAACTACAACTCCTGTATGTTTAACTGCTTTTAAGTCCATCAAGTGATAGTGAATACACCTCAGTTTTGCACAAACAAACCAACCTTTATCTACAGGCTGAACACCATTCACATTTGTAGTTTTGTAGCTTGCCAAAACCACAGCTAGGTGCCTGACCAGATACCGCATCTCAGCTGAAACACTTGAACTTAAATATAACCTCATAGACACTGCATTGCAAACCATAGCTTGGGCTGTTTATCACAGCAGATCTCTAAAACTTTTGAATAAATACTAAATAAGGAAAATTATTATAGTAGTGGTTTTTTATTTCTTAAAAGTTTGCTTAAGCACTCACTAATTACCCCTACCTAGTACAAAGAAAAACATCTGGTATTTTATCTATTAATTTAATAATTTCCCTTCTAGACTAGATCCCTTTGCTGACGCACTACAACGTAAAGCAGCAAGGATCGTCTTAAACCTGTAGATGAATAGAGAGGAGGTTTCATAATAAGAAAGTACACAGAGAAACGAAAGACATTTCCTCAGCAAGACCTGAGGCTACAACGTTGTTTTCATGGCTAAAGCTGTAGCACTGTATCACGTTAATCTACCACACAGCTGGAATGGGACAATGACAACCATTCATGTGTTCCTATTTTTACAGAAAATAGATTTGTTTTTTTCCATTGCCTCTATACAAAGCATTTAGACCTATGATCTCCAGCCACTCTAATAATTTCAGAAATAAATTTTCTGTACTAGAAAAATGTCATGGACTCTTTTTAAAAAAATTACGTATCTGTACTACATTGACCTTTATAGCCACTATAGCAAACCCCAGACACTACTGTGTTCCCACTGCATTACACTCCCTACAAAACACTGGGGGTGGGGGGTGGGGTGGGGTGGGGTGTGTGTGTCTGGAATTTGATCCAAAAAAATTTAGCATTTCAGTAAGAGATCATTATTCCTTAACAAAAGCAGGCAAGACTGGTAACTATCTAGAATACCCATCCACCTTAGTGACAGTACTGAATATGTTCAAGAGCAAATACTTTAAAAGATAATCTAACTACGAAGAACATTACAGCTAATTATTTCGAATTATAATTTAGGGAAAACGAAGACATACCATGACTCGTGCTGCCAGTTGTTGTTCACCGTTTTTCTCTAAAAGGCTGTATATAAGACTCAGCTGAAACAAAGCTTGAGTGAGTGGTGCAGTGCTGCTCTCTTTGTTAAGGTAGTCAATCAGCTCAAAGGCCTTTTCCAGAGACTCTTTTCCTAGACTATAGGTCAATAAATACAAACATTAAAATGGCTTCCAAAACAAAAGCACTCCCTGAAATAAGATCAGAAGCAATGCTCTCCATTATACTAACAGAGGAATAGGTGAATAGAGGGATTAACATAAGAAACACTTTAGATGTAGAGATTTTTGTATTACTACATTAGTAAGATAGCAACAAAGCAACAATGGCCACTAACATGCTTTCAGTTAACAAAAATGAAAATAGGTAAGGAAGTGTGACAATAATGTCTGAAAATATTTATCATGAATAAGGGTACTCAGATACAGAAAGCAGCTGACAAAAAGGCCATCCAGAACACACAGCCTCCCCTGCTCTGACGACAGTGGTGAAAGACAAGAGAGGGAGCCAGTAAAAAACTGACGGGCAAATAACTTACTTCTCTGAAGTGAAGCACTCATTGATAGAGTACAGGAAAACAGTCAGCTAAGCAGATTATCAGACACTAAAGAAAACAGTGTCTTCCAGAAATGGAAGCTATCGTGTGGCTCTTTGTGATGCAAATAAATGGACGTTGCTATAAAGAACAGGGACATAGTATCTAAGACTAATATGGAAGCATTACTGAAATAACTTAAAAATAAATATTAGTGAACAGTTTCAATAGACTAATAAAGACTGAATTAAAACTTCTCTGAAGCGGTCTTGTCTAGAATCTAAGTCTGATCTTTCACTTGGAAAAAACTTTAAACACATATTAACTACGTTTTCCAATATAAAAGTCTTACCTTGCAAGGCTGAAGATATTGTTAATCAAATTGGCTCTGTCTTTGGAACTCAAAGCAGTGTGGTTATTTTTCAACAGATCAATCAGCGTTTTCCAGTCTTCAGCATAGTGTACTACATAATAGCCGTTCATGTCCACATTGAATTTTATCCATTCAACCTCTTCTGGAAGTTCAATGACAGCTAATGGGCAGACAGTCAGTTAGCAGCAGAAACAAAAATTTAGCAACTGTTTGTTCAAATCCAAATCTATGAAGTAGACTTGTTCCAGAGAGCCAATAAATCCTTTTCCACTCACTATTTCCCCCTACTATGAAGAAGGAATAGCCAGTACAAAGGTTCCACGAGAAGGCTCCAAAATTCCAGGTTGTACTTCTTCCTCCTTCTTCCTACACCTGATTGAACGAACAGTATCACAATTTGCTCACAATATGCAGTTATTTACTTAGCGCAGTAAATTTTCTCCTCCTGCCCAGTCCTCCTTTAAAACAACTCCATCTTGTCTCTGCCCACTTTCATATATATATAAAGAGTGTCATATAAAGAAATAGAGAAATGGAGACAGCATTAAGTAGATGAAAGGTCACACTCTAGTTTCAGAGTCAACTAGATACAAGAAGAGAGGCTTTGGGAAAAAGTTCTTGATTTCAGTTGATTCTACCACTCCTGCCAAAAGTGCCAATTTGCATAGCACCTACAATGCCTCTGAAATGTAGTAAATATTCTACCCCAAACACTTTTTTACATCTCTCCCACTCTCATATCTGCCACATCCAAGTTTCTACAGTGACTGAGGAATTAGTATGATGAACAGGAGACCAGCAACAGGGCCATTTAAGGTGAAACAAAAATGATGAAATCAGGCTACTTACCTATTAGTTCTACTAAGATCAAGAAAACATTCAATTAAACAGCTTTGTTTTTCCATTCTGACAATTCATAATAGTTTTTTCTAAAACTTCGTCTCAAATGAAAAAGGCCAGGAATACCTTGAAGCCTTTGTAAAACCAATGCCAGAATGACATAAACCAACATGATTTACTTTACTTATAGTAGTTTGAAAGTCATTTTAGAGGGGTGGGAGTTCATAAAATCAGTAAACACTAAAAATGTCACCATCAGCTCAATCAGCACTAAAAATGTCACCATCAGCACAAATCAGAATTTGATTTTAAATTTGTATAGTTTTATTTCAAAAAGTAAAGGTGTGAGATAGGTTTATAGATTAAAAATAATTGCCAGTTAAATGCACTGAGTAGTAACTTTAATGGGGGAAAAGAAAATACATCAGCAGATGTAAAATGATCAGTCAGACCAGCTTCAATAAAACGCAAAAACCTATTCATGTCAGTGGAAAGAGACAGCCAAAGTGATTTTTAGCATGATACCATACAAAAGTGTATAGTAACTATTCACTTGGTACGGAAAAAAACAGGGCTGAATAAAAAAACCACCACAGACTAACAATTTAGGATTCAAACTAGTCACCGCAGCGAAGGCAGAGAGTTTATGTGAAAAGATCTAAGGGTTTCAAGTTCTACAACAGCATTCTCAAAAATGTAATGTGTTCCAGATGCAATATTTTGTTACACCATTAAAGAAAAGAAATAATATTTCAGTAAAAAGTTACTTACATTTCAGTACACTGGCAAAGCAACTCTCCCATTACTCACTCTCTAAAGGACATTGAGAGCACTGGGATCAAAAGACCAACACTCTAATGATGCCACCACCAATAGTGCTTGGCTTTAGATCTGTGTAATTATTTCGTACTACGTATGCCTTCATCTTCAGATCTTATGCAAATAGGCACTCAGAAAGATCAGTAATCTATAGCACTTAAGTAACTTGCTACAGAAGTTTTGAGTCACATACCTGACTTTTGGTCCAGTAGATATGCAGTAGTACAATGGGTGAAGTTGCAGCTACTAGTTATGTAGGTGAGAGGAATATGCCACAGATAACTGCAAAGGAAACCAAAGGTTTACTGACATATTAAACACATATTATTTGTCTTGGAATGTTTGTTTTGTTGGTTGTTTTTTTTTTTAATTTAAGCATTTTAATATATTAGTAGTATTAGAACCACTACATGCTGTGTAAAATAATAAAACATAAATCTCACTCATAATCAGAATATGGTGAAAGAATACATGTACAGCATGTAGGGCAATTATTTTTTTATTATCAACATGTTGACAAGAGGGAAAGTTTCACAAAATCACAGAATGTTTTGGGTTGGAAGGGACCTTTGAAGGTCATCTAGCCCAACCCCTCTGCAATAAGCAGGGACATCTTCAACTAGATTAGATTGCTCAGAGATACATTCAACCTCACCTTGAATGTTTGCAGAGACAGGGCATCCACAACCTCTCTGGGAAACCTGTTACAGTGTTTCACCACCCTCATCACAAAAAATTTCTTCCTTATATGAAGTCTGAATCTACTCTCTTTTAGTTTATAACCATTACGACTTGTACTATTGCAACAGGCCCCACCAGAAAGTTTGTCCCCACCTTTTCTTTAAGTATCGAAAGGCTGCAATAAGGTCTCCCTGGAGCCTTTTCTTCTCCAGGCAGAACAACCCCAACTCTCTCAGTCTGTCTTTGTAAGAGAGGTGTTCCATCCTTCTGGCAACTTTTGGGGCCCTCCTCTGCACTCACTCCCACCAGTCCATGTCTTTCTTGTCCTGAGGACTCCCAGAGCTGGATGCAGTACTCCAGGTGGGGTCTCACGAGAGCAGAGTAAAGGGGCAGAATCACCTCTCTCTAACTGCCGGCCATGCTTCTTCTTATGCAGCCCAGGATGTGGTTGGCTTTCTGGGCTGTGAGCACACATTGCTGCCTCTTGCCCAGCTTTTCATCCACCAGTACCCCCAAGTGCTTCTCAGCAGGACTGCTCTTAATCCCTTCATCCCCTAGCCTGTATTGATACAGGGGATTGCCCTGACCCAGGTGACCTCATGAGGTTCACACAGGCCCACTTCTCGAGCTTGACCATGTCCCTCTGTACCCCTCATCCCTCAGGCATGTCAACCACACCACTCAGCTTGGTGTTATCTGAAAACTTGCTGAGGGTGCACTCAATCCCACTCTTTACGTCATCGATGAAGACATTAAACAGTACTGGTACCTATGTGGACCCCTGAGGGACACCACATTTCCTAGTACTTCTTCCTCAGTTCCAGCATACTAAGTAGCTTGTCCAAAGCCATATGAACATGAAATCTCTAGCTGTATCAGAAATTCAGCTAGTATTTTTTCACCTCAGTCCAATATTCTGTCTTCCTGCAATTTTACAAGTTTTATTTAAAAAAAAAAAAGTAATTTCTGTTGATTTGAGTGCAAAACTCAAATTCTAAATCATGATAATAGAAACCATAATTGATTGCATACCCCGAAGACTGTCTCAAGTGAACTGCAAGCTGGAAGAATAAATGCTATCGTGGGTCATAATGATGATAAGGACTATTTAGAGAAAACACAACTTTGAGTGAGATGAAGCAAATTGCACATATGCATTTCAATTTTGACAGGGACCCCTCCTGTGTATGACTTAGAGCACTCTTCTTCAAAAGCTTTTCATGCACTCCTCAATTTGACATCGACCAGAAACAGAAGAATAATTAAGCCTAACAATCCTTCCCTTTTTCCCTTGCCTTTCCACCATGCACAGCTTTCCTTCCTCCACATAACAAAAATAAAACAAAACCCTATAGCTTCCAATATTTCAAGAGACAAATTCCTTTCACAGGCCTGATTCTGCAAGATGATGCAAAGAACTCAGTTCCTGTTAAGACTTCAAACAACTGAATAAAACCACCAAAATCTCAAAAGGAGTCAAACTTACATATTTCTGTTTATTACAAAATACAGTAAGGTTCATATTATAAGACATATTTGCAGAAAATTCATTTTTACAATTAGCAACTGCCACATCTTTGCTTCTTCAGCATTTGCACATGTACTTCCTTTTAGTTTTTCGTACAATGGATATTGTTTCTCATATATTCAGCCATTTGCTGTCATGTATTAGTACCGTCTTAAATTTTTTAAGCCAAGAAAGCTTGATTCTAGCTTCTCTACTTTCCTCTAACAAAGCCCAAGATGTACAACGAATTTTGGCAGGAAGGAGTAGACTCTAAAGCAAGACCTATGCATCTGTACCTTCTGCAACTTGCTTATCTTCAACTTCTCATTAACCACACAAAATTTTCTGTAAATATAAGAAAACTTTACCTGTAAGATCTGCCTTTTGGTATTAAAAAACCCAAAGAATTCATTCTACTATTTACCACAACTCAACATCTCAAGCTTAAAAGCTTCAGGAAAGTATGCAAATAAGAAACTCAGCTTACAAAGGATGCCACAGATTTTTATGAGTTGCTTGGGTGGAAATAGACATGGAACTTCAGGTAGATACTAGATGTGTGAATTTCTTTGCCAAATTCTCTATTACTACCTGCTTCAAAGAAAGTACTAGAACCCTTGAATACAAGTGAGAAAGATGCACAAGATACAAGAAAGATATCTGAAGGTAGATTTTAATGGATAAAAAGTATTAAGAAGGTAATAACCTTGCATCTGATGTCCAGTTTTCTGTTTCCAGGTGATACAAAAATTTCTCTTGTTGTACAAAAATAATCTTTCCGTTTCGGACGACAGTGACTAAAGGAAATCCTTTTTGCAGAATCCAAGTTTTCATCAACTTTTTTACATCTAATGTTCCATTGGTAATCTGTAAAAAATAATCATAACATAAAAAGAAAACAGCAAATGGAGAACATTTTTAAACCTTCCTCCTTAAATTACCACATAACAATCACTTTGACACTGATCTTGTAAATTACATAAGCAATAATTTAGGGGATGTCCTGGTTTGAGCGACACGGGACTAATTTCTCTCCTAATA
>RSEF01000011.1:11053427-11064160 GCA_003993805.1 Himantopus leucocephalus | reverse complement strand
ACTCAGAATCTAAGCCTAGCTGCCCCCAGCCCCTCTGATATACAGGCTGGAACGCAAGGGGCTTTATTTTCTGCCAAATTACTTTGCCCTTTAACGCAACACTACTCACAGCAGACACATTCAGCGTTAAAGCTTCTTTCAAGCCTCTCCTGCTCAATCTACGCACAATTTTAGTATATAAAGGCTTAATACTGGCTGAAGCACAGAAGTGAATTTCACAAAGAGACTAAATTTCAGTCACAGACCTAAGGACAATTGTTCAGTCCTTTCAAGGTAACCCCTTACAGACTTGCACCATGGAATAGGCTCAGAATGCTGTGTTAGCTACGAAGACATTGGTCCTTCTCAGGATCCCCCACAGGTTTACAGCTAGCAACTCCAAAAAGGACCACATACTGAAACTATGATTAATGCAGAGATTATACAGCCAACTACATCAGTACACATTAAATGCTTTCGTCAGGAAAATAGCATCCTAAAAACTCATCTCATTAGAGCTGCACACCTGCTGTCAACCTAAGCTAAATCTACATATAACTTTCAAAGTAATGCACTATCAGTTTCAAGCCCCATATTCATCTATTTCATCTGTATTCACAGAAAAGCAGACATGCTAATCTTTTGTTTTAACTTACAGGACACAGCCTATTTCCACATGCTAGTCAGGACTGCCCAATACCCACAAACAATGACTGAAGCAGGGAGCATCAACTAAGTAATTTTCAAGTCAAGCACATTCATCACTTGTGAAACCTCTAGCATAAAGTCTCTTGGGTATGACGCAGGTCCTGCTAATCCTGCCCTGTGCACATAGACTGGATCGTGAATTCTATTGCAATATCTCATTTCAAATTAGGGGACAGTGAAATGCTCCACAGGAAGTCTCACAAACCATCAGTGAAAACAAGTTTTCTCCTGCAAGCAAATTCTTTTTAGTTAGGCTGTTACCCAACACAGCCTTCAGTCTTGAGACTCTCCTCAAGATACTAAAATTGGAATAAAACTGACAGTCTTTTCTCAGTACCTCTACACTGGCTCTCAGTACATCCACACTGGGAAAGCTAGATCTGTTTACAGCACATTCCAGTGTCAGCTTAACCTGGCTAGCATGGTGAACAAAGCAGCAGTGGCATGGGCTTTAATGTGTGCTAGCAACCAGTCTTCTTTCTTGAGGTGTTAGGTGCGCACTCTGGTTGCACCTCAAGCCATAGGGACACCATATCTATACACACATGCTTTATCCTGGCCCATGTTTTTATTCTAAGTAGAATGAAGAAGGCAGTAACACGCTTCTTTACAAATAATCAGGCAGGAAAAGTTAGGAGGCCATCACTTTTCAGCCAGACATGTAGCATGCAAGTTCTACCAACAATTCTCACCAAGTACATGTAAATAAATATAAATAAAAGGCAGACAGATGTAAAAAGAATTGACTTGCATCAGAAAGTCACAAATTCTTTGTTCATTCTGCTCTCCAGAGAATACAGAATTAAACTATTTTAATTACCAAAGCAGCAAAATGGAAAACTAAGCAGTTGCAAACATACTATTTCTGGCTGCTCAAAAGCATCACAAAGAAAGAGTTTTTCTATCCCACCTGTCTTTTAAATAATTCTGCCCCTCACTTTCACAGTGGCCCTCTAGGAACACTCATATTTTTAGCTGATGATTATTTCTGGTATATACTGGATCACCTCATCCACCCCCTACACACGCTCACACACACAGACACTTCTCTTGATTTTTCTTATTGTAAACATTCAAATGGTGTTTGAATTTTCTCACTCAGTGGAAGATACACCAATTTTATTTAAAAGGAGTGAATTTTTTTGGTAAGGTTTTTAATAAAACCATTACAGAAACTGCAACAAAATATTTACGACATTGCTATTTCATTCAAAAAGCAGCCATTACCAGTCTGAAACAAACAAACAAAAAAATCAATTCTACTTTTTTGTAGAAAACATTTCTGTTTTCTAACTCACTCCAATAATGATCAGCATTTGCCTACTACATACAAAATATGTCCACTGCTATCTAAAATCCTTCTATCACTTTTTGATCATTCTTTCTTGTTTTACAATGTTTAGTATAAAACCTAATTCTGCCCATTGTTGCAGGCAGCCTAAGCCTGAACAGCATTCTTCTGCCTTCACATAAGACACAAAAATCTCATTATACAATTAGAAGTATATTTGTATCAAAAGGAATTGTTGGGAGGAGGTAGGAAGGGGAAAGTACACTTTGCTTAGGAAGAGAAACAGTTCAAATAGCTTATTTCCCTTTTGTGAGCCAAAGGCTCATTAGACTTACAGGACTGTTTCTTAAGAGATTACATTAGTTCCAAATGCTTATTCCCCACCTGGAGTCATCCTAATCCTTTACTTTTGACCCCTGAATGACTTCTACCACAACCAATTACATTATTTCTTCATGAAGAGAAGATAATAACTTCAGGGGAAAAAAAACAAGAGTGGATGAACTCTTACAATATAAAAATCCAGTGTTGCAAGCTGCAGGTGTACTTAGTAAAAAATGAAGTGAAAACACAAACATTATACAATACAGGACTTTTCTTATCAAAAAGCTTTCTAATATTATCTCAATGGGATTGGGGCAATTTAAAATTTTATATAATTTTTAGATTGCTCATTTAACAATTTTGAGAGAAAGGTCTACTCTTTCATCTTTCATGGGATAATTATACTCATACTCACATCCAAAAAGCCTACTAATAAATCTACTGGAAAACAAAAAATATTTCTTGATTTTGCTATATCTATTTCCTTTTGTCCTTTAAAGAAATGTAAGCAATTTAAGTAAATTAAGTAATTCAATTTTGAGAACACACGATTTAGCAGCACCTCTTTCGAAAGCAAAAGATGATGAACAAGGTTTTATTTCAGTAATCTGATTGAAAATTCCAGCATTTAGTTCCCATGGAGAATTCCATTTGAAGAATTTACCCTAGATTAAGGTAGGAAATATATTATTTTCCTGATTCTTATAGAACTTACCTCACAAAAGGAACCATAGCAGAAAGTCACATTCATTCATTTGGCAGGCTAGCCATCAATAGCAGTAATCTAAGCAATTTGACATCCTGTGAGGCTTAATTTTCATTAATTTAAGGGAGGCCATAAAAGGTTAAAATGTTTGTCATTGATGATTAATGCCATAAATTAAGGATATGTTACAGGGAGTATTACACAAAATGGCATTAGCCTGTAACAAACTTTGTTTGCCAATATAGTCTTGGATCTAGTTGCGAATACAAACTCTTGAAGGTTAATGGAGCAATATTATTATTACGTTGTCTTTTGCATTTATACACTGGTAGGGAAAACGAAACTGGTCATTAAAATTTAACGTTGGCTTTTTAATAAGAAAAAGGTAAGGGGAGGAAAGAAAAATTATGACTAATCAATTCAGGAATGACAACAAATTCTTTTCAAATGAATCCTACAAACTTATATCTCAGCTGACATTCATGTTTTGTAATAATGCCTGTAAATGTATCATCTTAAAAATAACATTAATCTTGTAATAAATTTTCACCTGATAATTGTCAAATACAGCCATAAAGAAAACCTTAGAAATCAACACACGTTAATTACATGTTGGTATCAAACCTGTTGCTCATAACAAGTTATGCTCATAACAGATCCTCAATTGTTAACATTTTTAAAAGCATCACTTGACCTGTTTCAACATAAAGCCAAATTCTTCAATGTTGTTTGGATTACCCAAATCATCCTATAAATGCCCACTGATTTCTACTGGGTTTGGACAGACTGGAAGAAAGTATATAGTATTAATAAAAAAGCAGAATTTCTAAATTGAAATACTGGAAATACCTGTCTTCAACATACAGTCATTTTTCTACTTTACAAGTATTTCTTCTAAATCAGTCATAATTCTATGGGGGGGACAGACATTTCTCTAAGGGTTTTCTTGTGTATTTTTTAATATAGAATTTTTTTTATTTCAACTTTAGCTCTGTCAACTATTTATACCATTTTACATTATGCACACAGACATAATAATTCCTTTTTCTTCAAATTTGTGTTTCTGAATATTTTTCTGGATCTCACTTACATTCCTTTTCCTATGTATTTTTATGTCTAGTATTAACTTCATGTCTCCCCTCCTTTTGGAAGGCATCATTTTCTCCTAAACAACAGATAAAGCTTTTTATCTTTTTTTCTTGTCGTATCACCTACTCTTTACTAGAAAAGCTTTCTGATTTAACGTCACTTATCAGCTCTTCAGAAGTTCTTTTTTCCTTTTGTACCACTCACCACAGTGTAAATTAATCCCATGCTGTTCAAGGCCAGCAGACAGTATTTTGTGCAGGGCTTATTTATAACCATTATAGCACAGTCAAGAATAGGCCCTGCAGCTTTCTGCACCCGGCCACCCTCTACTGTGTGACAATAACCTGGCCTCTACAAGCCTTCAGTTATATAAGCCAGGCCCAGTATGACAGTCAGATTTTAAGCCCATTTGTACAGCATATTGTGTATTCTCATTCAGTTCACCTGTCTTACATAACTGTTTATTCCAAAATATTCCAAAGCAACAGGTAACTCTCTTCATTCAGTCTAGTTCTAATGCCTGCCAAGGACCCAGTCATATTGGCAAAACAATGCTGTTTAAAGATATACAGCTCCTTGGAATTACTTTTTTTTATTATTATTATTCCTTTTATTTTATGGTTTTGAAGATATAATGAAAGATAGGACTAGACTATATACTTTCAGCTTGAAGGACTCATTCTTCTACACAGAAAAAGGGAAATGTGCATAACACTGAGTCCGCACAGGAAGAAAAAAAAATTACAGAATGCTTTCCAGAAAAGAAGGTGTTAAGGGGGAATTAAGGAGTTCAGCATCACTGAGAATCTTGGTACAACACCAAAAAGCTTCTAAATTTCCTTCATGAGCTTCACTGATATTGAATCAATCTTAAGTTTGAAAATTCTCCAAAACATAAAAGAAAAAGTTTGAACAGCAATTTATAAACAAACAAATAAATAGTCTCTCATCCTGCTCAGCTAAAATGGAGGTGCCATACAAGGACAACATTGTGTTGCTGTGTAAACCTGCAGAAGTACAGCTCTGCGTATGGCTAACACAAAGTGAAAAGAATTATCTGAAAACTATTATTTGTTTCTAACGTTCCATTGACTGATACCAGCAAAGCACAAGTCATTTACAATATCTTTGTATTGAAAAACATCTGTAAGAACAGAAAGAAAAGACTTACTTTGTACTCAGAGACTTTACAGATGATCACTGTTTTGCCCCAGTTTAGGGGGTTTTTATTTGCTTGTTTGGGTTTTTTTTTAACTATTTAATCTCATTAAGTCAGCAAAGAAAGATAATTTACTTCTAGAGAACAGCAGTGAGACAAATGTTCCCATATAAACTACTCCCTCTAGCTATCATAACCTCTTAGGAATCAGCACCTCCCTTAAATATCACGCTGTTTGATTTAGCCTCTTTCCTGGCCTTGTCTCATCCTGACTTTCGACCAATGAGCAGACTCAATATCAAAATCAGAACAGACAGCTAGTGACAAGGTTGCCCCTGAGACGGTGGTCTTTTGTGGAAAACATCCTGGTTCCTTCACTTTCAAGGGAGGAAAGACTACATTAGTGGATTCACCTTCAGGCTCATATGGTAGCCTTCTGTGACTTCAGAGGTTAATTTATTCCAAGTCTTCTGCCAGCAAGTAACTCTGAAATTCTGTTAAAACTATTTCATTTATTTTTGAGGAGTGTAATATACAGTACTTAGTGAGGTGCAAAAACCTAATGATCCTTTTTCAGCACTAGATTGCTGTGTAAAAGAAGAAACTTAATATTGTGTAGGTTTCAACGAATGTTTGTATTTTGCCTATGCAGAGATTTGTTAGCGCTTTTCTTCAAAAAAATAAAACCAAAACCAAGATATATATGTACACTTTAAAATATGCTCACATTGCTTATCTTTAGCCCACTTGCAAAAACATCCCTGTTAGTAAACCCAGAAGAAAACATCTTTTTGGAGTTAACAATTCTACACTCCAGTTGCAGATCTGTTCCAGGCTGTGCTCCAATTTGCTCTATGCCCACAACTATTTCATTCTGCTTCGGTTTTAAAATAAGAAATATAACAATACGGGTGTTTAACTAGCAAACAGCCCAATACCTCCACAAATAACCTTATCAACTTTTCAAGGAAGCAAGGTAATTTTATGTCTTGTGCCAACAAAAATAAAAATATTAGTAACATTTAGTGTATTCATCACTAACTTAACTAAACCTAAATAAACACGCTTCCAAACTGAGCAGAAGATAACACCATTTCCCATGCCTGTTTGAGACTATGCTAGGAAAAAGAACATACTCCTCGCTTTATACACAGTTTACTGCAATTCAGTAATCCAGCAGTGAAACACACTGCCATATAATCTTTCTTAGTTACAAATTATTAAATAATAATTAAGTGTAAGTTGTTGTGAACGTAATTGGACCATTAGTATGTAGTTTTTGCTCCTGCGGTTATTCAGCTTCAGCTTTAGTGGAGATTTCTGAACAATTTCCTATTACCTTACAATGACATTCAGTAAATGCTTATCTGCATCCAACAGATTGCTCTGCTTCAATACACTGTGCTGCAAGAGAAGGAACTAACTAAGGTATCATCACCATGAACTAATTATTTACAGTTGAAAATGTCAAAGAGAACCTCGTAACTTGCTGAAGCATAAAATTTGCCCTCCCTTTAACTCGTTATAGTCTAATGAGATTTCAAGTTATAACAGCACATCCCAGTGCTTTCTCTGATACTGTTTTAATCAGATTTCTTTTTTGTTTGTTTGTTTCATAGGCTTCTGAGAAAATATTGTCTATTGCACACATCACATCAAAAATAGTTTCTAACTGCTAATGAACACAAAAATGGCTTATGATTATTGTGCACCTTTCACAAGCAGTAACTATTCTATGGATGCCATTTGCTAAGCTGTTTTATGTGCGCAATAGACCTAGAAGGGTCCTTTTTCCAGCAAGTCCAATGTTTCCTTCTAATACAGTGTTTTGGTTTTGTGTCTTACAAGATAATAATAAAAGCTAATTTTACTAGATTTATAACAATATGTCCAAGACCAAACACACATCATAGGACAATGTCATAAGAAAAAAAAAAAAAGAAAAAAAAACAAGCAAAAAGATGGTGGTATGTAAGAAAAACCCCACACATACATAAATCATTGTCCTACATAAAATCTTTCCAGTTTTGACCCACTAACTTGTGGGAAAAACCTTGGGGCTGATCAGCTGCTTGCTAAATTCCCCAAAGTTGCGTATCTTGAGTAAAGGATATAGTGTGACACAGATGTCATGCCAGAAGAGTTTCTTCACACTCAGCTGTAATCTCCTTTTCAGCTATACCACAAATTCACATTGTCCAGAATAGCTGCAGCAAAACGGGGAAAACCATGTATGCAGGAAACCAGCTCTTTCAAACATAGCTGATTAAAACAATGTTTCTAGATTAATCTTTTCAAAAGTATACTTTTGGTATCTGTGCAATATTGTAGAATGCTGAAAAGACTAGTAAAATCAGTGGATGTGTCAATTACTGTATCTTTGAAGAAAGCTTGTTAAAAAGGAGAAATCCCCAAGTAGTGGCTTTGTTGATGTTACATATATGTTGATGTTTTTTAAATGTAATACAAAAAAGGATGGGATTTTTTCCATCTATCGCTTTTATTGTCTAAAAAAAAGGGAAAGATGCAGTACATTCCGTTTCAGGTCTTGATCCCAAACTCTTAATTGACTGAAATAAATTCCAGCTATCCTGGTAAACTGTCACTAATGTATGTGAGATGCACAGAAAGTACATTAAAACAATTACTGTAAACTGTAGTATCTTTGTACAGACTACAGGAGTACAGAGAATGGCTTTTCCAGATCTTCAAAAGCTATTTTACAAAGTATTGGTTTGTCTTGCTTGAGATCTTGCTCATTTCAGCTGGTGGTATTTTTCTGACAGACATTCAGGAAATTAAAAAGTTAACCCAGGCATACACGATCACAACATTTGGACATCTCTTTGGTGTGTTCTTAAGACTATGAATACCTTTTGGACCCAAAGGTTCCCAGTTTATTGTTGCATCATCTAAGTTTTATATAAAGTGATTTTTAACACACCATGTTATAATTGCTGGTGAATATCCTATCTTCTTTATAAAAGATTAACAAGTGCCATCAAAAGGAATAAAGTTATCTTAACTATCAGCTGCCTATTGAACAATATACAGTCAGACTCCAGCACTTCATAGGAAACAGTTTTCAACTTCCCTCTATTACTTTAGCAGTAATAACAGAAGACTAATGCACTCCTATGAACATTCAGAACCATAGGAGACTACCAGCCTTTTTCAGGGTCCATCCCCACTATCACTATGTGACAAGTTAATGGGTCTTAATTATAAAAGCAACACTAAGCAATTAAGCAAACTGAGGGGTTATTAAGAGTCCCAGCTGTGGCAGCATATTTCTTACTTTAAGACAACACACATATTTGCTGTTGAAAGTGAGATTAATCTTCTAAAGCATATCAAAAATCTTGCTCTGGGACATTTCTCTCCTCTTATTAAAATGATTCTGGTTTTGGTAATGATCATAGAAACAAAGCGCCACTTTAGGCTCTACATTTCCAAGTGCAGCCAGCCACCTGAACTATGACCCAACAAGACCCAATAATAGGAAGAATAAGAGGTACAGAACTAAAATTATCTTCGACCTAGTGTCCTGTGCCAGGTATTGCAATATGCAATATTTGTGAATGTCCTCAGTTTTATATGACAGTGACACAAGAAAATTCAGTTGTTATTCCCTAGAATTGTTGTTCTACGTATAATATACCCTTTTTTTTTTTTTTCCTTTCACCAGCTCATCACTTGCATAGAAAGAGCGCGATTTTTACTCCCACATGTCCAGGACTCCACACACAATTCTGGATAGTCAGATGTACTAATAACCACCATGAAGTGCTGATAAACTTTAACTGTATGTGCAGGTGATGACAGCTTTACACGCTAGACCTAAGAGTTTCAGCTGTATGTATGCAGGTATTAGTGTATTACAATGTAGGCTAAGATGTTAGCACAAAGCATACACCTTTGTTAATGCATCAGCACATACACGCAGACTAAAAGCATGCAAAATCATACATGCCATTGAAAGCCCACTGAAGACCCAGCCATATCTAAACATTTGTATCATCTTTAAGAATAAGATTTGTCTTTCACTTGTAGAAATCCAAAACATTAACAGAGGGAGTTTGGGGATATGTAATACGTTCTCCGCCATGCTAGTAGAGAATTTTCACTTCCAGTTATCTAGGCGTTTCATGACAGCCTAAAATTCATCATGTTAAAATGTAAGTAATTAAAAAGTATCTCTTTACTTTATACACAACAATTTTGTAGTATTACATTTGCTGATTAATAAATTCAGTACGCCTTTGCATAATGTAAGCTTCTCTTAGCTGCGAAGCTGGACTACCTTGAGTGTTCCCACAGCAGGTGTTTGCCATAATTGCTTGTAGTATTCCTGCTGTGGTTCAGTTGAAAGTAGAACTAGTAACTGGCCTCTAACACCAAAATAAAAGCCTACAGAACAAACCACTGCATCACTGTCTCATGAAAATAGACTGCATTGGGACCACTGAAACTACTGGCCAGGCTTTCAAAAAAATAGAGACAATATCATTAGAAGATCATTAGCATTAAATGTCATCTTGCATTCTTCCAGAGAAAACACCACATAAAATGAAGTTGAATTCCACTCTAAACAAAAAATTTGACTGCAGCTGTCACCTTTACAATGTATTATACATTTATATTAAAAAGAACTTACACCCATTTTAAGCTTCTTTACACAGGAAATTTTAAGAACTGAAACAGGCCACCAAATGCTACTCATAGTCTTCCTGCCCCCTTAGTTTAGTTAATTTTCCTTGAATTAATAATTAAAGGATGCATCTGGTTTGTTTAAGAGTAATATTTAACTTTAATATTAAAATAGCAGTTATAATACAGTAGAGGGAAAAAAAAAATCTTAAAGACATCATTATATTAAATCACCACAGGTATTTATCTTGCTTCCACCTGCTCCATTTGTTTCACTATGTTAATACTCCATGAGATATTTTCATACTTTTTCTATTATTAGCAGGTACAGCCTGAAAAGGCACATCCCTGTACCATGAGAGGCCAAGTCATAAGCAGAAACCTGAATGCCCATACACTGCTTTCCTCAAAGTCTGTCACTAGCACTTGAGGCTATCTAAATTGCAATTTCTCAATCTTTTCATTTCCCACATCTCCCTTTTTAATTTGAGTGCTACCACTAAGCACCCAAGACACTGATACCCAGCAGTAAGGAGCTTTCTATCAAATTACTGGTAGATCAGCATTCAGAATGTACTACTTTTGGAAGTTCAAGCTTGCAAACAAGCCTGATTTATTGAGCTGGAATTGATTTACCATACCTTATATGCAACATTTTAAAAAGCTGTTCTGGGCTAATTACATACTCAGCTGATCCCCGAGTGATTAATAAAGTTCCTGACTAATTTTCTGTCTCTTCTGAGCTGCCAGATGGAGTACAGAAAACTCATCTACATTCCATAATACAGATTTTCACATTAATGAATAAAACTTACAGCTAAAAAAAA
>RSEF01000011.1:11038473-11052427 GCA_003993805.1 Himantopus leucocephalus | reverse complement strand
TAACTTCTAGGAGTATCTGTTCCATGATCTTCCCAAGCACAGAGGTGAAGCTGACAGGTCAGTAGTTCCCAGGGTCTTCCTTTCTACCTTTTTTAAAAATACTTAATGAATTAAATGAATCATGTTTTATTCATTTTAATGTTTTTGCTTCAATTTGTTCAGGCAGATCTTTCTCCACTGATCATATGAGGGAGTCTGGCAGTTAATAATTTTTTTCCTTAGGCACAAAACATTTTGGCATATGTATCTTCACTGTGAATAAAAAAAATGAGCAATAAAATCATAGAAACATGTCCACCAGATCTTATATTTTTAGGGGTTTATTTTAATGTAATAAGCATTAAAATAAGTGTCATTTATTTTATACTACCTCTTGCTAATACAAGTCCACAAATACATAATAGATATAAGACCGATGGTGACATTCCTTGAAGAGAAGATTGAGTCGGATGGGGCTTTGAGCAACCTGGTCTAGTTGGAGGTGTCCTTGCCCATGGCAGGGGGATTGGAACTAGATCATCTTTAAGGTCCCTTCCAACACAAACCATTCTATGATTCTAAAAGCCCAATATGAAATCCATATTTCATATCAGAAGAACAAAAAAAAATAATCATACAGCAGATCTACAGTATGACTCCTCTGAAGGGTATGGACATTACATTCATTGTACACATTCACTTCCTCTCCTTTGCTTTATTCATCACACGTTTTACTCAGAGTCAAATTACAAATGATATCAAATCAGTGCTGACATCTGGCCGCTAAGAGGTCTGCATCGCTAATACAGGATAAATTCTCATCTGGGATAACTCCATGAATGTCTAGCAGAAATGATGTATTGAACTTGATTTTAGATTACAACATTAGTAACAGGTATATTCAGTTCAGAACTTGATTCCCCCTGACTTGAGGATGCAGCCAAGGCCTCTCCAGGACTCTGCCTCACTTTCATAGTACAGCTCCTGCTTGTACTACAATCTGGACAGATTCAGAAACCAGCTGGAGGAACTGTATTGTAACTTATTTTCCATGTGGTAGCTGTGACCCCATGGACTGAACACCCTGGCAATTAAGATACTTCTTGAGTTGCCTTGAACTACCCATGTAAGCTGCCCTTCTCCACGATGTCATACCTTGGGACCTGCACAGAGGCCAGCCACCTTGTGCTTCTTCCTTTTTAACCAGGAACCTACTAGGATTTAATCTACTGGCCTCCATCCTTTCTGAGCTGTTTGCAAGGCCCTCAATGAAGGACGTGTGTTGGAGAAGGGCTAAAAGTCAAGAAAAACCCCAGCAAGATAGATTTTTGTTGGCATTTGCACAGCTTAATATTTTTTGAGGATCCTAAATGTACCTGAAAGGTAAATAAAAGCACAGTAATTCCTACATGCTTTGTCTGTTAGAGTTTGAGTAATCACCTATAACAGCACTTTTACTGTTGAGCCGTTAGATACTATTAGGTATCTATTACATTTCTTTAGGTGCTCTGTTACCAGTTACAGCATTAACCTTGGCCAAGGAAACACCTTTAAAAAAAATCTTTTTATGTTTCTGATACCATTCTGTCATACTCTAATTAGGCAAAAAAAATGAAATGTCAATTATGAAATCTCTGTCAAAGCTCTAACAAACATGACATATTATGTAGATGACTCTTCTCCTCTGAAAATAGCCCACAACAAACTCCCTCCCTTATTCAAAAGCCTGTCAGACTCTTTGATAAAATATTCCTACAATGATTCTTTTCTTTATTACATTTCTATTTTATCATCAAATAGTCTATCTTCCCTCGCCTTCATAATTGTCTTAACAACACTGTTGCAAAGCTGTGATTGCATGTATGGCAAAGTGACATTACGGAAGTGATTTGTGTGTTTCTAGAATGTTTTAAGGAAATTAAAGTGTTGGAAAGAAGAAAAATGAGCTACGAAAAGCTGGTGTCGAGGCCCTGAGAGCACTGGTAGGATTTAATTGCTCTGACCAATTATATACTCAGTAAACAATACTAAGGCATGTTTTTCTTTTTTGATATTTAAGCATTTCTGGATTACAATAGTTAGTAACATATATACAAGTACTTTTTTCAGATGAAATAATAGTCTTCTCCCTTGAAATATTTTTGCTAGGTCTAGTAGCACAGTGAATTCTTCTTGATGCCCTCTCTAATCCTGATTTTTGTATTCATTCTAATGAGGAAAATTGTTTTCCCCTGTTTTATGTTGTCTGTCATTTCTCCATTACACAGTGCCAGTTACACAATAGCATTTTTTCATGCCAATATATTTTTCAGATGCAAATAGGTAGATTGCAGATGAGAGGCATAAAGGATGCTTTTTGTGAAACTCACAAACTTTTCACTGCCTTCTCTTTTCATCAAAGCTATTAGTCTTCCAATTAGCCCAAGAGTGACAATTTCTGTGCATCATACTCATTTTCTATTCTTTTGCATTTCTATTTTTCTTTTTTATTTCACTTCAACGCACTTGACAGTTGCACGGTCTTAGGGTTTTTTCTCAAATTCAATGCATATGCTACACTTCTCAGTTTTTTGCTTGAGCTTTCCTCAATCCATGCTAACTGTTTTACAAGCAAAGGAGTCAAAGATATTGACATTAGTTTAGCTTACCATGCCTATTTATTTGCCAGAAATTCCACATCAGAGTTTTGCAGATTTCTCTCTGTATGTGAATTGTGAATCCCGTACTTCAAAAACACATGCAACATTTCTTTTCTCATCTAAAAATGTATAATGTGTCTGGGGCACCTCTACCAAATGTAGAGATAGAAAATAGAATAAAGATATACTTGTAAGTATACTAAGCTTTCAGTTTCTTTTACTTCAGTGTAGCATATAAAAATAAGGAGGAGCCAATGATTTATGGCCTCATAGTTGCAGCATTTCTTCCCTATGCTATATTGAAAGCCTCATTGGTTGTAACAATGGCAAGCACTTGTCTGAAAATTAAAAGAGACCGCATTATTCACTCATGTCCATTTGTCTTGCTTTATATACGTCCAAGTGTTCTTATCCTGTACAGATCACTGTATTATTCTGGTATATGTTAAGCCTGGAGACTACATATGTGCCACTTGCTGTTCAGTCAGAAGTCTAGTGCAGAATCAGATGCCCTATCCGACCAGCTTTTCTGCAGGAAAATGTTAAAATATGTATGTTGGTATTTTAGAAATGGGGACGTCCAAAAATTGTGGTGTGCACTTGGAATGGAGTATGATCATGTTTGAAACCCTGTTAGTTCTCAGGTGAGATTATTAGTTTGTGAATAGTTTGTGAGATGATCTATGGACAGGAGCATTACATTCTACAGGATTTATGTTGTGTCTTTTGCTGCACACAAGGCATGGTGGAATTGGGGAATATATCCCCCCCCCCCCCATTTTGTTGTATATCTTTCATCTTAGGAGACAGCAAGTAGTGCTCTCAGCTCTATTAGTAACATAACAAATCTTGACGACATGTGCATTAAAAAAATTCTTATGGTCTTCTGTGGCAATACTCTGAAGCCTTCAAAAGAGAAGCCTAATTTATTATAATTGGTATCCTTTTGTGTTTACTGGTGCCCAAGAGAATGAGAGCCAGTAGATAAACAAAAATTAGATAATAGTGATAGAAATAGAAATGAAGTGTTATGATAGGAATAGGAAGGAAAGAAAGGGTAAAGAAAGAAGGAAAAGAGAGAAAGAGGAAGAGTAAAACGCTAGAGGTAGGACAGGTGATCCAAGGTACAAACTTAAGGGAAGAATTTGAGATAAAAGATGGTGCAGGGAAAGTCTGGAAAGACAGAGAAGGGTGTTGGGAAAAATCTCCAAGCAGTGGAGAAGGTGTTGATATTGTTGAACATACAGTTAAATTTGCAATGACCACTTCACTATCAATGCAATGTAATCAAAAGCAATGGTTCAAAATAAAATTAATAGGAACATCCTCAGTAACTATACTTTGACAGCTAACATAAGCCATGGTTGTATAACCAGAGGCACTGGGATAGAAGTAGACAGGATCAAGACTAGATCTGAAAAATATATCATCTAAACAGACAGAAAAAGAGCATCTTCACTCATGGGAACAAACTTTTCAGTAGGGCCTGTTACAATAGGACAAGAGGTAATGGTTTTAAACTCAAAGAGGGTAGATTTAGACCAGATAGAAGGAAGACATTTTTTACCGCAAGGCTGATGAAACACTGGAACAGGTTGCCCAGAGAGGTGGTAGATGCCCCATAGAATCATAGAATGGTTTATGTTGGAAGGGACCTTGAAGATCATCTAGTTCCAACCCACCTGCCATGGGCAGGGACACCTCCCACTAGACCAGGTTGCTCAAAGTCCCATCCAGCCTGGTCTTGAATATCTCTAGGGATGGGGCATCCACAACTTCTCTGGGCAACCTGTTCCACCTTCATAGTGAAAATCTTCTTCCTGATACCTAATCTAAATCTACTCACTTCTAGTCTAAAACCATTACCTCTCGTCCTATCACTACATGCCCTTGTAAACAATCCCTCTCCAGCTTTCTTGCAGGCTCCCTTCAGACACTGGAAGGTCACTATAAGGTCTCCCCGGAGCCTTCTCTTCTCCAGGCTGAACAGCCCCAACTCTCTCAGCCTGTCTTCACAGGAGAGGTGCTCCAGCCCTCTGCTCATCTTTGTGGCCCTCCTCTGGACCAGCTCCAACAAGTCTCCGTCCTTCTTGTGCTGAGGACTCCAAAGCTGGACGCAGTACTCCTGACGGGGTCTCACAAGAGTGGAGTAGAGGGGCAGAATCACCTCCCTTGACCTGTGACCATGCCTCTCTTGATGCAGCCCAGGATGCGGTTCGCTCTCGGGCTGCGAGCGCACATTGCTGTATTATGTTGAGTTTCTCATCCACCAACACTCCCATGTTGTTCTCCTTGGGGCTGTTCTAAATCCATTCTCTGCCCAGGCTGTATTTGTGCTTGGATTGTCCTGATCCATGTGCAGGACCTTGCACTTGGCATTGTTGAACTTCATGAGGTTCACACAGGCCTACCTCTCAAGCCTGTCCAGGTCCCTCTGGATGGCATCCCTTCCCTCCAACGTGTAAACCGCGCCACACAGCTTAGTGTCGTCAGCAAACTTGCTGAGCGTGCACTCTATCCCACTGTCCATGTCACTGACAAAGATGTTAAACAACACCGGTCCCAGTACTGACCCCTGAGGAATGTCACTTGTCACTGGTCTCCACTTGGACATCGAGCCGTTGATCACGACCCATTTGAGTGTGGCCATCCATCCAGTTTCTTATGCGGTCCATCTATCCAATCTATGTCTTTCCAGTTTAGAGACAAGGATGTCATGTGGGACAGTGTCAAATATTTTGCATAAGTCCAGGTAGATGATGTCTGTTGCTCTCCCCTCATCCACCAAAGCTGTAACCCCATTGCAGAAGGCCACCAGACCTACCCCTGGAAACATTCAAGGTCAGGTTTGACAGGATTCTGAGCAACCTAATCTAGTTGAAGATGTCCCTGCTCATTGTAGGGGGTTTGGACTAGATGACCTTTAAAGGTCCCTTCCAACCCAAACTATTCTATGAGTCTATGATTCTATGATCCTATGATCTTATCATTCCTTTGTTACAAATCAGGATCTGAAATACCATGAGATTAAAAAGCTTGCCTACATTCACTTTAATTAATTTACTACAGCAAATCTTTATTAAGCATTTTGATCAGCCTTACCAAAATCACAGTGTTCTCTCTCTTGCCTGAACTAAATCCACTAAATTCAAGGAAACAGGAGAAATGAGAAGAATATAAGAAGACGAAAAAGAAATCGAAAATGAAGGTAGAAAGCCACGTAGGAAAGAAAAGGGATCATTAGGCAAAAACTCAGGTAGTAAATATACATACTCTTTTATATGAGAATGGGATGTTGCCACTTCCAGCCACTCCCACACTTGCACAGAGCACAACCTCTTCCTGCACACTCTGGTGGTACCTGGAGCACATGCAGGACACCAATACCACTGCCAGAACTGCAGCTACTGCTTTTAGTGAGGAACCCTGCAAAACTGTTTCCAAATTGTATGGCAGAAGCTAACAAACAATAGGAATTGAAAAAGAGTGAAAAGAGCATCATGATACTTTTTGTATTCCATCCAGCAGAAATTCTATATAGAGGAAAAACAGAGAATAGCAAACCGGGCAAATCTATCTAGCAAGCTGGTGCCTGTGTGAATTCAGAAGTCATCTTTAGTTGATTGCCAGGCGTTTTCTTTTTGCCAGATTGTGGGTAGCAAAAAATAATTCTATATTGCTGGGAGTATCTTCAGTAAACAAAAGGATCTGATTACCTTTCTAAGAAACTTCAAATCTCTTGAAAACTTATAACAGAGTTTTGTATTTTAAATCAGAAAATTTAGACTCCAAGGGTCATGGTCTAGCTGATCAATATAATTCACAGTCTTTCTCCATTATCTGTTACATTTTCTATGTAGCCTTTTTTAGAAGGCTGAATAGCATTTTCATACCAGCTTTCATTGGTGACCCATGTAATTGCCTTTAGTCTTTTATGTTACATGAAAATCCATCTTCTGAGCTGTGTGATAACAGAAAGGCAGCTTTGTTTCCCATCATTTTAAACAACCTTTACCAGAAAGAAACCACCAACAGGTATTCTTCAGATTACTGATTTACTCAGCCAAAAAAGAAATTAGAAACACCAACTTTAAACTGCCTCTTTTCCCATAAAACAGCTTTATTATCAGCTCTGAAATGGATGTGTCTGCACTCATAATAAAGTTTGATAAAATACAGTCTTATTGACCAGAACAAAGCTTTTGCTGTTTTTCCTGTTCATCATTCATAGTGATAGCTGTTGAGAGCATAAGACTTTTTATATTTTTAAATGAAAGCTCTTTCTACAGATAACCTATCAACACTCCAGCTGTCTGCATGACTTGTCCGTAAAGTCACATTATTTTAACATATTCAAGCTATTTGCATATTGACTTATTTGCTATGAAAGATGGGATCTTTAATCATTTGCTGTGAACAATCTCTTCTGCTCTTTGCACGCTCTTTCCACGAAGAAGAACGTTCCTAGAGACAGGCAACAGCAGTGCACTGAGGTCCTTGGAACAAGTATCCTGGAACAACTTTGCCTATCAATTTTCACTAGATACCAGGAGAGCTGTTATATTTAGTTGCTTATCTGCTTTTGTCTGCAGTGCAGGACTTGCAAAGCTGTCTTTCATTCTGAGGCTTAACACATTAAATATCACCTGATCTGAAGATGTTTGAGGGTGCAGAGCCTCTTGCATAGAATAAATGTCTTATCTAAAAATAGCATTACATTTCTACATAGTCCTTCATTTTGTGTTGCTCTACTTTGTACATAAATTAAGGCACAAAGAAAAGTTAAAGGTCTGTCTTCACACTGACAGAGGGAAGAAAACTCAAAGCTTAAAAAGAAAATCCTCTGACATTCGTACTCAAAATCACCCCAGTATGTCCAAATATTGCATTGAATAGAAGGTGGCAGAAGGTATCTTTCAAAGACTTAGGTGGAAAACAGAAAAAATGAAAGCTAGAATGTCATGCTGAATAACAGATATAACAGCAGAGATTAAAGCTGCAGTATCTCATTGTATATTCACTTTCATTCTGTGGGTTTTAAATAAGGCCTTTAACCCAAGATTCCTCTCTGATTAAATCTCCTTTAGTGTATATTCACTGAATCTCTTAAATTACTACTCCCTAACATTTTAGAAAACTAATGGATTGCTAAAGTAAAATTCTTAGTCTAGTAACTTAAAGGAGAAGGACATTGAAACCAAGTACCACCATGGGCTGTATTGAATGCCACTGTGGATTAGCAATGCCAAAGCACTGGACAACAGCAGCCTGCTTGTTTGCATTATATGTACATCTTGACAACGAGGAAGTATGTCATTTAAATGTCTATCCACTGCAGTCCTTCTCAAGTTGCAAAAGCTCTGAGTTACCCATATCTGGAAATTTCCCCAGTGACAGATACGTATTTGAGCTGGATGCTCGCACTTAAACAATACCTAACACTGTACTATCAAGTCACCATTTGCAAATTGTCTGTAGGTACCACTCCAGTTCTCCTAAAACATGCTGTAATTAAAGAGCCTTTTCTCTGCCTACCTGCAATTTTCTCTGTTCCTACAATGTTGCTTATCTCCATTTTATAGACAGCTATATTTATACCTTAAAGTTGTGCTCATTTAACAGTGGAAGAGGAGAACATGTGGCAAGGCCATAACGCACTGAAGCTGTAGGATGGACTTCTGACTGCCTTGCTGAAGTTGACTGGGAAATTTTCGGGGCCTTCATAGCAATGCAGAAACATAGGGTTAAGGTGAAGTACCTTTCTTTAAGATACAACACTGATGTCTTGCCACCTCTGAAGAGCACTGTTAAGGAAATGAAGACATATTTCCTTTCCAGTCTACTATTTGTTCTTTCTTTTGACAGAACTGGAGCTATTGACAATGCTAATAAGAATTTTTTCACTCCACACTGAGGAGAGAGAGGACAGCATTAAAAATATTTAGGAGCTTCGTTCCTGTGATTTCAATGGTTTGCTGTATTGAGGACAGCCAGACTTTGAGAGAGCAGAAGGGAAAGGAAAGGAAGGAAAGGAAGGGAAAGGGGAAATTAGGGAAATTTCTGTGCTTTCGAGGAGCTCTAGAGAAGACAATTACTTCCTCCAGGTGCTGCTTATAAAAGTGCTGTTTATAAAATTTGGGACAAAATAATAATTGCAAAAATCTGACATACAGAACAACCTTGCAGTTTCAGGATGTGTGTTTTTTCCAATTAAATGCCTTGGTGAATCATAAATTAATTGAAAAGATGAAACTAGCAACACATTCCTAAAAATTACAGTTATATTACAGACATCCCCAGCCTGGGAGAAAGAAGGTAATTTAATGAATTGCCATTATCCTACCCACTTTCTCTTTCAATATCACTGTTTGAAGTAGTGGCTAGGATTAAAGTAGAGTTTATTTTTTGGATAACCTCCTTTCTATTTTTTTCCAAATTTGTGACATCTGTGTCCTAGGTCCATTGATAATGAAAACCATGAATATTTCCCATTCATTTTTCATTGATTTGCAGAAACAGAATGTGCACCTCAAGGTATGTTTTTCATAATGAAATTACTAACATGATGTTGGGGCAAGCAGGTTCTTTTTTTCTTCTTCTTCCTTTTTTTATTCTTTTTTTTTCCTTGGAAGTCAGATCTAATTTCTTCCAGATGTTTGTTATGCTAATGGAGAACGGGAAAAGTTCGGTAAAAGAAAATAAAACCAATTTAAATTTTACCTGTCATTGCTTTAAAACAATTTCAACAACTGCTATGTTCTTTGTGAAGGCTGTGAATTCCATTTTAGCACTTTTATAATCGCTTAAGCCACAGGCAAAGTGTATGCAAAACATGATGAAATTATGCTGTGAAACAATCTGACAGGACTGCAAAGATACCTTGGCCACTCTACTGCTACTTTTCTGTAATTTCTACCCCCTTTTCTAACCCCCATCCTCTTCCTCAACAGGTAAACTGCATAGAATAAAAGAGAATGTATGCTACCAATACTAGCTAAAATTTTTGGGAAGGACTTACAAAATAAAAGTTGATTTCCAAGGGAGGATGTAAAGGTTACCTTTAATAAGCCTAAAATGAACATGTAATTAAAATGCTATTTTGTAATATGATGGAAAATGCATTTATATATACAATTCTACAGTAAAACATGGAAGACAAATTTTGTAGGGACAGACTAATTTTGTAGCAACCATCATATACTGTGATTAATCAGTTCTTGGTTCTCAAGATAGTGTCAAAACTATCATTGATTTGAATGGTGCTATTCATAATTGACAGGGGAGTGTATGAAAATATAAGAATGACATCCAGCAATACCTAATCTTTACATTGTATTGAATTGCATCAGTGTCTATGAGCCTTTACAACTCTAGAGACTTATTTTATTGTATTATTTAATGTAAAATGCTTGAACAATTCCAGTAGGGTGTCCATATGGAGTACTTTCACATTTTCTACAGGTTCCTAAATCCGGCCAACACTTTACATCTATGATATCCATCAATCTATTTAATTAGGAAGCAAAGAAATCACATCTGTAGTGTGCAATGATAAGTGTCTTTATAGACAAAAAGCTTTTAAGAATTAGAATAATGATGAGAGGAATGTCCTCACGTGAAAGCTTAGGGGACCTCAGGGTAAGTGAAATACATTAAGTAGGTACTTACGGCAATTATGTTTAAAATAAACTTTTGATATAAATCAGCAGTGGTCTATCAGATCCTTCTCTTGGATGAGCCTTCATGATAACTCGAACGATGTTTGCAAATCATTTGCAAATCTCTATTGCAAATCATAATGCTAAGCACTGCAGAGCTACAATTAACTTATAATGATAAACAGAAGTATTTTCAGTGAATAATTTGATGATGTAAGGGATATTACAGATATCTACATTTCACAGAACAAATGTTTATTTACTATTTAACATAGTACTGGTTAGACTTGTTTAACTGCAAGCAATTTTACTGAACTCTGCAAGAAAAACAATAGGTAGAACTGTGAGTCATCAACATGAGCTTGAGCAGAATCGTCAGCTAATGTCTTGGAAAACAGAATGAAAATATATATAGATGCTAAACATGAAGGGTTTATAGTCAAAACACTAGAAATTACTACTTCCAAGTTTTGGGGAGTTTGGGTTTTTTACTTCAGAGCCAGCTGATAATTTGCTGCATTTTGTAATGCAAGTTACCCCACGCAGAGCAGCAGATACAAAGGCATAAGCAAGGCCTCCCTGGACGTGTGTTAAAACTGCTTCAAATAAAGCCACCTCTCAAAAACTCATCTAAAACAGGGAGCTAAAGGTGGATAGATATGAACCAAGTATACCGTACACTTAATGATACCAGCCTTCTTTGATGGACCAGTCAGGCTCTGGTTAGTTTTTTGATCCACCTGTGGATGAAACCTTCTGTGAGATGAAACTGTTTTAGTGGAATAACTAGTGCTGGGTACTAGGCATCCCGGCCAGAAAAGGAGAACCGACAGAATCTGTTCCAAGACTACCAAGTTTCCAATTCATGCCCTGTGGTAAGAAACTGGGTTTCATACTGGAATGCTAAAAACAAGCACTTCTGAGACACCCAATGCCCATCTGATGCACACAAATGTATTAATCTAAGAGTTACAATAGGGGACCCATACTTCAGTAACCCAAGCAATGATATTTGAAAACTGGCCTTCCCTATCTGAATCTTCTACTTAAATTGAAAGTTTGACATTTTGTGTGATTCCTGTCATTTTGTAAAGTGCATTATCATTTCATTGGCAAAGGTGCTTAGAAACGCATCTAAAAGTAACCTGAGAGAGACTGTTCTCCTGTGTTGGCTGTGTTTTTGAATACTGATGATAGGGGTGTTCATTTTCAGTGAAAAGAAGAAAAAGGCTTAGTGGATTTCTTTAAAATCACACCCAGTTTTTGATTAGGATAGCAGCAGGAAATAAGTTACCAAACAATAACAGTACAGTCTTTTAATTCAGCATATTCAGCATTCTGCATAATTTCAGCCTAATTAAAAAATAAACAAACTAAAATGCTGAGTTTATTATGTGACTTGATATTACAAGCTTCATATTCTCAGGAAAAAAAAATTAAAATGTGCACTGAAAGTGCACTGAAAGTAGTTCTTAATGTTATTTTTTCTTGCAGAACTGGCCAACAGCCAAATTTGAATGGATATGCTTTATATGTAAAACTTATCATGCAGTTCTAATTAAAATCTACTGAAGCTTTCAGCTTCATTTAAAAGAGTTAATCTTCTGAATACTCTCCATTTTCTTTTGGTTACATTATATTTAAGGAGAAACTATCATACTTTCTTAAATTAAATTAGATGGACTAAGTTTTAAAACATCAGGAATTAAACCCCAAAATTTGGTTTCTTATGGACACAAATCTATGCATTTTTGACAGGATTTTTTTGTGACAGAAGCTTTGCCTTCTGTAAATATTCAATATCAGAGTGTGGAAAAATAAAAAGTTTTTCAAAAAAGTCAATATTTAATTATTTCTTCTCATTGAAAGAATATATGTATTTTTACATATGAGTACGTCTCACTGGGATGGGTACTGAAGGTAACTAACTTAGCCATTTATATAAAGTACCTAAGTCTATTTCTGTCTTTTACTTCATTAATTTAAAATGCTATTAAGTGTGTGCCACTGCTGAAGTGGTTAACTGTGGGTAGCCTTTATAATAAATACAATGATTTCTTCATTCTCCTAGGTGAACAATAGCTGGCAAGACAGCAGATACTTAGAGAGTTTTAGATCATTTTTGTTAAGTCTTCTATCTATGTTATATATAGATAACATATACAACTGTTACTCTATATGGTTTATATTAAGATAATGAATGGATAATAATAATACAGTAAAATAATGTAATAAATAATAGAATGAACAAAAAAAATAGTAATATGAAGGTTATAACAATGAAGATAGATACAGATATAGATGATATAGATATAGATAAAAATAGATATAGATGATATAGATAGTTTGGAAACAGTATCTTTCGGGGTGCTATATGGAAATAGTAAGTGAACTGGTCAGATGACATAGAATGAACTACCATCAGCAGTGCTGATAATGACCAGCTCTACCCCACCTTTGCCTCTGAAGGCCACTGTCTGGCCCATGGTGTTGACTCGCTGGCAGATGGCACCCAGCTCAAAGTCCCAGCCATACAATGGGGGCAAGGTAACCCTTCTGAACAGTTTGCAGCGAACGTTACTCCCCTTTGGTAATCTAGAGCGTAGTTTATGGATATTTGAGAATTTGCCATGTAAAAAGAATTCCCTTAAACTGCTTTCTTTCACCTGTAGTTGAGTAGGACATCCTGATGCAACTTGATTTCAAGTGGTTCAGGATGGGCTGGTGTCATGTATTCACGGTGGAAACTCTCAGGCTATACCAACGCAAAAACCTGTATGTGATGACCGAAGCACTTACAAACTCTGAAGTACCAGTGCACACTACAGTGCATATCCTCAGCAGCATTGTGACCAGGAATACAAAGCACAGGATACAGAAGAAATTTTAGGAAAGTAAACTTCCAGCTCTTCAAGGACTTAGTCAATAGGACCCCCTGGGAAACCACCCTCAGGGACAAGGGAACAGAACAGAGCTGGCAGATCTTTAAGGACACTTTCCACAAGCGCAAGAGCTCTGGATCCCCAGGTGTAAGAAGTCAGGAAAGGAAGGCAAGAGACTGGCATGGCTGAGTCAAGACCTGCTGGTCACACTAAAGGACAAGAAAGAGATACACAGACAGTGGAAGCAGGGACAAGTATCCTGGGAAGATTATAGAGACGCTTCCCAGTTGTGTAGGGATGGGGTCAGGAAGGTCAAGGCACAGCTGGACCTGAATTTGGCAAGGGACACACAGAGTGATGAAAAGGGCTTCTATAGGTATGTCAGCCAGAAAAGGAAGGTCAAAGAAAGTGTATGATCATTAAGGTCCTATCCAACAGTAACCATTCTATGATTCTCTGATAAGCAACACTGGCAAACTTGTAAAAATGGGCGAGGAGAAGGCTGAGGTATTCACCATTTTTCACTGGCAACCTCTCTTCCCCCGCCTCTTGAGTGAATGGACTGCAAGGCAGCATCTGGGGGAGCAAAGTCCCTCCCTTTGTAAGAGAAGGTCAGGTTTGTGACCACCTGAGGAACCTGAATATACAGAAGCCTATGGGACCTGACACGGTGTGTCTCAGACTCCTGAGGGAATTAGCTGATGTAGTTGCTAAGCCACATTCCATGATATTTGAAAAGACATGGCAGTCAGGTGAAGTCCCTGGTGAATGGAAAAAGGGAAACATTGCACCCATT
>RSEF01000011.1:10992363-11003996 GCA_003993805.1 Himantopus leucocephalus | reverse complement strand
TTTTTTACACAAAATGTGTACAATTTATATTTGAATTTTTTAAAATTAGTTTTGATGTAGAAACAGATGGGAAGCCTGACTGCTTTAGTCCAAATGCAGGGAGTATTCTCCTTTAGCCTCATCTGTTTCAACATAAATATTTATAATTAATACCTAGACTAGACTAATAAAGGTTGAGCTTATACAATGTAGTTTTATACAGTTTTAATATCAAACTGTCCAACAGTAGATGGCGCATGTATTATTTGCAGTGTATTTCACTACCTTTCTGATTTAATTTCCATTTAAAAACCATTTCAATGGTATTAAAACCATTTACAGTACAATTGTTGAAAAGCAAGTACTTTGACATAATTTAAAGGGATAATTATTTTTAATTCTTAATTGCTACATTAACAAAGAAGGGAAGAAACAGCAAGCTAGCTTTTCAGGAAATATTAGGCTATAGGAAATTAACTGACAAAACATGGTGACAGTAGATAAATTACAAAAGCACCATTTAAAAAATTAACAAACTTACATGTTCTGATTCTTCTTAGCCTCATTTTTTGTTAGATCAGCTATTTCAAATAGGTAGCTGTGCTAGGCTGATGATCATTATCTCAGCCTCCATAATTTCAAGTGGAAGAGAATTTTCATATGGGAACAAAAATGCAGCCAGAAGTAAAAGCTAACAAAACCAGGTCCTATGAACACTAATACAGAAAAAACCCAGACTGTCCCTATTTCTTTTAAGAAATTTTCAGGATGTTGAGAACTCAGGATAGGATGTTCAAATATTTTTTGATATTTGAAAGTCTCAGACCTGGTTCACCAAAAAAATAGCTCACATTTATTTATTGCATATTCAGTATTCAGCCTGTTGTATCAAGTGCTCTGTTCAAATTTGCCTGCGACATCTAGTCTGTTCCATGAAAAATAAATGGTTTCAGACACGGTGGATTTCTAGGTTTCACGTACACTTCATCACTTTAAACTTGGAAGAAAAAGATAAGAGGCAGAACTTTGTATCAGACGCTATGCTTCTAATGCTTCCAGAAGCTATGCCAGTTCTTTATACTTTTCTTCTGAAAGCTGTTTTAGTGAAAATAATCTCAGACAGGTTTCTTGAATATTTGAAAATCAGTTAAATATGTGAAAATGATGAACAGTTCAAACCAAATTAAACAGCATAAACAGAGGAAAAAGTAAAGATTATCGGCATTAATAACCTGACTTTTTCCATGCTATCATCATTTACATGTTCTAGTCAATTAGTGTCAATTTTGCACTAAAAATACCAACTCCTGTGACATACGTGGTATGAACATATAATGACAGAATAGTTGAGGTTGGAAAGGATCCCTGGAGACCATCTAGTCCAAATCTCCAGCTCAAAGAAGAGTCAGCTAGACTAGGCTGCAGTGTCCATTTGGGTTTTGAATACATCCAAGGGTGGAGACTCTGCAACCTCTCTATGCAACCTGTTCCAGTGTTTAGTGAACCTCACAGTATTTTTTTTTTCTCCTTCCGCTTAAACAGAATCTCTCTTATTCCATTTTTGCCCACTGTCTCTCCTCCTTTCACGTGGTATCACCATGAAGAGTCTGGCTCCACCTTTCCATCCTTCCATAAAGTATTTATACATACTAACATCCCCTCCCCCCCAAGCCTTCTCTTCTCCAGGCTGAACAATGTCAGCACCCCAGTATGTCCGTGTCTGTCTTGTACTGGTGAGCCCAGAACTAGGACACACAACTTCAGATGTGCCCTCACCAGTGTTGAGTAGAGATCACCTCCCTCGATCTGATAGCAACTCTCTTTCTATCAGAGTCCAGTCTTCCTAGTGCAACCTTACTATAGTATGAAATCAAGGTGAGGAACATTAAAATCTTTGGAGTACTGAATGCTCTCCCTTCTCCCAATTAGCAGCTATTTATCCTTACTGATGAAATGATGAGCGAGAGATCCCCACAGAAAAAAGACTGGCAGCTATGACGGGGTGGGAGGCTGGAACCTGGAAACAACTTGGAAGCAGAAATTTCTTCTGCCCCAGTTGGTTTACAGCTCAAATTCCCCCAGTAATCAACATTTCACAGAAATGATGCAGAAAATACTGTTACAGAAAATATGCAGCAAATGCAAGGAACCTAGCTGTAGCATATAACTTTTTTTTTTAAACTTGTGAAGTTGTATTTTAAATTCATGTCAATACATGCTACAAGTTTAGCTTTAATGATGATTTTGTAAGATAAAAGAATTGTCAACATACTGGTAATTTAATTGAACATACAAGCCCAGGTGATATGCCTTCAGGATTTTTTCAGTAGAAAACAGAAAGACCAGTAGTCCTTTTTAAGACACTGAATACAGGTTAGAGTAAGAGTTGTAAGCTCAGATATGCTAAAAAACATAATATCCACTAGTTAAATAAAATAACAATTGTGCAGCACAAATTGGCTTTTCCATTGTGAGAATTCCAAGAGTAGAAAACATAATCAAGAAAAAGTGTAGAGACTTCTTTTTTTTTTCATCCCAGTGATGATTAGGCTTAAAGTACAGCATTCCTTCACTATGTTCTAAACTACTCAAAGACCGAGTTACAAGGCCAGCAGCCTTTGAATTGGGGAGCAAGTGTCAACTTTGATCAGCATACTTCTCAGGTCTTGTCTCTCATCATCCCCAAACTGGAAATTTACTGCTAAAAATCTGTCAGTGGTTTCAATATAGCTCAACAAATCTATTTTAAGTAGAAAGAATGATGTGACTTGAATACAGCAGTCTGAAATACATAATTAGCTGCTGGACCATTATCATAACAATTATAAATGGCACAACATTAACTGGGAGACGATTTCTGCTCTCAGAGTCACCAACATTAGATCTCTTAATAAATATTTAATATTTTAATTTTAATTATGATTTACTATTTGGTTTAATATTTAATTAATGTAATTAATATTTATGAAGATTGGAAAGAGTTGTATTGTGCCTTGATCAAATATGCAGGTGATCTAAAACTCTATAGAGGAAAAAGATATGGCACTTGATACAACAGAATTATAGTGACAGAGGGAACATTAGGAACCAAGTAGGAAACAGCAGGATTTCTCCAGTGTTTGTAAATCTATGTGTGTGCACATATAAATATATATTAAACAATATGAACTATCTGTGTGTACATATATATACATGTATGTACACACCCACATACCTATATGCATACACACTGGAGCTGTTAAAATGCAGCTTTGGCACAAGCTGACTCTGGTTACAGTTTGAAGACTTGAGCGGACAAATCACACGATGAAATCCGCACAAACAAAGAAGGTAATGTTACCCAAATAAAAAGACTGGAGGCTTAATTCTAAAGCACTACTGGGAAAAAATCCCACTGCTTCCAATTAAAGTCTACACAATTCAGAAACTGAGGTGATGGTTTTGGGCATGATGTGGGTGTAGCAACACGCAGAAAGACAACACAGAAAGAAATAAGAACATTCTGACTGAGCAATAAGGAAAAAAAAGGGTGTAGCATTTTTTATGTCTAGTAAATATCAAATAACAAAGTATAAAGACTGATAAAGCACAGAAGAAATGAAAGGCAGACTTTTCTGAAGTTTTTTCATTTTTATCAGACCAGTGAGACATTGGACGAAGGTCAACAACTGGAAATGTTAATCACACAAACAGACTAAATTCTCTCAAATTAGAAGTTCCTAGATTTAAGCCCTTCTATCTCCAGTTGGACACCATAAGTGTCAAGTTTTCAAGAAAAACTGTGATGATAATGAGAAGTATATTATAGCTCAGTTAAGAAAAAAGTACTTGTAATGAAGATCAAAATGCAAAGGGAAAGTGTACCCTTTGTAGTCCTTTACATGCTTTTTTAATTTTTATCACTGTGATACTGTCATAATGGCATATTCTAAGTAGGGAAAAAACAAAAGGGATGATGGAGAGACTTTTGTAGCCAAGGCAGAGGCCTGATGCATCCCTAGAGCAGAAGGAGACTAAGATACAATTAATGTTTGTTTGTCTTAAACCTAGACCTAAGAACATTAAAACAGCCTAACCACTGACAGTACGTAATCACAGAACGGTAGGGGTTGGAAGGGACCTTTGGAGATCATCTAGTCCAACCCCCCTGCCAAAGCAGGTTCACCTACAGCAGGCTGGACCTGAATGCATCCAGGCGGGTTTTGAATATTTCCAGAGAAGGAGACTCCACAGCCTCTCTGGGCAGCCTNTGTTCCAGTTTGTGCCTGTTGCCCCTTGTTCTGTCACTGGGCACCACGGAAAAGAGTCTGGTCCCACCCTCTTGACACCCGCCTTTTACATATTTATAAGAACTGATGAGATCCTCTCTGTCTTCTCGACGCTAGACAGACCCAGGTCTCTCAGCCTTTCCTCATAAGGGTTTTGTAACATTTTAACAATATGGATAACAAAACCAAGCAAAAAGCATTTTTGTAACACAGCTAAGCATACATAAATTTATATGTATGTATATATGTACCACAAAGGGGCATACAGAGATTTGTGGTACAGCTGCACAAATGGGGTAGAGAAAAACGTCTGCAAGCAGTAAAATTTGCACAAAAGACCAAGCATGTATAGCAGGCAGGAAAGATGTCCAGGGGAACCAAAATTATCCTGCAGAAAAAGCAGAAAGTGTCTCATAAACCCACAGTAACGCTGCAGAACAAGCAAGAAGCAAGAAGTAAAAGCCAGAATTCCAGGACCCCAAAATAAAAAGAACTACAACAGGATGGTGTAAGAAGCAAAAACCACTAAGGACAGATGAAAAATGGCAGAGGAAAAAAAAGCCTCCTTTCAGTTCCAGCTTTCCTTGTTGAAGAGCTCTGAACTCTGACCACCTTGATTTCTGCAACTATCAAGGACTATAGCCATCAGTGCTAACCATACAATATCGGGTCCACAGGTATTTTTATACTCAGCTAGTTTACAAGATTGCTAAGCAGTAATACTTTGAACATGTATTGATAATGACTGACAGCAATTAAGAATTAACCATTGGCAACGTGTATTGTTACTGAATATCAGTCTAACAAAATGTGGCTTTGAAGCTGGCCTTATTTATTGACCCTCTAAAAATGTTCCCATAACTGGGATTTCTAATTCTCCAATACATGCAAAGATACACAGATGTAAGATATGTGCACACATGCATATATTCAGTTGAAACACTTTCCATGTTTATCTCCAACGATAACATGCTGTCATGACTGTAAAAATCCCAGAGTCTGCCACCAGGTTTAAACAGTTACTTAAAAATTGTTAAAGCTAATTACAAGCTTTTCAAATTTTTGCTCCAAAGAAAAATCTGAACAGGGATAAGAAACTCTGGAAATTGAATATTGGCATAATGACTAATTCAGCACCACACGAGATGGACAAGTAAATAAAAGCTCTGTTCTTCAGATATACAAACCCAGTTTAAAAACAATGATTCCTATTCACATCAAAGCAAAGTCAGTCACATCTGTTTGTAACTGAAAATGAAATGCAGAAACATACAGGACAGTTGAAATTTCATTAGCTACATTATTATGAAACAGTGTCTTACTTTGTTTTTTTAACTGGGTCAATATGTTGTCAAGATAATGTTTAGCCCCAGCCTGTAAACTCACAGAATAGGACATTTCAGCATTGTTGAAAGGTAATGTGAACATATACCCTAATACTCTATGCATGCCCTGTAGCAGTATCAGGAGGATACCGGTTACGTGCAGCAAATGCCAGTTTTCCTCAAGACGAGGAGTCTCCTTTGGCTCAGAAACAGAGCAAACAGCATTCACTGGAAAGAAGGGCTTCATTCTTAGCCCATGAATGTGACCTTACCTTATCATTAATTAGTAAGTGGTTTATTCAGGTTGTCTTTCATACTCCTAAAAAATGCACGGTAATCTCTGTCTAGAAGCGTCAGAAGATCTTTATATGCTTCAGAACACATAATTTTCTACAGTTAACATGTGTAAGGTCAGTTTGATAACCATAAAATGAACTTGGTGAATACATAATAATATCTTCTCTTTTCACTTGGGTTGGTTGTTAATCCAATGGATGATGAAAGCTGTTCTCATCTGCTACATATTCTTGGCTTTCACCCTTAATGATGAAAGGATATAGACACAGCTCTTAGCTGTAAAAACTTTTTTGTGCTGTTCCCATTATTTAACTTAGTCCACGATTCTCAGAAAATAATAAAGTAAAAAGGAAAGGTGGGAGGAGCATAACACATTTAACATATAAAAGGACAAGTAAGAGTTTTGTATAATATATAGAAAAACAGAGAAACAAACATAAAAGCAAAAATAAAAAAGGTTTGCTGCATCCCTCTTTAAACATTATGCAAGATGATCTAGTCCCTACCCATAAAAGGAAAAAGGCTGTGAAGAATTTTCTCAGAATTCATCAATCTGCATGTCTCTCCAGACAAATTAGCGTATGGTCCTAACCAAAACCCAGTGGAAGCTGCAAACAGTTTTTGCGTAAGTTGAATCTGATCCAAATGTCCTGCTCATGATTGGCATGAATACTTAAAAATACTTTAAAATTTATTTAGAACTTTAAATGCATGTTCATAGCACCATGGGGTGGGGTCAGAACACCCAGAATTTTATGGTATCAAGTGCAAAGCTTTGTGAAAAGAAATGAGTGAGTTTTACATTTGGTATTAACAACCCCATGAAACTTCACTCTATAGTGCTAGAAGCTGACATTCATTTCAACTTAACATTAGCACTCTGTGACTTCACTCCAGGGGTTGAAAAAACCAATTATTTCATCCTATTCCCCTGTGGTCTACATTTAGCTCAAAAATTAAGACTGTCTGTCCTCATAAAACAAATTCTCAATTAATGCTTCATTTTAATAATTTCCTAGAGGAGTCATTTTGCATAATAAATTTGTTTCATGAGATGCTGTTCTGTGGAAATGTGCTCTGTATGTTACTTCTAAAGATGTCTTCAAATAAATTGATTGACAGAGCAAGATTAATTTTATTACTTAAGCAGTTTCCTACACAAGTTTCTTACAAATTTTTTGCACTGGAAAAAATTCCATCAAATACTTCACTTTTTAAATCAGGGAAATGTACTTACTTATTTACAGATTTCAACACCTTTGGAAAGTATAGCTTGCAAGTGCTGGGTCTGAAAAAGGCTTCCTTGGGCAAAGTAGTATGGAAATTCCAAAGAATAAGACTTTTAGTGGATATCATAGCACATTTAGTTAGCATTGTATTTGCTGCTTTAATACCTGTAAGTTCTACTTCATATTTATGAGTATTTTTACTAATATTCTTATTATACTTTATTACCACGTAAATACTTAAAATATTTTAAACATTTAAAATACAGTCTGTTTTTAGAAAGGTACATTATATGGTCTAGGAATGAATATTAATATACTATCTATCCTTTCTTGTGTGTAAATGAATGTTATCCTCAGCTATAATTCAGGGTTTGCTTATGCAATAGCGAAATGAACATCACAGGAGATGAATATATTATACCCACGCTGAGTAACAGTGCAATGGAAAATGTTGTCCCAAAATGTCCTCCAGTGTTTGTTCATTTTTGAATCATTTGCCTTCACTTTTCTGCAGATGTATTTGCACAATTTTTATGGGAAACCATGATGCTCACATGAAAATTGAGTTAGTTTTCTGTATTTTCATGCTCTTAGTATCTGACCAATGAACACAACCTCAAACCACTAAATAAAAAACCATCTCTTCTACAGAAGTTTCTCTTATCCATATGCCCATCTCCTCTCATGCCTGAACAGAGACCATAATAAAGATTACAGAAGATTGTGTATACTCCAATTCCCTCAAGTATATGAACACAAAATACTTGTGCTCCACAAAGAAACAGTGCACCTCTCAGCCTGCCTGCTTTACACCACACCATACCACTGCAACTAAATAGACACAAAAAAAACCCCCAATGTATTTAAATTGATGCAAAGGCCCTACTGTTCAATCGCTAACTCACTTAACCCCAGAGTTTCCTTAAGTCTGCATCAAATGGTGGAAAATAGATGCTGAGAATATCTTTGTCTCTACATCATCTCTGTTTTGACACTCTGCTTCTGTAATGGAGAGAAGATGGCAAAGAGTAACAGCAGCAGACCTTTTTTCCTCATCTTTCCTTTTCAGAAGTGTCATTCCCCATTTTCATCTTATAGTTTGCATGTAAGTTAATACACAGATCTGATCTTGAAAAGCAGGGATATGCTGTTCCTGCATTCTCTATTCTTTGCCCACAACTTGTTCCAACGGAAGCTGCCACGATCAAGAGAAGAGCAGGCTTTGCTGCTACGCTGGAATAATTTCAGTATGATGAAATCAACTATATCATTTGAATAAAAAAAAACCAACAATAAAAAAACCCCAGGTGACTTTTGCTCCATACACATTGAAGAACTTTTCAAAAATTTAGGAAGACTTAAAAACTATTCTCTTCACCTTTGTTGTATGTAAAGAGAGGAGCCTGGGATTGCCCTGAGCAAAACAAGTCTATTTCACCACATTTTCCATAAAGTGACACCTAATTGTAAATTACAGAAGTAATTTTTTAATTTTATGACATGGAAGCCATGAATGAAAGCTGGTGTTTAGTCCAAACCTAAGGAAGATTTCTAACAACACAGAATGTAAGTTTGTAACAGTCCAATTGAAGACCAGTGAGAACTGCAGTCACCCAGAATCTCTGTATTCTATGTGTGACCAAACAGTGGGAATGAAAAGTAATTTTTAATGTTAAAGCACAGTTTTCACAAAGGCTCTAGCAGTACTTTTTCTCTATTCTAAAAAGGGGTTGAGTCCTTCTCATATTGCTACAGTATCTGATGTCCAGCTCTTCAAAGGCACTTGAGCATTATGTGCTATAGAAATCAGTAGCAGTAGGTAACTAAGTACAGGGTTTACATCCATTTCTTTGATGAGTTAATACTGATTTCTTGAAAAGTGCTCAAGTTCAAGGAAATAAAACTCACAAAAGCTAGAAAATAAAAGATTAGTAAAACATCCTATTACATATAACTTCTAAAAACTTTTTTTAAAAATGAAAGTTATTTAATATTTCTTGTACTTATGTAAGTTTTCATGTGATTCTTTTATAAAGGACACAGCATTTTTATTCAAGTTACTCTCAAACATTCTGTATGCATAGTAATAATAATTAAATCAGGAATGACTTCTATTCAACTATTTGATTATGGTGCCACAGGAACCCTTCTCTAAACCCTTCTCCAGTATTTCTACTTGAAAATTAATGCTTGTCTGCATCTATATCACCAAGTAAGATCAGCAAATTTACTCCTAATGACTTGACATTACAGGTTTTAGAAGACAGCCTGTGCTTAGCACCAGCTTACAACCAGGTAAAACCACCACACAAACACATATGCATTATTCCTAGGGATAACTGCCTGGTATTGCCTTGGAAAGAGAATGTGTGCATCAAATTTGACTTAGTTGCTTGAGACCATCAGCCAGGGTCATTGATTACCAGGCAAGAAAAGGCAAAGCCATGGCATGCCTCCTCTGCCAGGAAAAAAATTTCAGTACCTGCATTTCCCAGAGTTCAGTGATTGCTCTCCTTCCCAGTCCTTTCATGGACCTCTTCCTCCCTACAATATCTGAAAGAATCTAAATAAAAATGTCTTTCCAAGAAATAAACGGCCTTTTCATACTGAAGTGAACAATGTTTAATACTCAGCTACTGCAACTAGGGACAACTCTGTAAGGAGTAAACCAACAGATTTCCACTTACATCCACTTCTTGGCATCTGCTTTGAGTGGATAATTTGAAGAAAAGATGTGGGCCAGATCTCAGCTACAATGGTCAGAGGAAAACAGTTCTTCAGCTTCGTGTCACTGCAAAAGTTCTATGTCGGAGAAAAAAAGAAAAAACCTGAAGATATTAAGCTATACTCCAACATTTACATTTTTTTCATTTAAAGAACACATTTTATTTATTAATAGTTTATAAAGCTTCTTACAATAGAATGAAACTTCTCTGTTAATTTATATGAATATATTGCCTTTATTTTTTACTAAGAAAGGAGGCACTAACATGTTCTGTTAATCAAATGGTTTTTTGCTCACTTAAGCATTTGCATGCCCTTTGCAGCATTTCTAAAGCTTCCACTTGATCCACAATGATTGCATCAGCTAAACCAAAGGAATCCTATGCCATGACTCAAAACTTTGCACAGTATTAAAAGACAGGTTGTATCACATGATTTGAATATAATTATTTGCCAGACTATTTATTAAGTGCCCACAGGTCTGTCAAACCAATTAATGCCATGTCAGCCGTTCTTAGGGCAACAACAAAGATGATGTCGATGAGGCTCTGGACAACAAAGTCATCTGGGTCATAAAAACCATTTAGCCAGTTGCAACAATTATCTAGACAGTCCCTTCAGTTAAAAATAAGATGCAGGATAAAATTCTAAGAAATTTCTGGAACACATAGAAGAACTTAATGTGCAAAGAATCACTTCATATTTCAGAAGTTCTACTTTTTCCTGTATATTTGTAAAGCATATATATGTCTCTATCTAACATATCATATATTAGATATATAGACATATATATCATGTATATATTCCTAATCAAGCAGTTATTAACATGGAGGCCTTTTGTTAAACAAGCTTTTTTTTTTTTCCCTAAAGCTTTTTTCCCATGTTCATTTGCTAGCATACAGCAATGAGTATAAGAAGGGACCCTTGACTAATGTTCTTAGTGAGCAACATGATACTGTAATAAGAAATAAAATGTAACGGAAGTCACAGAAATAAATGAATATTCAGTAGGGAATGTGGAAGCATGTATGCTTGAAAAAATAAACATAAAAAGAGATAACAAATAGCACTTTAAAAAGTGTGGCACATGGTTTGTAACATTTCTAACACATGTTCAATTATCTCCACTTACGTTATTTTTTTTGTCAGATATTTTAGTATTACAGAAATGTTTTAACAAGATTTTTACAGCTTGATTACAGATGGAGATGGCTAAATTGACAACTGAATTTGAACAAGCAGCGATTTCAGTAACTGATTAAGTGTATGCAAATAAAGAATGAGATTTTAACATGCATGAAATTGACTATAACATACTATTGCGAAATAGCTTTTGCAATAACCACCTAAGATATAGAAAACTGATTTCAAAGTCGCAAACACAATTGTAATTGTAGTTTTCTTTCCAATATCAGGAGTTCACAGAAACAATACGCATTATTGTAGTTTCTAAAACATTTTATCTGGAAGGATCTTTATACGTTCCTGTTCTGAGTTATCTCTCCTAATAAGAGGTAAAGAGAATAAAATATCAGAAATCATCTCAGGTGAGTAGTATTTCTTTGCTCCATCCCAGAGGAACAGAAGTCCTCTGCATCAGTAGGAAAGAATCTCCTACTATGTGTGTCGTGGTTTCAGTTGGGATAGAGTTAACCTTTTTACCAGCAGCTGGTATAGTGCTATGTTTTACATTTGGGATGAGATTTGGTGTTTTTAGTTGTTGCAAGGCAGTCAAGGCCTTTTCTGCTCCTCCTATCGCCGCGCCAGGGAGCAGGCTGGGAGGGTGCAAGCAGTTGGGAGGGGACACAGCC
>RSEF01000011.1:10949341-10991363 GCA_003993805.1 Himantopus leucocephalus | reverse complement strand
CTCCAGCATGGGTCCCTTCCACGGGGTGCAGTCCTTCAGGAACCGTCTGCTCCAGCATGGGTCCCCCACAGGGTCACAAGTCCTACCAGCAAACCTGCTCCATCATGGGCTACTCTCTCTATGGGTCCACAGGTCCTGCCAGGAGTATGCTCCAGCACAGGCTCTCTACGGGGTCACAGCCTCCTTCAAGCATGCACCTGCTCCAGCATGGGGTCCTCCATGAGCTGCAGCTGGATATCTGCTCCACTGTGGATCTCCATGGGCTGCCTCACCATCTCTGCTCTGGCGCCTGGAGCACCTCCTCCCCCTCCTTCTTCAGTGACCTTGCAGAGTCTGCAGAGTTGTTCCTCTCACATATTCTCACTCCTCTCTTCTGGCTGTTGTTGTGCAGCAGGTTTTTTCCCCCCTTAAATATGTCATCACAGAGGTGCTACCACCATCGCTGATGGGCTCAGCTTTGGCCAGCAGCGGGTCCGTCTTGGAGCCGGCTGGCATTGGCTCTATCGGACACATGGGAAGCTTCTTGCAGCTTCTCACAGAAGCCACCCCTGTAGCCTTCCTGCTACGAAAACCTTGCCATGCAAATACACAGGGTACAAGAGTACAGTGTACCACATGTATCAATGTAACACTTTAGTTATGGTCAAGAACGAATTTTTCACTACTTGAAGAACAAACAAGCTTTCTGACTTAATTCTCTTATGCTGTCATTCCTGAAAGGTCAGCACTAGTCTGCATGCATGCACACAGATTTTTATTAGGACCAAGTGGACCAGTAAACAATCTTGTCTGACCTCCTACATATTACAGGCCAAAAAGAATTCATCCTGTAATTCTAGAGCAACTCTGTCTACACGTTAGCTTGTTTACAGGCTCCTAAGTGTACTCATGCAACCCCCTAAAATGACTAATGGTGCTGGCAAGATGAGGCTGCAGCACAGTCTAATGACTTTTCCACTTGTACTAGCACAAAATTATGGCCTTCAGAGCAGCCTTGAGGAAATTCTTAGAAAAACACCTGCCAGCCTTAATAAGGCAATGTAATTTGCCAAAAGGGTCAGATCTAACACCTCTCAACACTGCACTTCTGCAAGAAAATTTACCTCTGAACCACTGGACGAAAAATGCTTCAAGGAACCATAAAACTAAGGAAAGGTAGTAATGTCCAACAGACAAAATTCATCTCTGAACCAACTGCACCAATTGCTCTGTCCCTTTCTCTCACACTCACACAGAGCTTTAGGCAGAATGAAGGAGCATGGCCCGTTGTGCAGAATTTGAAACAATTTATGATGCTTTCCCATGAGTCGAAATGATGCCACTCAAAACTCCTGAAAACACTTCCTTCTTTTATCTGCCAGTCAGACTCACTTCAGGTCCTACCAAAATAATCTAACAGGCTATCAAAAAACAGGCTGCACCTTTCCAAAAGAAAAACAAGCACCACTATTTGAATGTTTAAAGGCAAAAGACTTTGCCACCCAAGTTATCCCAACTACCTTTGTAAGAAGACCAAACATTCATGGAAAAAAAGACCCAACCAAATAGTAAAGGTGCAAGTAGAAAAGGCTTGCTCATGAAGCAGATTAGGGCTAATGACAGTGTTCTCTTTCAGTATTACTTAAGACTTGACAAAGGCGCATGTCTTTTTTAATAGCACATACTTTTTTAAAGCTGTGTTCAAATCCTTTTTCTCTTCTGCGTGTGATTTTGAGCTAAGAAACACACATGGATAGTTGCTTTTAACTAAGGAGATCTCACTTTTCGTCAACCAGGATGACAGTAGCGTGTCATCTGGCAATACGAACAAGGTAATGCTGTCCACAGGTCAAATCCCCAGGCTATATGATCCTTGTGACAACATAGGGGATTGGACTAGATGATCTTTAAAGGTCCCTTCCAACACAAGCCATTCTATGATTCTAAGAAAAATGAGCTAAAACTAAGCTCAGTGCTGAGGATGTAGCTTCTATATCTCTATCCCTGACAAAAGCCCTCTTTTCAAGCCTGCAGATTGGCTTTTCCATCCACTGGAAACATTGTTAAATGTTTATTTTGTTAAATGTGTACACCTCTTTCAGGAAAAAATGGAGCAATGGATGAATCTGTATTCAGACTAGGAACAGCCAACAGATTTGCCTGTAATTTCTGTTAATATGCATGAATGACCCTTGCAAATACTCACATTTCTGATGTAATTTGTTTGTAGAATTATATTTATCAAAAGAAAAACTAAATTCCAAAACTTATGTGGCCTATTCCCTTCTGAGTTGTATTTTCGGAATCATCTCCAGTAACAAAGAAAATAAGACGTTCCATATAAAATTACTTTTTTTACTCTTTGACTTACTAACATTCAGCTATTGTAAAGCTCAGTATGAAATTTGATTCAAATATCTATATACCAACCACTTCACACACTGTTAGAGATTATCAGCCCCAAAGCAGAGATAAGCAGTGGGTCCAATCTACATTAATCAAAGCATACACATGCAAACCTCAGATCAGGCTGCAAGGTGAATGTACAAACCAGCAGACAACAAGCGCAAACGGGCATTTGGAAGGCACTGGCCAAACCATTTGACATCAGAAGGTTATTTTAATCCAATGAGACAGGAATTCCAACACATACAGGAAAAGCTGCAGGACACTATGGATCAGAGAGTGGGAATGCATCAAGTGATGTCATGTCCTGAGTCCTTGAAAGCAGTTCCACCAAAGCAGAACAGTCTGTTCAGATTTTCCTGCAAACTTTCCAACTAGCGATTTCATAGAGCAAAGATGCAAGAGAGGGACAAACTCCAACACCACAAAACCTCTCACACGGAAAGGAATCTCACAATGCCCTGCCAGGCTGCTCTCTGGGCATGTCTTTACAAACCTAGCGTATTTAGCTGTAAGCTACTCATAGCCACAAACATGAGAAATACTACAGAAGGAGGCGCATCCCCACCAAGCTCTAAGCATGAGGCCAGAATTCAAAACCTTCCTCTTAAAAGCAGGTTACAAAAAACCCAAAGGGTAAAAATAGCTTTTCCCTGCATAGCTCAAACTAGACTGGTTTTTGCACCCCCGGGTATGATGCCAGAGTATATAAAACAAATACCAAGTATTTAAATCAGACAGACTGGAAGCAAGCAGTAAGCATTCTGCATCAGTTATATTGGTGTGCAAAGTCATCAAGGAGAATGCAAATTAGCACATATTAGGCTGATTATTTTCTCAAGGGGTCAGTGTGTAACCATAAATGGAAACACTGAAAGCTAGGTAAGGTCAGCAACAGAAAACTGTGTAGATAAACTATGTCCTCAATCCCTTTATCAAGTATACAAATGGACATAAATAACACCAAAGCAAGATTCCCAACTCTGCATACAATTCCAAGTGCATCAGAACAAACATAAGCATTGCATTACACGTGCAAAGCAAGATACATGTCATGCAAATAGCAAAGTTGAGAGAAAATACAAAATAGGTAAACCTAACCTAACAGCAAAAACCTAACAGAAAAAAATCACTGTAGTGACAGAAAAACTGCTACATTATAAAAAAGAACACAGAAAATCCCTTTCCTCCCTGAAGATTCAAAGGAAAAACAATTAATTGTTTGTACTACAATATTTAATTACACATGATTTGGGAATAATAGTAATAATAATCATAGTTCAGGCAACCAAACATGTTGAGAAGCCAAATTACAGATTTATTTTTCAGCTTACAGGAGTAACAGCATGCAGACAAACAGTTTAAAGGACTCATCCAGGAAACATGAATATTACAAAAAATGAAAAAAATAAATAAATCAGCAAACCCACTAGTCCAGCTCAAGGCACAACAAAGCAGAGTCAACTGCAGTCAACAAGCTCAAGACTGAGAATCCATACCTACTGCAAAGAAACAGACCACCAGAAAACATTAAAGGAAAACGAGCAAGAGGGTGTTGGTTGGGACCACGCAGGGAACAACATCACTTGAGTGACTACCGAACACAATAGCCGAAGGCCGCCAGGCAGTGACAAGACGACGGTTCCCTTGGCTCTCAGCCATGGCAAGCACAGCTAAACCCCATGCCCACACGCAGGTTCCAGCAGGGCCAGCTTTGCTAGTATCAGGTTCTGTAGCATCACCACCCAGGTCTTCCTCACCTCAGACACATTCCTGCGTTTTAGAAAATGCAGCTGTGGCTCCAACCCTTTGCCGCCTGTTTTGCCCAGCGGAATGTGAACTCGTCAAAATAACAGCATTAAAGAAATGTGGAAACAAACTATTTCTGTTCCCCCTCCCCCTACCCCCCCAAATAATTCTTTCAGTCATATGCCAGGCAATTCCTCCTATGTGTGTACACGTATGGGGGAAGATGGGTCCCTTCCACAAGAGCTCAGCTGGGCAGTGGGGACAGGAGAAGTCCATGTCCAGACCAACACCTGCAGCTCCAGCTGGCACAGGGGCATCGCCAGCCACAAAGCTAAGCACTTCTGGGGATGGTATCAAAGGACCATCTGTAAGCACGCTAGCTTCCCCAGAATTCCCACCACGGTGGGTTTTTAGTTGTATTATTTTTCAATACATCCCACTTTCTACCCTTTTTGCCCCAAGGCCTGCATTTCTCCTGTCACCACACAGAAGTCCCCTGCCCAGAGTCCCAGGCAGCCACGCTGCTCCCTGCTGGCAAACCCCAAATCCACCTGTCCCGCGTACCCCGAGTGAACCCAGGGCCACCCACAGCTCTCCAGCTACGCACCGCCACAACTGCTTCTGGGCTCTGGCCTTCCCAGTGCGAACACCTGCCAAATCTGAGCCGAGATGTAAGAAGAAGAAACCACCTCACTTCCTCCCCCTGAGGTAACCACGGCAGTTGCTCTGTACGGGGGGGTGCAGTGCCCAGGGCTTGGCAGGGGCGCCTGTGGGGCGCTCACCATCCGGCATGGCCAGGGCTGCCCTGGGCCAGACATGGCTGGTTCCAGATGGTTCCAACGGACCCACCGCAGGGCACAGCTGAGCCCCGCAGCTGAGATGGCGGCGCCTCGGGGAAAGTGCATTTAGGAAAGGGTAAAAAACACTGCAGAGCAGAGAGGGGTGAGGAAAAATGTGTGATAGAGAGCCCTGTGGACACCAAGGTCGGTGAAGGAGAGGAGGAGGTACTCCGGGTGCTGGCGCAGACATTCCTGTGCAGCGTGTGGAGAGGAGCCCAGGCTGGAGCAGGTTTGCTGGCAGGAGCTCCAGCCTGTGGGAGACCACGCTGGAGCAGTCTGTTCCTGAGGTCCATACCCCACTGGAAGGACCCACGCTGGAGCAGCTCCTGGAGGACTGCAGCCCATGGGAAGGACTCACACTGGAGCAGCTCCTGGAGGACTGCAGCCCATGGGAAGGACTCACACTGGAGCAGCTCCTGGAGGACTGCAGCCCATGGGAAGGACTCACACTGGAGCAGCTCCTGGAGGACTGCAGCCCATGGGAAGGACTCACACTGGAGCAGCTCCTGGAGGACTGCAGCCCATGGGAAGGACTCACACTGGAGCAGCTCCTGGAGGACTGCAGCCCATGGGAAGGACTCACACTGGAGCAGCTCCTGGAGGACTGCAGCCCATGGGAAGGACTCACACTGGAGCAGCTCCTGGAGGACTGCAGCCCATGGGAAGGACTCACACTGGAGCAGCTCCTGGAGGACTGCAGCCCATGGGAAGGACTCACACTGGAGCAGCTCATGAAGGACTACAGCCCATGGAAAGGACCCACGCTGGAGCAGGGGAACAGCGTGAGGAGGAAGGAGCAGCAGAGGAGCTGTTATGGACAGACCACAACCCCCATTCCCCATGACTGTGCCCCTCAGCGGGGAGGAGGTAGAAGAGTCAGAAATAAAGGAGTGAAGTTGGGCCTGGGAAGAAGCGAGGGGAGAGGGCAGCAAAAGTGCTTTTAGTTTTGGTCTTTGTTTCTCACCGTGCAACTCTATTTTAATTGGAAATAAATTAATTTTCCCCAAGACAAGTCTGTTTTTCCCATGACAGCAACTGGCTACCGATGTCTTTATCTCAACTTACAAGCTTCTCCATCTTATTTTCTCCCCGCCATCCTGTTGAGGAGGGGGAGTGAGAGAGAAGCTGGCAGGGGGAGGGGGGGGGGGGGGGNCGACTGTTGGCAGCCAGCCAAGGTCGACCCACCACATGCTCACCAAAAGAAAAAAAATTACATTCAACTCTCTTTAATTCAATACAGATATGCGGAGAACCAACTTCACATGAGTAAGTAACCAGGCTCTTCCCTGCAGTGTGTTCTCAAGAACAAGCCTTCGCAACGCTTTGTTCAATGCAGAAGAAAACATACATGCAGGTTAGAGACTGCTAACAGGAACACGACTTAAAACTATGGGAAAGGGTGGCGGGGTGGGGAAAAGACTCAAAAGATTTTGGTTTTTCCTTCTAAGTTCTTTCAGTACTAGGAAATACAGGTGGTATTTGTAAAAATGGTACAAAAATCTCAACAGAATTGACATTTTAGAGGTGTGCTGTTTTTTTTCAATACTCCAACTATCTTGACACTGAAAAGCCCATTCTACAGATTGCACTGTAGAAATAAATTAAAAACCCCTCTGAAATCGCCTCACCTAACTTATTATACAACAGCAACACCAGTGATTTAAATCCTCAAAATTCTTATCTACACTCTTGTCTTTTTTCTGAGTGCTACATCTTGTCTTAAATAAAATCTTAAATAAAATAAATCTTAAATAAAATACGGTGTGCTTATAGTTTTGTATACTTTCAGCTCTGATGACATTTTCTGTCACAAGACTCTCAAAGTGTGTCAACTTCCTACCCAATGTAGGGCTACGAAGAAGGTAAAGCCATTGTGCCTTCTTACTATAATATATTCAAAAGCAGCCACAAACTCCTGTGGTTCTTGCAAGTTTCACGACCATTCTCTCCTCCAGGCCATTTTATCATAGGTGGGAATACTTTCATGCAGAATTGCATTGCGTTTTTTCAACAGAAAGTTTCTCTAGAATTTTTGAGGTAGCAAAGCTCAAATACCATGATCTTTAGCACTCTCAAAAACTTTTGAGGTTGCCCTAGGGTACTGGTGAGCTTCAGCTGCCTCAGATGGCAACATAAAGTCTTACCTTAATAGAATTGCAAAAAGAAGTCAAAAGGTCATAAAGAACTTTCAGAATTCAACATTTTAAGCCCAGATTTATCTTTTCCTTCTATGAGAATTGCAATGTTTTGTATCAGTGTCTTGGTTTAACCCCAAGCAGCAACCAGGACGATGCAGCCGTTCATTCACTCATTTGAGATAAAGACAGTTTAATAGAACAGTATGGAAGAGAAGATAATAATAACAATAATGATAAAAGAATATACAAAATCAGTGATGCAATGCAATTGTTACCACCTGAAGATCCATTGCCCAGCCCGTTCCAAGCAGCAGCAATTGCGGATTCCTGCCCGCCGGCCAGCCCCCATTTATATACTGAGCATGACGTCTATGGTATGGAATATTCCTTTGTCCAGGTTTTCCTCTCTGTGCTCTCTCCCAGCTTCTATGAGAAGCTGAAAAAGTCTTTGATGTAATATAAGCATTAGCTAGCAACAACTAAAACAATATGTGTTATCAACATTACTCTCATGCTAAATCCAAAACACAGCAGCTACTCAGAAGAAAATTAACTTTATCCCAGATGAAACCAGGACAATCAGTTAACTGCTAAACTGCAAGCATCATATACTGGGCTAAAAACCAGACATCATCAGCAATATAGACACTTACTAATTTCTTACTGATATGATTTTTTAAAAATAGACTGCATTACTAAGAATACCAAAGACATTATTTTTGTCTCAGGAAGTTAATACTGAAAAAACTAACAGCTTACACTCAAGCTAGTGTTAACATACTGACTGCTGAGTAAAAGTTTCTTCATGTCCTCTGGACCTAGCATAGAATTCCACAGAAATCCAAAATCCTAACTTTAGTTCAGTTTTACTTGTAAGGAACATCAGATTATATAAAACGCCAAACTGATATCCAAATCTGATGAACTCTTCAACAATGTCTCAAATAAACTAAATAATGTATTATATCTGACTTCTGTTGTAACAATATTTCTTTTTACAAACCAATTTGCAGTTTGTAAAAGTCAACGTGTTTATTAAGTATTATTTTCACGTAAGTTGGGTTTTTTTTGTGTCTTTTCATTAACAGTGTAATGAATCACTGGTGCAACTTGCAAATCATTGACATATTCATGCAACTGGAGCAAAGTGACAATCTCCTCGACTAAAACCCACATACTTGTCCTTATTTCAATACATGGTACCTGGTGCACTGAAGTTGTCAGTATACTAAATTTTCAGAAATAAATGTCATCCAGTTTGCAAGAGGAAATCAGCTTCTCCTTCAAATCCATTCCTAAACAGTTCTATTTTTCTGCATTTATTTAAACAACACGAGGTAATTACTCTGTTACTACACATTATTTCAGCAAGAGGAAAAACAAACAACAAAACCAACCAACCAACCAAAGAACTTCCAAAATGCTTCAGTTGGTAAAATATGGTTTCTAGGACACCTCTGAGTAACATGTAGCAACTCTTGCACCAAATAGATTGACAGATCCCTGTATATGATTCCGTCTGCAAATATGTCATTGCAGAAATATGTCTCAGGTCTCTGCAATTCTAGCAGGTGGACAAAAAAAGAAACCGCAGAGACCACCCAATTAATCTGCAGGGCACAGACGGAGAACACAAAGGTAACAGAACTTCCTCTACACTCATGCTCTGAAATACAGCTGAAGACCACAGACATATTCAGAACTACCCATGCGAACGCTACTGCCTAAGGCTCATATCCAAAAGCGATTTTGGAAGCTTAAATACTGCAAGACTAGAAGAGTACAGGTTTCCAAACAAACTGTAGCACTCTGTTCCGTAATATTAAAAGACTATTTGCTTCAAAGAGTTTAATTATCTTTCTACTCTCCCCTTTGGGATCCCTCCTGCCCTATGCTACCTAGTCACCTGGTACTAATGACATTGCCAGATATGGCTGCAACAGACCAGAAATATTTAGTTCCCAGGAGACTGCTGAAGTAGTCAGAGACACAGGTGGCTCCCTTGTCAATCCCCTAGTCAGGTGTAAAGACCCAAGTAGGGGCAGATGCATAATTGGAAACGAACACATGGCTGCACAAACAGCATCAGCAGAAGGGTTTTAATTTTCTCCACTGAGAGAGCCTGTTTGGCAAATGAAGGATAGCCCAAAAATGCAGAGATGGAGGAGCTGTTCAGAACATTGGCTCAGCAACAGCAAAAAGGCACTAAACTGGTTTTTGAGGGAACTAATGGGAAAAGCCCTTACAGACTAAGACAATAGAAACTAGACCCTAGGAAGGAGTTGGAAATTGCAATAGGATCATGGAAAAAAACAAAGGCAGAATGTCAAATGACAGTTCCCTAAACACCAGTGATGTCCACACAAATGCCAAAAATATCAAACCATCTGAGAAGTTCTGCAGTATGTCCTACCCAGCACCATTAAAGTCTACCAACTAGAATAGTAACACAGAAGGTGACAGCTTTTTCATGAAGGACAACCATGGCAAGGAGAAAAGAGTAACAAGGTTCTATGATGTACTTCAGGAATAGCGCATTTATTCTGAAATGCAAGAAAAGATAAAAGAATGGGCTGAAGCCAAGATGAAAGGCAGGGAACAACAAAGGCAATATTATAGGTGAAACAAATTCTCAAATTTTGAAGCAAATACAGGCAATGTTTCTCAACTAGTTATCTCAACTACCTGAAAGACAGCCTATGGTGGTAAAATACAAGAATTCATTAACCCAGGCACTTGGTGAGAAGCGATGCAACACAGTTACTAGAAGTTTGGAAGGATCTTTGTTGCTTAAGAAAGTCGAGAAGGTTACCAGGAAAAGAGATTTTAGTCTGACTAAATATGGAGGAATTAGCGTTGAAAATCAAGATGTGATAGATAAGTGTCATAATCACAAAACAATGAAGTGTAGCATTGCAAGAACAGCAGGATTCTGAGTGCGACAGGATGAAGATAATGGATTTGGGAGAGGCAGCAGAGAAGAACAAATAATTACAAGATGCTTAGAATACAAGGCCTCTGAGAAAAGACTGAAGGAAATGAGTTTGTTTAGTCCCCCAGGGAAAAAAAAAATCAGCCTAAAAAGGCAACTAAAAATACTGAGATCATATTTGAGGGAACAAAAAAACCCAAACCAAACCAAAAAAAGCAAGCAAACAAAACAAACATGCAACTGTAACTTTAAAGGATAATGAACTTTTAAAACAGATTACTTTGGAGTCTGTGGACTCTCTTGTCTCCTTGTGTGGAGACATAATAGGAGACTAGAAAAACATCTAATCAAGGATGATTTAAGTGATTCAACATACCTATGTACAGAGGAATGAATTAGATTCATGTCTGCAAAAACCTTCTAGCCTTATATTTCCACATTAGTGATACACAGATTTCACAGCAGTAAACTTTTCTTGCTTATTAGAACATTTATAGTCTTCGTTAAGGCAAGAAAATCAACAGATTCAGCTCTACATCTTTCACCAAGGTACTCGTTTATTTCCAGGTAAATTAAACAGAAAGACTTCAGTAAGAAATGGACTGTATGTAAAGGAAATTGTAAGAAGTCAAACTGGAACACAAGGCCTCACAATAGCTAAGGCCCTACTAAGGAACCATGACAGCTCACAGCAGAAGTGTGAAGAACAAGTTACGCTGCTGCTCTGGCATGTGCTCCAGCACGCACAGTAGGAACCTGCCTGGATCATGCACTGGATCTGTGTAGAAATCTAGGGTGCCCTGGTTTGAGGTAGGCTAAAATAGGGCTAATATAGAATAATAGAAACTGAAAAATGTAAACCAAATCCTAACACTCCAAGCTGGTAATAATAGGTGAATTTTAGGCTGACAAGCCACTCACACTGAGGCAATCCTGTTGATAACACTACATAAGGCTTACATTGCCTGTGTAACAGTATGAAATATGAAATCTCGTTATGGACGGAGCAAAACTGGGATCAATGTCAAAGAAGAAATTATGAGAGGGCTGTTTACCTGGGAAGAGTTTTGACAGAGAGAAGGACGTGCAAGGCTAATGAAAAGCCATCCAATACTCAAGAAAAAAAATGGAGAATAAAATACCAAATAGAGAATGAAATGCCAAATCGAGTGGAGAAAAAAGTAATGTGAGTCTTCCCATGTAGGTGTGTGGACACCTGCAAATGGTAGTAATGCTGACATGCAGATTCAAGTCCACAAGGAGGCTGGAGGAAATCCCCTTGGATGACATGCTGGACTCTCCATCAGGTTTATGTTCTTAAGATTTGAGGGGGTGGGGGATGAACGGGGTGGAGGCAGTAAATAGAATTACACCGCAGGACTTTAAAAGCTGTAATTTAGTAGTAATCACATATGTGATTTCTTAGAATCTGCATTCTGTGTCATTATAAAATTGTACATTGGTATATTTGATTGCATAGAGTATAGATTATTTCGCATAGACTCCTTTGCTGCTTTACCTATTTCCTCTTAGAATGTTCATTAATCAATAAACATCTTAATAGTTCACATCAGCTAAGTCTCAAGCCTCCATTCTAAATGGGGGAGTGACAAACCTCGGCAGTAACAGAAATGTATCTACATAGCAATTATTTCTGATGTTCTTATAGGATGCATGAATGAGGTTATGTGATAAAAACTCACCCACAAAGCAGCACAGAGACAATGGCAGTGGTGAAGCTCAAGTATGTATCTACTATGGAGCCAGCTACGTCAAGGCCCATCCCAGGAGCCATCAGCTCATCAAAGACCCACCTCCACAAGCCCAGAAGAGAACAGGTGCACACAATTGCAGACAGGAACCCAAACCTACAGACCCCTAAGGAAGGAACAACCTGTCTGTGACCCTCCCAGAGCTGACCCAGGAGAGCCTCAGCCCCCGTGTCCAGGTGTGAAAACCACCAAGACAAGTCATCAGGAGCAGCCCTCTGGATCACCTTTGGGACCAAGTGGGGCTGCAGTCCAGGGGTGTGGGACACATTATGGGATGCAGGCGAAGACCATTTGGAGATGGCACAGGAAGTTTAGGAGAGGAACCAAAGACAGGAAATGGGATGGATTTAAGTGATTTGGTGAGGAACGAGTGTGGGAATATAGAGGAGTAAGGGGATAAAAAGGGCTGGTCATGTGTGAATAGTGGGCTGGTCAGTACGCTCGTCTGGCCATGCCCTGTGCCTGACGAGCACAGTCTGTCCTGTTTTCTCGTTAAATGGCTTTCTAACTCAATCCAGTGTGAGAGGCTCTCTCCTTGATGTGCGCATGTGTATGGGGGTCTGGGTGCAGCAACTGGAGTCAGACCACCAGCTGGAGGGCCTCATGTGTCCGTGGCACCAGCACTGCAGCACATGCAAGTGACTGCGTGATTGCAAGCAAAGATGAAACCACACTCATTCGTGAGCAGGGGAAGGGGCCCGGGAGCCGGAGGGCAAAGTGGCCTCTAACAGTCAGCCCTGGGTGGGAGAGATCCTGTCCATCTCCAAGGGCGAGAGCACAAAGGGGCAACAGAGCAGCAGCAGCCTCACCTCCCTCAGGCTGCCGGACCCAGCATGATCTATCTGCCTCTAACAGTGTAAGTATTAAACCAAATGTAGGCAAGACCGTACCTGCTCTATAAACCTGATATGCAAGCCATGCACTGTACTCCTACCAAGCTAAATCAAAATCAGTTTGACTTATATTATTATGGGTAAAAAAATTATCAAATAAAAATAGCATTAACAAATATGGAGCATTTCTACCAATCACCACTAAAAAAGTGTTTTTGAAGAAACATTGCAAGAGTCAAATTTTCTCCATTAAGACTAACAAAGAAATAGGTAGCTGCCATGCTTAAGCAATTTCTATGATAAATCTTGTACCACCGCTTCCAAGTTTGTAATATTTTGATTATTTTTGTACTGAGAGACAAAGGGATGCTCCAAGAACATAGCCAGCAGTCAGAAATTCTTGATTTCTATCTAATCCCTTCCTGACAGTGGGCAAGTCACATAAAATCTCTCCTCTAGTTTCCCTACCTATAGCAAGCAAACAGCATGACACAAAGAATTATCAGGCTACTAGACTGCAGCGAAAATTAATCAGTGCTTATTTGTAGTGAATTCTGAAAGTGAAAAGAACAATTTGCATCAGCGAGGAGTCCTAAAATGACACTGGCAACATGAAATAAAGTCAGGAAGAGAAAGAGAAACCATTTTTTTAAATACAATTTCTATAAGTATAGGGAACAGTTACACTCGATTTCCTTCATCTATTTTATTTTTGTAGCAGGGACAAAAATAAAGCTTAAAACAAGGCCAGTCTACTTAAACACTCAGCTTATAAATACGGAAACGATGTCAGCCTGAAACAAATCTCCCGAAAATAATCATCTGGGAGAATGCATGAGAAATGTGTACTTGGTACATAAGTGCGTGCAACAGCAGTAATTAAATCAAACATATCTCAAGCACATTAATTATATGTGATGTGAATTTTTCACTGTGAGTTAAATCAGGCGTACTGCAGCTGACTGAGGTTTAAATATCTATAAATAGGGACTGTCAATTAAACTGTAAAATGTATTGCCAAATTCCCTGTGCACTCTGACAGAAATTCAGGAGGTTAGGAATAGGATTATTTTATTTCCTTTAAATCAAACTGGACAGCGCTTGAAATTGGGTATGCTTATAAGATACTGAAAGGGTGTCACAAGTGGAATGAGTTAAGTTACTCTTCATGATGCAAGATCATAACGTCCTCCAAGTATTAAACAGCTGGTGGCAAGCTGAAGTAGAACAGCTTTTTGTTTGAAATCGATGCTAAATTTTTCAGCAAAAGTATGGAATTTCTCAGTTTATATGGTTTAGAACTGCTTGGGTAGTCCTATTTGCTGTAGCCTCACTGAGGCGAATGGGCATCAGGAAGAGGTCAGATTCCTTGTAAATGTCTCTGTGTATTATGGGAAACACTTCTAACGGCAGAGAGCAATTTAGCAGTTTCACAGCACAGCAGTTCCACTCCCACCGCAGGGCAGACCCAGATTCTCTTCAGAAGGCTCACAGGCCAAGACACAGACAGATCCCCTTAATCCACGTATGCTGCCTATCTAATCTTGAAACTACTTTGCAGGGAAAATGGCCAGTGGCTTCAATGACAGCTCTAGGAGTGGCCACAAGCTTTGTCACCTGCTACAAAATATTTAAAATACCAGTTCTTTTTCCTTTAAAAGATTGCTTGAAAAAAAAAAGACATGAAAATGGAAAATCCTTCTGCTAGAATTTAATAATGGCATTTTATTAAGCCCACTCAACTCAGCAGAGTGGGGTAACAAAGAAAAAAGGCTGCAAAACCTTCCAAACACATTTTGCATTAACAAGGCCACCTTACAACCCATTAAAAAGACTAGTTTTCAAGACATACGATCTAAAAACCTATAATCTTACAGACACTGGCCTCAAAATAATGCCCAATTCAACTTTGTTGAATTTTATCAGGGATTAATGTCACCTGCTTGAAGCAATTTATTTTCTAATTCCATGGACAGTGGGGGAGGCAAGCTTAAGAGAGCTCGTTCCCAGAAAAAAGGATCAGATCTTTCCTTCCAAACAGTAATCACAGATACCAGTCCCAGCTTCTCAGCTAACTACATAAGCCCAAGGGATTGAATTTTGGTGGAACCATAATGGAAAGCATACCTGAAACAGAGACCACTATTTCATAAGGCAAACTTGTATGCTGTCCCCAGTGATGGCATATTCAAGGTACCAACAACAGGTTGTCTTCCACACATTTGCTTTCTCCGCAGACAACCCCAGAGCTGAATGCACATGGAGGTATGGAAAACAACTTATATTTTAACCATTTAGGATCAAAAGTTGCAGGTGCGCTTGCAGGCTGAATAAGTGCCGTGTATAGACAACCACGCTGTGTGAAAAAACTTACAAGGTCAAGTCTATCCATTTCACCTTTCTCAAATGCAGCTGAATGACAAAATAACTGCAATGTGAAAAACTCCAGCCCTAATGATATCAGTCATACATGTGGACCCCACAGCCCATGCTACGAACAAGCAAATCTCCATGTATGCACAGAAGGACCTGTTCTTGTAGTCCTCCCTTTGATTCAAGAGTCCAACAAGGCATGAACCTTGCACAGCATTTAGCTCTACGCAAGGCAAATACAAACACATTGGCAAAAACAAATTCTAATTTTTTCAGCTAATTTTAAATATGCCTTCACAACATACTTCTCAGAGGTGTCCTGGGAAGACTGCTGAACACCGGGGGTTTAGTTTGAAATACTTTTAATGTCAAGCAACTTAAATATAGCATTGCAAAAAATGCCATCAAAGTTTCTCGGTATCTCCTCCTTGGCTCTGACTTTATAAATACATTGAGGACTGTTTTTCTGAATGCAAGTGTTGTTTTGCCATTCCATTCAATATTTTATGTACAAGTTCAGTGTTGAACAAATCACCCCAAAGGATCAAAGTTTAAATTTCAGATAAAGGTTACTATGTGCAAAGAGGAGCACAAAATTTGCAAAAAAAAATAATGAAATGTGAAAACCTACAAGGACCTATAAGGCCACGATAATCAAGGTAAAGACATAATTTAGATGAAGGAAATATCTAATTGCATGGATTTAATCAGTTAGGCTGCTTGTTTTTTGCATATTTTAAAATATTCCTAATGCCCTCTAGAACAGATCATCTTAAGATTTACTGCTCAAGAACCAGGCATCAGTTTTAAATGCTGTAACCACATCTTCATGGGCCAAGAGGGCAGTAAATACACTCCTTCATTTATTAGCCAAAGGGAAATAATTACATGTATTCAATAGAGAGGGCACTCTCAGTCTATGTAGCCCAGGACTGCTTCTGTTTGGAGTTCCCAGGAATCGAGATAAGAATTCAAGCAGCAAACCAAACAAACTCACCACCAAACCACAAGACCTCATTCAGACCCCAGCTGGAATCTCACAGTCAGAAAAAACAAACAGGCACAGAAGCAATGCACAAGGATATAATTAGGAAAAGCTTTCTATTTTCTTACAAGAAGAGTCTAGAAGAGCTGAAGTTGATCTTAATACAAGAAAAACCTGAGAAGTCGGAAGTTAAAAAACCCAACATTTTTAAACTGCAGGATGATCTTCGTAAAAGGACAAACAGGCATAAATAAAATCTAGGCAGGAAATAAGTTGGTTCTGCAGCAGCTTTCAAATGGGACTTCTAGTGGAAGCAACAGAAAACCTTCAACCCCAGCTGTTCTTAAAACACGAAAATTTTACGGAAGGAATTATCTGAGACATCAGAAACTGGTGAAAACACACCAAATTGCTGTAGCATGGTGTTTCTAGAGAAGTTTCCCTCTCTTCTTGTTTTGAAAAGATAACTCTGTACTTCTGAATGAGGAAGTTCTTGAAATGCTGTGAGGTTGAGAAAGCATCGCAACACACTCTCTGGTTTTACACTTTTTCCTAAGCATTCATAGCTAGAAACAGGACACTTGGTTAATGGAGTTTACTAACACTGTAGAACTATTCTTGTGTGCTTTTTTAAATCAATGGAGTTTTGTAAGATTTTTGCAAAAATGTTACAGTAATGCAGTATAGTTGTATACGGCTTACACCTAACTGACCGGCATTTAGCTGATCAACATTTTCACACCATGCAACTTAATTCTCCACTAATAAAAGGCATATCACAAGCTGGCTTTCCAACAGCTGCATCACACAACAGCTATGGCACTGTTGCAAGCAAAACAATCTTGACTCGGGGAATTTTACTTCATTTCACCTATTGCCAACTACCACAAACTTCTGATTACTGATTTTGGTATTGAGAAAAAACATAAACTTGAGTCTGCTCCAGGCTCAAGGTCAGTCCAACACCTTTTCCTCCCCCTTCCCAGTCTAGCAGCTTCTCTTGTTTTCACCACCTTATACTTAGTCCCTCCCAATTCCTATGGTCAAGCAACAGGCAATGCAGGAGGTTAGAGCCATTGCTGTATGGTTTCTTTCTGCTGCTCCTTGCTTTCTATGCGTCTTCCTCCACTGCTGCTTGCTTCTAACTCATTTCCTCCACTCCAGCTTGAGTTCCTTCACGGGCTGCAGTCTGTCAGAGGTGCCTCTGCCGTGGTATGGGTCTTCCAAGACCTGTGATCTCTTGAGGCAACCTGCCCCAGCCTAGGTTGCTTGGGAGCTACAGTCCCTTGGGAGTGACATTGGGCCAGTGTGGGTCATCTTCCAACAGTGCATCTAAAGCCACGTCTCCTCTGTTTCTCCTCCCTTCCAACAGCCACTCTCTTAAGTCTGACCAGCAATGCCATGTGCTTCCCTGACTGGCTGAGGTTTTGGTGCACAACAGGTTGTTTTCATGAGTTTTAGACCTGGCTGAAAGTGGTTGTGACTGTCTGTATTGGGTTTACTTGGCAAGGTTTTGGTAGCAGGGGTGCTGCAGAGTTGGCCTCTGTTAGAAGAGACCAGGGGCTGCCCCACGCTGTGTAATGGAGCAATTCATGAAGGACTGTGTCCCATGGGAGGGACGCCATGCTGGAACAGGGGAACAGTGTGAGGAGGAAGCAGCAGTGGAGAGAAGACATTATGTACTGACTGCAACTCCCACCCTCTGTTCCTTATCCCCCTGTGCTGCACAGGGTGAGGAAAAGGTAAACGAGTCATGAAGGAAGCAATGAAGTTGAGCCTAGGAAGAAAGGGGTAGGGGAAAGGTGGTTTAGTTTTGTCTTTGTTTCTCACCATCCAACTCTATTTTAAGCTAGTAATACATTAAATTAATTTTCCCCAAGTCAAGTCTGTTTTACCCATGACAGTAATTGGTAAGTGATTTTCCTTTTCTTTATCTCAACCCGTGAGCTTTCTCATCTTCTTTTCTCCCCCTGTCCTGTTGAGGAGGGGGAATGCGAGAGCAGCTAGGTGGGCAGCCATCAGCCAGCCAAGGTCAAACCCACCACACTGGCACAGAGTAGTTCATGATCTCTACAGAGCTGCTCTCTGACTCCATTTGTCCAATCCTGTATCACTGCCAGGGGCTCTGCCACCCCTGGAGCAGCGCTCAGCCTTTCTCATTTTAAAATTTAATCAGGTCCCTGTTGTTCAGTCCTCTGAACAGCAGTCCTGCCCTTCAACATATCGACCGGTCTGCCCACTATGGTGTCATTTGCTAAAATTCATGAAAGTGCATTTTGTCCTCTCCTCTGGGTCACTGAGAGAGACATTGAACACAACAGGTCCCAGAACACACCTCTCTTGATACCCCTCTTGATATTGGCCTCTAGACAGCACATGACCCATTAACCATGACCTCTGAGCCCAACCATCCAAGCAGTTTTTTACCCGTCTCGTTGTCCTCTCTCCCAGACTGTAATGTCCCAGTTGGATACAAGAATATCGTAGGAGACAAGGTCAAAACCTTGCAAGAGTCAAGGTAAGTAACATCTACTGCTCTCCCATTGTCTGCAAACCTGGTCATCACAGAAAACAATCAGGTAGGTCAGGCATGATCTAGCCTTGGTCAATCCATGCTGACTGCTCCTGATGACTGCCTCCTCCCTCATGGGCCCAGAAACGTGTTCCAACAGGACTCACTCCAACATTTTTCCAGGGACAGAAGTGAGGCTAATCAGACTGTAGTTTCCATGACTGACGTTTTCTTTTGAAGACGGGTGCAACGTTTGCCTTTCTCAAGTTGAGGGGGACCTTTCCCAATCTGTGTGACCTTTCAAAGATGAGAGAACAGCCGTGCAAATCCTTCCAGATTAAAACTTGATTCCTGGAACACAGACAGTATAAATGACTTCTGCGTAGTCACCAACCACCCAAAACTAGAAAAAGATGGAAAACAATTGTACTTGAACCAGAATAAATCCTGATGGCTCATTTTTAGCAGTCATTTACTTTGTTTCAATTTGAGATACTATATTGTTTTGCTTTTGTACTGTAAAAGAAACTTAATGCCAATTTGAAACACTTTCATAAATTTAACTATATCATTCCCTCTGAAAGCTCTAGAAACTTTATACCACACCAGACAAGAAGATGTGGCAAGGTACAATTTGGATGGAAATTCAACATACAGAAACACCAAGATAAACTAATTACGCTACCCATTCATTTATACTGAGGCCCTCTGTAATACGACAGAGAGAGGCATAGCAGAAGAAGCTGACCAGAATGGATTTGTGGATTATATTTGCAAAATAGTACCCAACTTATTGCAGGTCACTCTCCCTTCCTGCAGAAGCAATTTCCATTTGTGTTGTCTCAGGCAGACTGTTGTATTTTTGACATGAACCAAATTATATTGCTATTCTCAATTACTTAGAGATATGACAGTATTTCGCACCAAACCAATCTCCTTCAAATTTCTTTGTTTCCTCTGGGAATTATCTTGGACATTTTCCCTAATGTAGCAAAAAGAGTAAGCAAGAAGTGCAGAGCTGATTTTAGAGACAACACCCAGGAAAACTGAGCAACAGCAATGTCAGCCTGCAGAACTGATTACTCCAGGCTTCAGTTGTGGCTTTGACATTATTAATTTGCAAATATCTACTCTCCTTTTAAATTGCATCACAGAACTTGCATTCAAAGGCAAAAAGTAAACAGGCAGGAAACAAGCCATAATCACAGCCCACAGAGTAAATGTGTCCTAACCCAATCCATGCTCCACCATAAATCAAAAGCTTCTTGTTAGACTACCAACCACCCAGGATCCATGTCAGGTGAAAATACTTCACATGTATTGACAACTGTAGAGGCTTCAGATTCTGACAGAGAGAGGCTCAGCCAACCTGAGCTTTCTGGGATTTCACATCTTGAAAAGACTCCTTCCTCTACACCTACAGATTACCCATGTAAAGAGGATGCTCAGATGTGTTACAATTTCCAACCAACATGGGAGATAGCTAGCATTCAACATAGAATACAAATTAACAGGTTTAAAACACTGGTAAACAAGCAGACATTACATTGGGTTTACAGCCCTCACTTAAAACCATGAACTGTAAACAGACGCCCTTTTCATATGCCTCCTGGGTATATGTCATAAGATTTCAGCTCAGCATCCAAATTATGTATTGGAAATCAGCGGTTACAATTTTGACAAAGCCATTGGTATTCTCTCAAACACACATGGTTCTGCTCTTGCCTGCTACAGATTACATATGAAATCTAATCAGTACAAAGGAAAAAATAATGGCTGGAGTCAAGGGCTATAAAGGTAGTCATAAAATTATATATATGAGTATTGTGATGGAGGTACTCTTTCCGTAAACACTTGGGATTACTGCCTCATAAATTAAAACAATTCTGTTGCCCAGACAACTCAAAAGAAGCTCAAACCCCTATGGCTTTCTATTCTTTGCCTTCTAAACCACCTTCTATTATTACTATAACAAAGTTAATTCTAACACCTGAAGAAATCCTGATCAAACAAGAAATAGAACAAGCTACAATGAGCCCAGAGCTACACAAACAATGATTGTCCAAAACACACACAACTGCCTAGTCAACTGGCAACTGCCAAATTTATATATAAATGAGTTCAGCTTGTCTTCTTCTCTGAGGAGAAAGTCAATGCATTCTCCCATTATCTGATCATCAGTTTCATTAAAAATTAATGGCTTTATTTATTTCTGAGGTCTCTACTCTTCTTCCAAATTTGGCTAGAACTAACCAGCAAGGGTACTGCTGGCAGAAAAAAGGAAAATGGTGGCTTGTGCAAATTTCTCTACTTCTTTATAATACTAAGTTGGGGGGGGAGAAAGGGGGAGGGGGGAGCATGTTTAAACCCTCTCCAGTGGGTTGATTTTACCCCTGTGTCTGCAAAAACTATCAAAGCACACAGTTATGTGACAGCATACCAAAACCCCTGCAGTCATTGAGTCGTATCTCAAGATGCCATCTGACACAATCATATACATGTCCCTGGTCCCTGAAGTCAGCATCAGGGGCACTGATGACATTTCTGGTATGTGTATTTACTCATTCTCAAAGGCCTCCAAGCATCCATGGTTACTTGGTCAGATTTGAGTGTTTCACTATTCTTACTGCTGCTGAAGATTTCCCAAGATCTCATCTGACCCTTCACCATTTCAGTGGAAGCTGGTTAGTTATACCAGTCCTGCCAAACCAAGCACAGATGGCCCACTGCCTTTTTACCGCAGCTATTTTCAGTGCCCTGTACAGACTGTCTCTTCTTTGGCCCAAACATCCCCACTTGATAGTGGGGATTCACTCTTCATGGTCTTGCCTTCTTTGGCCTAAACATCCCCACTTGATAGTAGGGATTCACTCTTCATGGTCTTGCCTGTCCACCTATAGACTTTCAGTACCCTCCTTCAAATTCTCCAGGTCTCTCCAACACAGTGTGCCAAACAGGATACACCACCTGAGCCCTCACCGAGCATCCTTCATGGCTGTCCTAAGGCTATATTCCTAAGGCTGTATTCCCGTTTTCTCAGTACTGCAACTACCGTTCAGTAACAATACGCCACTGACAACCCATCTTACGCTGTCATTAGCTGCAAGCCCCACAGAGGTTTCTGCAGACCTGCTACTTAGCCAGCTGCTCCCTCACCACAGTACCACGCACCTTGCTCTGGTCCCTGCTGAATGGTGCCTCCCTCTCCCTTCCTTGTTTTTCTGTCCTCCAACACCCTGGTAGGTCCCCCCCAGACTGCCACCTCTCTGCTCTAGTTTTCACACCTCTAATGAAAATATTGAGTACCACTGACAAAAGCCTGCAAAATCCACCTTGATGTAAGTTCCCCGTTCAACAATGAGCTACTAGATCACTCTCTGTGGTTTGCATAGTACATCCTACGCCTGAGATTAAAATAAATCTCACAGGAAGCACAAAGTGGAATTCACCCAGCCTCCTCCCACTGCCACTGAAACAAGTATATAAATCTAGACCAGAAGCATATCAGGAAACCTTCTGCAAAGATGAAAAAAAAATACTAAATTCAAAATTTAAAAAAAAATCACCTCAAAAAAGTTGACTTGACTTGTACGACACAGATACCTTTGTACCTCACACTTATCAGAGAAAAAAAAATAATTAAAAACATTGCCAAAATAATCAATCATCCAAACAGCATAGTCTTTGAACAATTCTGCCTCGGGAAGCAGAATTAAAAATCTAGAAGGCAACAGTTTAATAAAATCATACATTAATAAAATAAATGTAAAATCTGTAAAATTCTTTAAAATGGAAAAAAGCGTAACACTACGATTAGATTCTTTCTTACATCTTTAACCTGCTTTTCAAAGTAAATCTCTGGATTCAACATTGACAAAGAATACATACATCGCCTTAAGCTACTTAACCTTGTTCCACATTTCACAACCTCTGAATCACTGTGTCGTACTAAGGCCCATGTAGTTTTGCACAACGCCAAACGTGACAGAATGCGATGCATCCCGTTTTAAAGCTCCTACGGACTGAATCGCTCTTTCACTATAACAATACACAGAGCTCCCATTACTTTAGTACGCAGGCACTTCCCAGAAGAACAAACACTAATTCATAACAACTATCAGTGTGCTAAAAATCCCTTCTTCTGCCGCTAACCAGCAAGTTTTCACCCATGAAAGATGTGAGAAAACAGGGACAAAATGCCTCGGTTATGTTCAGCCGGTAAACCCCGTCATAGCACACATACCCTGTTCTGCGCTCCAGCAGTAAAAACCCTGGTACTTAGAGGGTGCCAATGTGCGATACCACCAAAGGGCATATCCTGACTTCTGAGATGCAATGAAGTACCGCCTCCCCCATGAATGATACTGAACAGCATCCTCTGGGGGACGCATGGAAGAAACCAGCAAGTCATTCTTCAAATCAAACAGGAATTGCAACACTAACACTAACAGAAGGTGGTATACTTTTGAAGGCAGATCGTTACCTGTTCCTACAAAGATGGAGTGGGACTATTGTCTGGCACTCTTACATCTCCATCTTAAGTGGAATTAACAGGGATTAACTTCTGAATGAAAATTTTATCGACTAGAAAAGAATAATGGGAAATTGAGTAGGAAGTCAAAGCCCAGGCTAGAAAATTAAAGATACTCAAATCTTCTGAGATCCAAACAAGCTTACTATTCAATTTAAAGTGTAGCATTAAACCCCTAACAACAACAACAAAAAAAGAGCAACTCCCCTCACCCCCCCCCAAAAAAAAAAAAANCCAAAAAAAAAAAAGTAAAGTTGCTCCATAGCAACTATATACTTTCTGATATGGCAGATTTCTTTCATAGTCTACCTAAGTAATCAGACAAACACAGTGAAAACACCACGGTATTGTAGGAAAAGGATAACCATCAAGAAATTGTGCTGGCTTATTGTTGTAAATTGGATAAAAATGCTGTCGAGAGACACGCCCAGTCATCATTATGCTGCTGAGAATAAAAAATGTCCACTTTTTCTTTCATCTGTCAATTCAGATAATAATATCCAAAATAGAAAAGAAAATACAAAAAATAAGTCTAAACACTATCCCTTTCCACTAAGCTATGCTAACACATTAATTTTGATGGCTTAAATTCTGTTTCATGGCAGTGAAAAGGTTACACACGCAATCAGCCTACTGTCTAGCAAACCTATTTCTAACTGACGAGTTTTCCTCTCCACAACCCACTATTTTTCATTGTACAGCAGTAGTGGCACAACCACCACTGATGGCAGGGATTCAAAATTATTTCAAATGTTTATTGAAAAATGTCACAAGAAAATACCTTTAAAAAGCAAAAATCCGATTATCACGAAGTTCTATATTTCTTCTAAAGTAACAGAAAATACTCTCCTGAAGAGCTCATTCATTTGTAAAAAAAAAATCGTTTTGTGCAAGTAAAACTATTACTATTAACTGCATGATCTTTTTATGAAATATCACTGCAACTGCAAAACGACAAGTGCTGAAACTAAGAAAAGCCATATAAGGTTTCTAATAATCTCCTTCAGTAATTGTTTATTCAGTTAATCATAACTCAATTGTCTGTCAGAAAGAAAACGGGAAGTAAAAAGGAAAAAGAAGCAGTCATAGTCTGATACATAATGTATTCAGAATTACAAAAGAAATTTTCTTTTTCAAAAGCAAAACATTTAAAATCTATTTTAAGATACATGAATCCAAATTCTATACTTCATATAGCATCAACCCAAACAAACTAACACAAGTGTTCACCAAAGTCATAACCAAGAAAGAACAACTTCTAAAATAAAAATCAGATGAGTGTTATTTTATCTATATGTGAGCAATTTAGCGGAGAGGCTATCACATATATGAAGTATACATAATGTCTATATACAAGTTGATACTACTCAAACAAAAATGCATAGACATAATTAAAGCTTCATTAAAGATTTAGCATATTATATTGCTGATTTTCAATCACTGTTTACCAAAAAGAAAACAACCACATCAGCTTATAAGATTTACAACCTCTGCCTTACACTCAAAAAAATCCCCCCCTATGATTAAACAGCCTGGATGGTAGGCTCTTTTATTAGGCTGATAATCTGCAAACAATACTTTAAAGTGATTAAACATTTCTTTATTTCTCATCCTTAAGTTTTTAGCCGCTGGCCAGTTTTAAATGTATTTTATAAGAGTCTCAAAGATAACAGACTTCCTTTAAGTTTCACAGGCAAGCCCAGTTCATCCTCCTAGTAGGGGAATGGCGAGCAGAAGCCCAGCAGCAGCTGCCAGACTGACCTGCGGTCATGGCCAGGCCAGCAGCTCAGCAGGTCTTCAGCCTCACGTTATCCTCACCCTCTTCTGCTTCTTGACCACTTTCCTGGCTTTCTTGGGAGATGTGTAGTAAGGATACAGGGAGTGGGACAGGAAAGCAAAAGAGCAGTAAAAGAAAGCGACATTTATGAAATCCTTATGAATCTTATGAAAATCAGGTTCCACGTGCCTGTGTGCTTGTGTAATTCCTTACAGGCATTCTTCTCCAAAGCCCTGCAAGAATCGCAGTCCCGTGGCCATCTTTAGTGCATCACACAGATCCCCAATGCCAGACTCTCTTCATTTAACTAGTCCTGGCTTCAGACCAGAGCCAGCTCCTCTCATGGAAGCTCTTTCCCACGGTAGCACTTGCACATCCATGCTTAAAACCTTGCACCCACCTGTCACTTATAGGGTGGCCCTGATGCCAGCCAGAAGACCTGGCCATCTCTTCCCCATCTTCTCCATGATGCTACACAATAAACCTGCTACAGATTACAAAATACACCCCAAAATCTCATGGGAAAAGCCACGAGGAAAGCACATTCAAGAGCCAAACAAGGGTTCTGCATGGGACATGCAAAGGACACAGAAAGGCCCCTTGGTCTCTGGCGGGGGAAGTGCCGTTCCTTGAGAAAAGCCACTCTTGCGCCAGGTTTCCTAAACTCACTTTCAATCATCTCCAAACATAAACTAACTGTGATCTGAAAGTGAGTAGTTCAGACAGCCTTCTGCTTTGAATTATTCAAGAAACTGAAAAGGCTTTAAACTTTAAAACACCCGGAGCTGACACAGTTTTACACCAGTGTAGCAGGGATCAGAAGGTGTCCCACCTTTGCCTGCCAGGTGCTGATGCCGGGGCAGTGGAGGAGGTACGCAATGCAGTTACAAGTCATATACGGAAAGGTATTCAGTTTGCCTGTTGTAACCTTACATACCGCAGGTTTAATATAAGAGATTCTATAAAAGCATCCAAGCACTATACTACCCAGAAGTTCAGTACAGAATCCACCTACTTAGCAATCATTTCTTTGATAAATTATGCTTCCTTGGCTTTACTCCACAACAGATTTCTTCTAAATTTCACAACCTACCTACTGAACTTTTCTGGGTTCTGACAAGACTATCAAATAAGGATAAACTATGATAGACAGGAAAAGATTAAGCATAGGAGTAACTGCACAAGAGCACTTCCCAAATACAGAAATGCAGATCTAGTAGTTGCAATTCCTTGAAATGGCATTTTCCCATCCACCTAATAGTTCCAAGGGGAAGTTAAAAATATAGCCAGAAAACAAGGCTAAAAGGTGCCTCTTCGAACCCAAAAGCATATGCAGGATTGCATTACTGGCTTTTGTATTAATCCATACATTCTGTCACTGTGGACAAACAACTGAAGAATCCTGCACGAGAAACTCTCACAATGCTTATTAATGCCAAAATCACTGACTAAATTGCGTGGAAACTAGAAATAAACAAAAAAAACCACCACCCCAAACCAATAATTAAAAGCTTTTGGAAGGTTCTGTACATCATCTAAAGAAATGCATCCACATTGTTAAAGGCAGACAACTTAAAACACCTCAGTCTTTTATGTGGAAACTACTATAAAACAATTAATTTAGAATACTTTTTTCACCCTATCTGCATTCCCATAAATATGATCTGGCTAGGAAACAACAAGACACAAATTCTTCCAGCACAAACAGAATCAAAACTACCAATGTGAGGAAAAGAGACGTAAGAATAATAAACTAATTTTGCCTGAAGAAAGATTTGGATAAGAGCACTATTTAGGAAAGTCTACTTACTCAGCATGTTTGTCCTCTTACAAATTTTTTTGGGTGTATTTTTTCCCCAGCTACAAGTAAGTACACAAAATTTTAAAACGCTATCTTTGCTTTGGAGCTCCTCAAGACGTTGAAAAAACTATTAATCAACTGAGTCATTCTGAATTTAAAAGAGTGCGAGTGTGACAGAAGTATGGTATACAGCTTACAATGAGAAAAAAGAGTTACTTAAACGGATTCTGTTTAAGCACAGGCTGGAAAAAAAGAGATGCGGAAACTCATGTAGCAAAATTGCTTCCAAACAGAATATGGGCATACCTTCCAGAGATGTCCACAACCCCTCAGTGCCACCTCAGCTCAGTTCCCAAGTAAGCCTCTAACAGTAACAAACACATGGATTAAATACTAAGGATAGACCTCCAGTTTACCCTAAATAAATGTAACTCCACAAAACTGAATACAGCTTTGTGTCACTGAGCGGAGTATAGCAGAGCTACAGAGCTTTAAATCACATGCTTCTAGACTGTTTTTTCCTCTTTAAAAATATTGTTTCTTCTACATTCCTGGAGCTACTGAAAATCATTGTTTGGGACTTGGCTAGTTATGCTAGAAGCAGATCAGTGAGACCTGCTAAGGCAAAGGACCTTTGAGACTCTCGTATTTTCTATTTCCTACTCATGTACTTTTTCAAATCCCCAGGGATCTGCAATCCTGGGATACCCAGGAAGAAAATCTCATTTAGGGAATATATAGCTAAACTCAGAAAGAACGCTGTTGATAATACCCTTCACTTTCACTAATTTCCACCTCAGAGATTTTGGATGTTGCAGCTCAAAAGCGTAGCCTCAGCTGCTATCCAGGGCTTCCACAATGCCATGCTCCGCTAGCCTATTCATTGCTCAGAAAACACCAGCGTACTCGCCTCTGTGGGGCATTTCTAGGAGCTATTCTAGAGCAAGCAGTTAGTGAAAATGTAAACAGAAGTATGCAAGGTAATAACTACTATCAAAATAAACTAAGTGCTACTTTAAACAAAAAAGGTCGCAGAGAGGATTACCAATTCATTACTTCTACCTTTCCTCCCCCAACACTGAACCAGCAATGTCACCTTTTTTTTTGTTTTTGGTTGCTCTGCATAGAAAGAAACAAGTAGAAGAGTACTTGGAAATATTCTTTATTTCCAGATATTTGCAGCACTTTTCACACAATACGCACACATGTTAAACCTTTGCACAAGCTTCAGTGAATTTAGCTAAAAAGCCAGAGAAGGCTGTGAATTGCCTTAATAACAAGCCCCAGCCCTCAGGCAGTAGTCATTTAATTAAATGTTTTGTATTTATTGAAAAGAAAAAGCTAATGTTATTCTAAATCTTAGTAGGCTCCTGGAAGTCACAAACTCTGCACCTGAGCTGCCCTACCATGCCACCACTCTCTCAATGACTTCTGACCTGGGTTACATATGCAGCAACAACAACATCATCAGCAATTTATTAACAAACTTAGAAACTAAAACCAAAACCAAATGTTGACAGTTCCCTGGCAGATTTTCTGGTGTGCCTTCAAACTCCTCAAAGCTACAGTGTATCTTCAAACTCCTCAAACTACTAGCATGACGCAGGAAAGGTACAGGAGAAGCACGAGTGACAGGAAGGCCACCACTACAGCAGGTAACGTATCTGGTTCACTGAATGGGCTTCCACATCAGAAACCACCGCTGCAGCAGTCTTTTGGGTCACCTCACCAGCATGAGCAATCCACGCACTGCACATAGCTATGGGGACCACACTACCCTCTCCACCCTACTTCACTGTTGTTCCAGTTTCAAAGATCTGGAAAGGTCTGGCAGATTAATGGCTTTCACACAGCTTTCAAAAGCAGGAAAAAGAACTTACAGAGATAACATATATCAGTATCTGCTTTATACCTCTTACAGAAGCTGCTTTATTGGAGACTGTACAGTTTTTCAGCTCTGACTCAAAACTTAGCCTCCAGGCAAAAAAATGGAGGAAGGAAGGGAAAGAGAAACAACACATACAACCTGCTAAACCATTAAATACTTGCAAGCAGAATACATTCAAGGAATCAGCTAATTCAATAACACACTGACATTTTCTCAATTCTGAGTAGCACTGAAGCCACAACACCAGTTCTACACAACTGCAATCACACCATTTGCAGTAGAAACCTCACCACTTAGTGGAGCCAGGCTTGATGCATAGTTACTGACTTTTGATCCTGTGCAAGTACAGGTTGTGATCGCTCAACAGGCAGCACTGCCTGCTTTCCATGCCGAAGGTATTGCAGTGATGGGTAAAATGTGTAAATGTGGGTATATGACAAAGAACATCATGAAATCCAGGATGATTACAGAGACAGCAATAGTCTACAGAAATAATGTTAATCAGTCTTCAATTAGTAACAAGCATTTGCTGCAATGCCAGGTTTTAAGAGCATGGGAAACAAGATTTGGAGAGAAGTGACAGTGAGAATCCTCAGGGCTACAGTGGCACTGCTTGAACTGTGGGGAAGCGAGGCGAGACGTTGTGAAATAGCTCAAGGCATCTTCCAATCATAATATCTACTTCATCTTTCCAACAAAAAAAGTTTGTGTACAAACACACAGTATATTCTTTTGATAGCCAGCTGTGGCAGCCAGAGACTCCTCAGCTAGAACTTATACTCTCCCTTAAAGAAAAATCTAAAACTCAGGACCTGAAAAACTTTTTATTGATCTATATTAACTCCCAAATCCTATAAATCATTTCCAAACATATTCCCAGTGTTTCAGTTAATCCAGCATTATTATCACAGTTTCTCCTAACATTTAGAATTCTGTCCAACACCTTTAACTGCCAAACATTCTTCTTTTTTTTACCACTTAAAAAAAAAAAGAAATAACTAACAAGCCCTCTTCCCATGCTGGACATTATGTCATTGAGGGTAGTCGTACAGTGTTACCATTTTTCTCTTAATCTCTTTTTACCCAGCACCTGTATTGCGTTCCCTCTGCTGCTCAGTGTGCATCTCTCTGATCCTTACAATTTAAATTGATTTTTCTACAGATTTTACTTTCCCTGTATTTTTTAAGGAGGAAAGGCAAATAGCGCAAATTGTGGTAATGTTTGGAATTACATCCAAGATAGACGCATTGGTACAGGGCACACTTGTTGGAAGCATTCCACTCACTTGCAGAGGAATAAAAAAATTGCTGCAAAGCATGACCAAATGCAATTACGCTATGATCACCTGTGAGACAGGTGATACCAACTCACCAATAACTTCTGATGGTCTTTTGCAAGGAACTAACATATTAATGTTCATTCCTAACCTTTACTATATTTTAATCAAACTTTAAATATCAACCTAAAGGAGTTGACCACCCAAAGAGTCATGGAATGCTGCTTCAAGGGCAAAACTAAAATGGAAAATCATTTACCACATCAGCAAGTGGGTGTTCTCATGGAAAAAAAAAAACAAAACCAGTATTAGGAAACCACATCTGGTGACAAATAAACAAACAAAAGAAGAAAAGAAAAATCTGCTTATAACGGTTTGAAGGATGAAGTCATCCTGGATTGTGAAAAGCAAAGCGACGTCAAAATCCCTCAGAAAGAGATTATTCAAGTTAAGGATTACTCCCTACAGTATTGTTGAAGCCCTCACACCACTGAGTATTAATTTCTCCAAAAATATATCTTCCCTCACTCCCAGGGAGACTGTTTCACAGTCTAGTAGATCTCAGTGTTCAGATGCTTTTTACAATGCTTAGTTCTCCTTTCTGTATCTCACCCCATCATTCACAGTTAAGTCCTCCTTACCATAGCTTTGTTTCCTGCTGCTTCTGCCAGGGCTTTTTGGTTAGGGGGTAGGATTATTCCCCTTTTGTTAATATAGAGAGACAACATTTCAGTCCTATCCAATAATTAAGAATCATTCCTACCCTTTGAATATCCTTGTGTTAGTTACGTCAAGACAAACAACCCACATTGTAAAAGACAAACAACTAAGGCAGAGCTCAAAAGTTTTTAAGTTCTTTTAAAGCAAATACCTTTAACGGAAAGTTAAGCTCCAATACCAGAAACTTGCTATTAAGATTCTAGCATTACCCTTAACTCAGTCCCTGTATTCCTTTCTGTCTCTCTTCAATAGGTGAAAAATTGGCAGAGTGAAATCTTTTTCTCACCAGAGACATTACAAACCACTCACCTTGGACTTTTGTCATGCCTCAATTCAAAGAATTGAACAAAAAAACCCCACCCTGGTTTTACTGATGTAGAAACAAAATGTAATTTTCACAGGGTAGACTAGTAACCCAGTTGCTGCTCAAAATTACTGTAATTTTTATGAGGTAAAAATTACCATAAAAGGTAAACCTTTTCTTGACAGCAGAAGGTTTACCAAGTAAAATGGAGAAAGTTTGCTTCTGCAATCCAGGAATCCATTTGTCCCTAATAAGTCGATAAAACCACACAAACCCTCATATAAAGCAGTGTACAATCACAGCAGCAACAACGGGGTAACTTCCTTTGCTAACTGAACACTATGGAAGTGCCACGTACTTTATATGCAGATGATAACAAGAGAAACTGTGTCCAGGTGTTCTATTTCTGCAATTCGCTAAGCATCTTCATTAGTGTGGCAGAAGACAACCACACAGCATCTTACTCATGTATGTACAGATACCATCCCAACAATGTATTCAGAATTAATAAAAAATCAAACATAAAATTGAAAATAAATTATTTCTTTTACCACAAATTCACCAGGCCACAGAAAATGTAAAGACTTTCCCCAAGTCTGGAGTATCAGAGCTATGCAGAATGGTAACCACCCACTGCCAAGTCTTTAGCATGAAGAGACAAAGATTTATTTAGAAGCTGTGGGCCACTGGCTCCAAACTGTGGACTGTGAAGCTGTTTCTATCACAATGGTGAAGCATCTGCCAATTTTTAAGCTCTAAGGATTTCCCATTAACCCAGTCCATGATTATTCTATAATTTCCAAGAGATATTTTCTTCTGAAACACTTGTTTCCAGATTAAATGCACACTCAGACATGAACTCAATCAACACTCTCCTCATGTGTCCTCCACAGGTTCATCAGATCCTCTGTAAAGGCTTTTTTTCTAACCTTGATCCCTCACAGATAAAAATCCACTATTACATCATTGCTTTTTCTTGGGCAATGTGTCACACGTACTGTGAACTCATGAATGGGGCTACATTTAGAAGCAGAAGAATTAGCCTCATCAGGACAAAGAACAAGTGGAAAACATGATGATGTAACTTATAAAGCAGATACAGATGGGAGAGAAGGGGAAAAAGAATAGGATTAAATCCTCACCACATACAATTCGAAGGCATTTAAAATACAGAGTACCCACAGCAAAACTAGAACAGATACACACCAGGTGCAAAATAAAGTGTGTACGTGAGATTACTTTCCAGACCTTGTCACAAGCACCGTGCACATGCAGATGAAGCTGAAGGATGACAGTGCTATGCCTGACAAGAAGAAATTCAATTTTCACATGCTACACTTAGGGACAGGAAAAATAAAATTATAACTAGCGCACATGAAGGTTTCCTCTGAGGTACCTGGGGCTGAGACTGAAGAATCTGTGATCATAAGCATAATCCTGGAAATACAAATAAAAGCACTGCTACTATCCTGAGTCCCTAGACAAAAACTGGCAACAATACCACCGCCATCTCATAAAATGCAAATTGAAATTGGTATATTTTCACTCCATGTTTGCTTCTGACACTCAAATACTTCCTCACAACTGAAAGTGTCAAAAATCTCATCAGTTCTCTGTGTCGGTGCTTGGTAAGCTACAAACAATCAGCAAAACCAGATCCGGAAGCCACTACAAGAGAGTTCAGAAACCACTGCCTATGGGGAAAGCACCACTGCTGATGAGCAACAGAACAAAAGACTAAACTTTTAAGGCTTTGGTCTCTCCTCAGCAGAAAACGGCTTCCAGATTTGCACCCTTGAAGCTTAACATGTTGATCAATTAATTTTCTCTTTAGACAAGACTGTAGCCAGAAGATTTGCTCTTTGGATAATAAAAGCATGGTGGAGATCCTTAGGGGGATTCTTTCCTCTTGGTAAAAAAAGTTTGTATTTCATGAACATTGTTCTTAAACAGCTGTGATGATGGGATCTTAGGGTGTCTTCAAAATATTCAGTTAATAATCAAGCGTACAAGAATAAACAGACTTCAGAAATTATAACAGTCTGAATATATAATATTCAGGTACAACAGCAGGTGCTTTTTATACTGTTTGCAAAGTCCTTGTTATGCACTTGGCATTGGCTTGTTACAGCAAGCATGAGATAACTCACTAGCATGCTGTGTCATCAAAACACACCAGATGGATGCTCCAATTACACACAGTCTCTTTCCTTCCCCACTCCTCTCCTCCAAACAGGATGTAATTTTTAGAGAGCAATGACAAGTGCCAAAATGGAAAATCCTATGTTGGTAATTACTTAACTACCAAAGTGTAATCACTGCTCCAATACCTTTAGTCAAAACTAATGGTAAAACTTGGTCTTGCTCTTGAAACCACTTACAAAGCTGTACTGCCGCAGTGCTTGTGGGGCTTTGGGAAGGGCTAGTTTGACCAAGGTGAACACAAAACTATGCACAACTGAAAGTCTCAGGCAAGTTTGATTTTATCCTAAATAACCCACTCCTGCGACCAACCTCACGGTAAGATCCCCTGACATTGCCTTAACAAGTGACTGATACTTTTTTGCTTTTTCAACATCCCAATTTGCCTTCTAGGGGAAAAAAAAATTAACTAGATGCCTCCCTTTCTCATATTCTCCCCCTTATGCACACATGTCACCTGCAGACTGCTGCTGCTGGACAGACCAACCACAAAAGCGGTGCAAGGACTATTGCTCATTGGGTGGCACCAGTAGAAAACAGGCGGGTTTCCAGTGAAGCTGCAGTGACAGACTTCTGCCTCACATTGAGCGGCTCTTCTCTGCAAGCAGTGTCTTCCTAAAACTCACCGGCTTTTCAGCCAGGTCTCCCAGGCTGTTCAAACTAAGTATGAATAGTTACAGGTGACTTCACAGCACACCACTTGAAAGATTTGATGACTTTGTATTGCAAATGTGTCTTTTCTCCATATCATGAACCCCTACAGGTGCCAGGTGAAGACCAATGAAATCCACCCAAAGACTTCATTGGATTCTTCTCAGAGCCACTAAAGCAGTGAGTTTTATCTGGATTAGCAGGTATGCCCACTATTCAGCACCTCACTACCTCTGAGATGCCACCAAGGTTTGTATACTACTACATTGTAATAACTGTGTGAGATACTGTGAAAGGCCATGAAGTCACAGGATTCCTGTCACACGTTGGAGAGAAGGAAAGTCTCCAACAGGCAGAGTAAATAAAGTGACAGTAGATGTGCACCTGGTTGGAGGAGGCTAGTCTTTAAGTGGGGTGTGTCTGATTTTTTGACATACTAAGCATTAATGACCAAGACAGAGACTACTATAAAAACAGAAGAGCAACAGCTTTTTCTGTCTACTGTCATTAAGTCCTTGCAGTCCATATGATTACTAAACCTTCAGGCTGACTTTAAAAGTATCTTAACTGACTGAAAAAAATATCTTCCTCTTCCTCGCATCACAAGAAGCCCTGAATTATTCAACCCCACCCTGTGAATTCCTTCCCAGTAATCTCACCCTCAGGTTTCAGGTGTAAGACCTACAAAAGTACAGTACACATCCCTCAATGCTTCCAATGTTCAATGGCCCTAAGGTCACTGTTCTGCACACTCTGTCATTTGAAAACACAAGGCTCTTGGACAGGCAGCTGAAAAAAGTCTTTCTTTTCCAAATAAATGAAGTGCTGTTTCTTAATAACAAAGGAACCCTTACCTTAACTGCTGTTTGTGCTATTCTGTTACCCAGAGCGTATCCTGTGTATGTATATAAACCTGCACCACGGTGCCTGTGGATGCCACTTCTTACAAGGCCATAACACAATTTAACATCACGGATCAAAACTGAGTTGTGAACTGCTCAGGCTTCAACACAGTTATATACTGGAAGGCAAAAAAAAAAATCAAAAATATCTTTGGACCTCTACCTAAGAAGTCATTATCTTCATGGATAAACATGCTGAAGAAAAAGTATCTTCAATAAAATACGAGTTTGCATACCAGAAATGTGACATATAAAAATTGCCTTTGCTCCATGCAAAAAAAAGACTGTTCATCGCAGTTTTCATTCCTAGAGAATCACGAAAAGGCAATCGTTGTTGGAGTAGATAACTTATTACTTTTTTGAAAATTGACTATATGAATATTAACTGTATAAAAGCTAGGATTGCACTTTTAATATTTACTTTTCATGCAACTTTATTTCCACACTGCCATTCAGTTCAAAATGCTTCTATTGGCTCTCAGGGGGTAATTTATCCTGAGGGGGGTCTGACAGAGGACCAGATCTCCTCTAGGAAATGTTTTGTTATTCCCAGTTGACGACAGCTAACAACTGGATCCCAGTGTCACAGGCAATCTAATAACCAGTGCAGCAGAAGACATCAGGTGATGCTCCATGTCACCTGCGATAAGCAACGTAACCCAAAGAGTTACCTGACACATTATGAAGACTACTTTTTATCTAAAATAAGCAGTGATACATGCAGCTTATAGACATCCTGATTGATTTATTCTTCTTGTCTCCTTCCAACTTACTTATTTGGGTTTCCTTGAGACAAAAATTTTGTTCAAGAGGCTGGGATATCTTGGCTCCAAACCCAGAAATAATCAAGTCAGTAGCTAACTAGAAATACTAGTTCTTTTTAATGAAGCAGTTAGATTTGAATCCAGAACATGTTCTGATGTATTGTATCTTGAAGCATTAAATGTGTGTCACCCCTAAAATACAGACATAGCCTTAAATTACCTTTAAACCTTAAAAAGCAGCTTCACCTAAGCTGAAATAAAGACATTCAGTCTTTACAGTTAGGTAAAGAAATAAAAAGATATGTGAGAGTGTATTAAGTCCCTAACTCAACTTTAACTGCAACTAAAACTCCTGACTCCAAAATCGGTGTGGCCCAAATGGTACCACACTCAAAATACAACCCATTAAAACTGCCTGACTTGGACAAGAGTTTAAACTAGGGCTAAGCAATCATACTATTTATCATAAGGCTGTATTTAAAAGTCTAAAGCCTGGCTGCTGAAGCTAACGCAGAGCCAACATGACAAAGTATGGCACCGTCCCCTCGGACCGATGCCCAATTCCTTGCCAAGAAGGAGGCATCAAGCTCAAATGTCTCTCCCACACTCTTCGCAGCCCTGGCATGGTCCTGCATGAAGCAGCTTTCAAGGACTCTGGGATTTTCTCATTGTTATGAAATAAAATTAAGCATGCCAAAATCTGAATGATGTCATGGCAATCGCATAAGTGGATTACATTAATCATTTATCAGCAAGGGAAGATAATTCTTGAGCAACAGCAGAACCCTGAGTTCATCCCTATTTATCACTCTGAGACAAAAGGTACAATAGCTGTGGATATCAGAAATACACGCGAAGTTCGTGGAAAGGGTATGTAAAATGTCCACTGAAAATGCAATGGAATTACAAACCTACAGACCAGTTTTACACACACACTCTTTTATTTAATACAAGTTTCTGTCAGCTCACCACCAAGTTACTGGGGGACATTTTCTTCATTAGGTAAAAGGTAAATACACAGTACATAGTTAGTAGGAATGCTGCTTAATAAAGCTTTCATTTTTAAAAAAGAGTGCTCTAATTTTTAAGCTGTTGGAACGTAATTTACCACACCAAAAAAAATGTTTTCTAAACTTCTGGATGTTCCTTTTCGCTGTTTTGATCACCTTAAAAATCCAATTAAAAAAAAATAGAAAAAAATTATCAGGTCACTGGATAAGCTAACACAGCAAATACACCCGTATTTCAGCTCTTTCCTGGGTGGAATGACTGGTAAGAGGGACTTAAAAACCAGCACCCATCAGGAGGTAATTGCTGTTTCCCTCACATGGTAGACATTCTCCACTCCAACACTCCCTCCGCCCCAAGGGCAGCGGCAGAACGAGCAGCTCTCTGCATGGCGGCAGCGGTGCCCCATCCCGCCGGGGTGGTAAGCAAAACCTTCTGCACACGCTCGTGTTTGAAACCCATGAGAGTCGTGGCGCTTTGGCGTCAGAGCTTCATGCTTCAGTTAAGCCAAGAGCTACAAACGTGGCATGTGCAGCCCTCGCCTCAGTCACCCGATTTCAGCAGAGCTTAGATCAGATGGCATTTAGGGATCCTTTCCAACTCAAGTTACTCTGCAATCATAAAAAAGCTGGTGTGAGAAAGCTGTTAAGAAAAGAGAAGAAAAAAAACCCTCAGCTCCCCCCCACACATCACACAAAACGTACCAATTTCCTCTTCCAAGAGTGGAGGCAGTACCCAGCCTCCCAAAATTCACCCAAGACAGCCAACATACAGAAAACTACTGGGTTTGCCTGTTGTTTGGATTTGAAGAGTGTTAGTTGAAGCATCCTGCTTATGTTAGCCTGGGGAAGACCTAGAGCAAAGAGCTTTTACCCCCTGCTCTGGCAGGAGCTTTTTTTAGATATTATTCTCAGTTGTTCTTTTTAAAATGCTTTTCTAATTTAAATTTATTTAGTTTATTTAGTTATTTATAGTTTATTTAGTCTGAAGAAGAGTTATATTTAAGCTTTCCAAAGCACCAACACTTCAAACACGATCAAAGTCCCATCAGAATAGACACTATATAAATACATGGTAACAGTCATACTGTTGGCAAGAATTGCAACAGGTGTATCAGATTAAATAAATTTAAAAAAAATAATCCATTCACGAAACCTAAGCATATGTTAGGAAAAAAAAAAAAGTCATATTCATGTATGTTTTAAATCTTCCCTTATGTTCTGATTTTTTTCCTCCTCCTTCTGTTTAAAAATACCTTCTTTTACCCAAGTCCTAAGCTCTTGCCCACCTGAATAGCCACCAATTTTTGAGAAAAAAATGTTTCTTGCAAAAAAAATAAATATTCTAAATGACCACCAGAAAAGTAACAATCAGAAACCTTTTCCCTTATGTATAAAACCAAAAATAATTGCAGAGAAACAAATTACTTATCCAAATCAATACAGGGCACCAAACCTGTATCTCCTAGGTATTGAACCAGTACCTCAGCCACACATACACAGAAAGGCAGTTCTTCCCCTGATATACATCCCCAGCACGGAAAAATAAAGTAATAGTGAGTTAATGTAGGGTAGTTGCTCAATCGATCTTGGTAGCAGATGGCCAAGCTTTGTAGACTCCACGGCTCTGCTGTCGTGGTGTCTTCCTGATCTGTGCGCATCTTTTAGAATCGAAAGTTTGAATATCAAATTCAGCAGGGATGCTCTTGATGCACAAAAGGGGTGCCACTGAGGTTCAGAAGAGTTTAATTAGTTGAAAAAAGAAATTAGCACTAAATGGATTTAGCCCAAATTCCAAGGATGTGCTGCTCATCTGTCACATTCACCCACAGACTTTTAATGAAGTGTCTCACTCCCTGCTCTCAAATTTTCCTCAGATGGGTGACAAGATGGTCGTCTTCTTACGGAGAGTAATTTTTATTGAAATGCTTATTAAGAAGAAAGAAGCAAGTAATGCTTAACTGCTGGCTTATGAGCAAGATTTGATAGACTAAATAGATAAACCAAGAACATACTGGGCAGCAGTGGGGGGAGGGTCCATGTCTAAAAAAAAAAAAAAAATTTCAACACTAAATTTTTTAAACATTCTGAAATAATTGGCTGAATGTTGCATAACGTCTCTTCCTCCTTTCGCTAGACAATGCAAAAAACAAAGGCTCCTAGTGTGGTCTAGCTCACCTAGACTATTTATTGTTTTAAATACTTCTAATCCATTTCTTTCACTAGTTCCCTTGATGATGTACAAAACCCCACTGCTTATCCAGAAACAGTTGCTTATACAGGCTTATTGGATGATGGAAACTTCTCCCAGTAAGTATGTGCAATTAGACAGAACACAGCACAGCAAACACCTTGTAGGACATGACCCTGTGAGGACAACACAAAGGACCAGGTGAGATGCCACTTTCCCAATGGCTTCTCCCTATCGGCTCCTTGGAAACAGATTTGCACTCCCATTCCCAGTCCTCCTCCCATGTCAAGATGGACTCTTCCCAGCAGAAAGGGTCTGGTGGAAAAATACCATCCTATGGTCCTAGAGTACGTTCAGCTAAGTCCTCTGCCATCCACAGCTGTCATGTACCCATAACACTGGTCCTGTATTTATTTCTTCAGAATCAGGACAGGTATTATCATCACTATTTGCCTGCGTATGTGAAAGCAGCAAATAAAGATGTTTCCCTCAGCCCCTTCAGTAAAGCAACATACAGCTTTTTTAGAAGAAAAAGTCTTATGCAGTGGAAACAGAAAAATACTATGACACTGCTCTGTGCAGCTGGCTTAGCAAATCAATCAATACTATGAAGCAAAACCAATCAATCTGTTTTTCAGAAACCTTTAACCCCTATACAATATGTATTACATGCGATCTATTAGAAATAAATGAGCAGAGGGTTGTTTGCTAGATCTGTCATTAAGCAGGAATCTCCACCTTCTGTGAAACCAGAAAAACACATTTAAAAATGCATTACTGGAACATCAAGGCTTGCCTTAAACCTACAGTAATAGGATCTTGTTCAAAGTTAAGCTTCAATTAATCAAGCTGCACTGCCTATGGACAACATGTATTAAACTATCTGAAGCACCTCTAATTTTTTTTTTTTGAGCATAAGAGAAAAGATCTGATTCTTGTAATTCATAATCTCACGTAAATCCAGAACAGCAGACAATTTGTGTGCCGAGGGAAAAAACGTTGAATCTCTTCTGAAGTATCTAGGCCATGAGATGCAAGTTAAAAGTTTTAGCGCTCTGTTTGATTTTTCATTCGTTTTGTCTATTTGATGGCTCTGAAGTTTACTTCACGATTTATTTTTTTAACATGATCGTTAGTTTTGAATACTAACCCTGAACTCACATACACGCAGTAACACCACTGAACCAACGTAGTGCGTATTTTCCCAGTCACCTTTTCTGGATTTACTATTAATTTTTACTGATTCTGTTTGCCATAAACACTACCACACACTGAGACAACCTAAAGCCAAACAACAAAACCACTGCAAATGACTACCCACATTGGCCTGTTAAAAATACAAAATAAGCAGCTGAACAGGAGATTCCATTTCTTTGCACCTGCATGCCTTCCACGTCAGCTCTAGCACCGGTAGGCACTGCTTATAAAAACAGAAGGTTAACTACATTTCAAAGATGCACATAATCCTCATATTGCAGGCTTTTTAAGTTTAAGGACATAAGCATTGTATATGACTGCAGCTTAAAATGGTACCAAAGAAGTCAGAAGCCAATTCCTGGTCCAGTTAAAATCCATTCAAATCTCATACACAAAGAATTCAAGTTTCTGGTTAGCGTTGTTTATAAGACAGATGACACAAACTTTAGCCTCAAAATTAGCAGTCCCTGATTTCAAGGCATTATGGAGCCTTTACATCCCCATAGAGCAAACAAGATGTTCAGGCTTATCTCCAAAAATCCACACACACTTTCCCTGACCCACAAGAATAAGGTCATGATGGACTACATCAAGATTTTCACCTCTGGCATCCACCATGGCACCACATCCAGCATCACAAAATTTCTTCCAAAGCTTTGCTTCCTATGGTTTAAACACACAAAGACAGTTTTAACAATTCAAAAATTGGGAATGCACTTACACTCTTCCCAACATATAAGGAATTACAAACTTACCATAAACAACTGATTGAGAATTAAATGACTAACTCAAGAAATTTTAAAAAGAATTTTCTATTAAGTAACCAAAAAAACTTATACAAAAAAGCTTAGGTGTCTCTCCCTCCTCTCCAACACACCAAAACTATCTTTTCTGTCTACCTAGATGTATCAAATCACCTTCCCAGCATTGTTACATCTTATAACCAAAAGGCTAACCTGTGAATACTTTTATTTTAATAGCCTTCCAAAAGGCTGGCCTTGCATCTGTTAGAAGACAGCATAGCAGCCAGAAAATTTGCTATTTTAAGTGAGGACAATGGATTAATGTAAGATAAAAGTATTGCTTCAAGCTACAACCAGAAACGTCCAAGAAAACTTGGACCAATGAATTATACAATTCATATTACACAGCCACCCTTGAACTGCCATTACTTTGTAGAAATCAGATTGGCCTCAAAGCTCACAGAATCTCAGATCACATTTTCCAATGAAGGCAAGCTGCCTTCCACTCAGGTTTACTTTTCACTCATTAGACATCCCCAACATCCGTCCCAAGATGCATTAGAATGCCAAATTTTCTGCTTTTGCAGAGTTCCCTGTGGTCTTCCATTATCATTCACTGGTCTTAATTTTTCAGTATAAATACACACAAATGCACAGAATTCTACACTAACTGTTCTCCTTCACTCTCAAACAGCGTTTCTGGGCAGTCTACCCTCCCCCTTCCCCCTCCCACCATTAGAGGAAAAGGTAAACACGCACCTCACTGTTGGTTACCTGCCTACCACCAAAACGTAGCACCTAGAGGATAAACACGTTCCATGTCACCATCAGTGCTTGGGAAAATCAGGCATCACGTGCTTGCTCCAGCCACGGGCTGCAAAGGCAGGTGCAGCCGGTCCAGATTTTAACGGCAATGCAGCAGAACCTGGAGTACTGTGACTGGAATATTTCCCGGGGCAAGTTGGTTGGGACCCCATGGGCCACAGTCGCAGAGCAGGCACAAAATTGCAGCCACCGGGGTGTACTCTTGTCAGCCGGCGTAACGTGCTGCATGCCAAAGAGAAGGGAAATGCTACATGCCCGATCTGCCCTACACCCACATTAGCTCACTCTTAATATATGCAGAGTCAGGCAAACATCTCTGCCTTCTAGTTGCTCAGCAGCTATGAAAACAGCCAGATCTGCAACGCGCTCTCCAAAGCAAACTGCAATTCCACAGCCCCCCAAAAAAAGCTACAACAGGGGAAAGCAAAAAGATGTTGTAGTCTCCCAGCCTAGGCCTGAGTTCCCATCTCTCTTAAAGGACGGCAGATTTATAGACAATGGCAATAAAACAAGTCTTGGTAAATTGCTCCTGTTAACACTGATCTTTCCAGAAAGGAGACGCAGCGCGTCGGGCTGCACTGACCGCCGCTGTGATTTCGGGCGGTCGTTAACATCACCCCGCTTTTCCGGGAAGAAAAGATGAAGATGCCTTCCCTTTCCTGAAACCAGCCCGTGATGCTACCAGATGTGTCGTGTGTCCCCTCTCCCCCCCCAACCCCCCCTT
>RSEF01000011.1:10922767-10949331 GCA_003993805.1 Himantopus leucocephalus | reverse complement strand
AGGTGATTCGAGACAGCCAGCATGGCTGCACCAAGGGCAAGTCTTGCCTCCAATCTCATGGCCTTATATGAAGGAGTGACTACATGAGTGGACAAGGGAAGAGCTATGGATGTCGCCTATTTGAATTTCTGTAAGGCCTTTGACATGGTCCCCCACAACATCCTTCTCTCTAAATTGGAGAGATATGGATTTGATGGGTGGACTGTTCGATGGATGAGGAATTGGTTGGATGGTCACATACAAATGGTAGTGGTCAAGGGCTCAGTGTCCAGATGGTGTCCCTCAGGGGTTTGTTTTGGGACCAGTACTGTTCAATCTCTTCATCAATGACATAGACATATGGACTGAGTGCATCCTCAGCAAGTTTGCAGATGACACCAAACTGAGTGGTGTGGTTGACACACCTCAGGGATGGGGTGCTATCCAGAGGGACCTGGACAAGCTCAAGAAGGGGGATCATGATGTGACCCTCATGAGGTTCAACAAGGCCAAGTGCAAGGTCCTGCACATGGGTTGGGGCAACCCCCAGTAACAATAAATGCTGGGGAATGAGGGGTTTGAAAGCAGCCCTGCAGAGAAGGACTTAGGCGTACTGGTGGATGAAAAGCTCAGCGTGAGCCAACAATGTGTGCTCATAACCCAGAAAGCCAACCACACCCTGGGCTGCATCAAAAGAAGCATGGCCAGCAGGTCAATGGAGGTGATTCTGCCCCTCTACTCTGCTCTGGTGAGACCCCGCCTGAAGTACTGTGTCCAGCTCTGGAGCCCTCAGCACAAGAAAGACATGGACCTGTTGGAGCAGGTCCAGAGGAGGGCCACAAAAATGATCAGAGGGATGAATCACCTCTGCTATGAGGAAAGGCTGATAGAGTTGGGGTTGTTCAGCCTGGAGAAGAGAAGGTTCCGGGGAGACCTTATCGCAGCCTTCCAGTACTTAGAGGAGACATACAGGAAAGATGGGGACAAAATTTTTAGTAGGGCCTGTTGCGATAGGACAAGGGCAATGGTTTTAAACTAAAAGAAGGTAGATTTAGATTAGATATAAGGAAGAAATTTTATACAATGAGAGTGGTGAAACACTGGAAGAGGTTGCCCAGTGAGGTGGTGTATGTGCCATCCCTGGAAACATTCAAGGTCAGGTTGGACAGGGCTCTGAGCAACTTGATTTAGTTGAAGATGTCCCTGCTCATTGCAGGGGATGTTGGACTAGATGACCTTTAACAGTGTGGTTTCAGCTGGGATGGACTTAACTTTCTTGCTAACAGCTAGTATAGTGCGATGTTTTGGATTTGGGATGGGAAATACTGTTGATAGCACACTGGTGTTTTTGGTTGCTGCTAAGCACTCAAGGTCATTTCTGTTCCTCACACTGCCTCACCAGCGAGTAGACTGGGAGTACACAAAAGGCTAGGAGGTGACATAGCTGGGACAGCTGACCTCGACTGACCAAAAGAATATTCCATGCCATATGATGTCATGCTCAGTATATAAAGCTAGGGTAAGTAGGAAGGGGGGGACATTCGGAGTTATTGCTTTTGTCTTCCCAAGTAACCGTTATGCATGATAGAGCCCTGCTTTCCTGGAAATGGCTGAACACCTGCCTGCTAATGGGAAGCAGTGGATGAATTCCTTGTTTTGCTTTGCGTGCGTGTGTGGCTTTTGCTCTACCTATTAAACTGTGTTTATCTCAACCCATGAGTTTTTTCTCACTTTTACTCTTCCGATTTTCTTCCCCATTGCAACTGGGGGAGTGAGTGACAGCTGTTCTAGTTGCTGGTTGTTGTTAAACCACGACAAAAGGTCCCTTCCAACTCAAACTATTCTATGATTCTATTCTGATTCACCTATGTTGTGAAGAACTGCTGATAAAACAGTACTAACTATTTGCAGAGAATTTAGTTTCATGGTTCAGAATTTTTGATGAAATTATGGTATTTGGAATGAGCTAGACAGGCTTCGGAGAAAAGCAGGTGGACTGTTACTGCCACTCAGCTTTTGCGTAACAGAAACATAGTGTTCAATCTTTGAAGATTTACATAATCAGAATCTTTCCTGCTAAACCTCCTTTACCTCGTCTCTCAGCAAGCAGACTTATTGTCCTTAGGCTAATAACTAAACAAAAAGCAGCAAACTTAAAATAAGTTATGCACAAGGACTGAAGGGAAAGCACGCTTTCTAGCCTAGTGGTCCTCAGAGAAATTGCTGCTGTTATCTTTTCTATATTACCAAGACAGCTCAAAGTAAACTACTGTTTAACAATTCTGCATTTTACTGTACAAGAAGAAATGAGGTCTCTCAGGTAATGCAGTAGAGAAGGAAGCACTGACAAACGCGTTAATAAATCATACATCCTGTGTAGTTTCCTCTAAAATCCTTTAACTTTGATTTTACAAAAATAGTTCAACGTAATAATAGTGGCATACTGCTGTAATGTTGAAATCAAAGGGATTTTGAGTTTAGTCAAATCAATTAAAAAGTTACCATATTTCAGTGGATTAAACCTAGTCTTAAAATGAGAAAACCTACATCAACATTAGTTGGTGTATAGACTAGGAAAAGTGTTATCACGCATCCAATGAGTACCCCCAAAAATTAACTGTTTTCCCTAGGATGAGTGCTAGGATGCTTATGTCAGTAGCAGTTTTAAAAAACCAAAACAACCAAAGTAACCCAACAAAAAAAAAACCCCACAAACTAAGCCAAACCAAAAACCTACGTGACTCTATGCATTGTACTTCAAGCCAACAGCCTTGAATGGTAGATCCTATCCTTACCTCTTTGGGGAGAATTTATACTTAATTATGGGGCCCAAGAACAGTCTACCACTGATCATTAAAGAGTGGAGACCCAGAGAAGAATGACAAACTGGATATGCACAAGGACTGAAGTACTTGTGCCTGGTACCAGACACTGGTACTTGTATGGAATTGTCCGGTCTATGCTGTTTCTTCAAAACCTTCTTCAAAGATTGTTCTCTCTTTTATCTAGACAGAATGAAATTCCTGGAACACCTTTTGCTGTTGACCTTGGATTTCAGAATAGGATTTGCTGGGAACAGAAACAGTAGATAAGGTATTTCTGCCATGCCAGGAGTTAAAATACACAAAATGTCTTGGAATATAGCTTTTTGTATTATAGGAGTATGAGGAAAGCCAAGGTCTCTTGAAGGCTTTATATATTCCTTTTCCCTTCTTCCAGACACATTTGGTAGGCAACCCCGTCAGAAATAGTGCCTCTAATCTCTGATGACTCGCCTCCTCTTGCACAAGCCTCTACCTCACACCATTCTTACAGCTTTTAGAGTTCTGTCCTTTGAAACACAGAAGTCTGTCTGTTGAGAAAAAATACCACATTTATCTTGTTGTACTCAGTATGTTTTCCAAAGTTACTTGCTATTTCTAGTACTGGTTAGGATACATAATTTAAATTTCTGTTTACTTTTATACATATTTTACATGCAAATGAAGAATCACCCACTCCATGGCCACCTGCTATTCACTCTACCTTAGCACCTACACTTTCAGTGTTTGTTATCTGAGTTCAGGTTGTGATTGTCTTTTGGACCTCATTTTAAAATGAAATGTGGAAATACCAAGCTTACTATCTCCTAGTATTTAAATTAAAAAAAAAAAAAGTGTTAGGTTAACTCCAGTCTGCTAAAATTGTAGGCAGGAACCTGTTTTGGCAAGCAGAGAACATAAAAATATACGCTTGTAACAAAGCATTCAGGTTATGAGTCCATTTTTCCCTTCCCCTTTTTTGTAACTGTAGATGTGATCTCTGATTTTTTACTTTCTAGATGTTTAGAAAAGTTCTTTGCTTAGCAGCCTGTATATTTTAATTACCAGCTTATTTTTGTGCTAATATAGACTTTCTATTAACTATTTCTTCTTTGCTAACACTGCTACTACAGCAAGCCTATCTATTGGCAGCCTTCTGAGACTTCTTTTTGCAATGCTGACTGGTAAAAGTCTTTTCTGCATATACATTGTAGACTGTCTGATCTCCTGATGTGACTAGTTGACTTTGGTACCTGCTGAGAATGTGTATGCCTGGAAAATTTAAATTGATATACACCAAAGATCCACAGCACTGCCAGCTTGGCACTGAAGCCACATTAGGACTGGGGCTGAACATGAAATAGCCCTAGAAGACTTACAGGTCTGAAGTTTTATGGAAAGGGAAGGAAATGATATAACCCTTTGGTACATGATAGTGACAGGGGCACAGAGTAGCCCTGAACTTCAACTGGAGAGAGACATAGAAGGGCAACAAAATTTCTTCAGTATCTGGTAGAGGATACCATCTGGCATGACATGGTGTGGCCCAATGCTGCACTAGTATCAACGCAATCTGAAATCGTTTTCAGTATAGAAACAAAATGTGTGCTAAAGGATGGAATCACTAGTCATCATGTCTCTTTTTGCATGGGTGGTGTGACTGGGGCCAGTGGCAGCCTAACCAGCAGGGAAAACAGGAGTGAAGGCCAAGAATAACAAAATGGATTTGAAAAGTGAAGGGCTCTATTGAAAAGTGTCCCCTGCTAATGATGACTCCACTGTAGAATATTGTGTGTTACTGGCTTCTTTTAAATAAGCTGAAACGTGGTGGTAGCTGTTAAATTTTTTCGTGTCTTATTGTGTTGATGAGGCAACAGACTAAGATGGAGTCAATATTGCCTATGTGCCAGAGTTACTATTTACTTCTAAAAATCAGTGGAATGTAGAGTGTTATAAGTATTTTGCTATACAAATAGCTGCAGATTAAATTGTACAGTTTTGCTTTCAAGCTTCTATTCTCCTACAGGTCTCATAAATATTTATAATAAGTATACCATCAAAGCAAATTACATAACATCTGAGAAACTGTGGAAAAATTCATATACTTTCCCCTTTTAATGTCTGTAGATCCTCTTAATGATCCACAGTGATCCAGGCACTTAATCCAAGATGCACGCAATAATGGCAGGACCCACCCATTTTCTTATTGAAAATAATTCCAGATTTCATAGAATCATAGAATAGCCCAGGTTGGAAGGACTGAATGATCATCTAGTCCAACATTTTGTGGGAAAGGGAGCCTAGATGAGATTATCTAGCACCCTGTCCAATTGCATCTTGAAAACCTCCAATGATGGGGTCTCTACCGTGCCCCCAGAGAGGTTGTTCTAGTTTTTGTTTTTTCTAGATTGTTTTCACTGTAAAAAATTTCTTTCTTATATTGAGATGAAACCTCTCCTGGTACCTGTAACCCCTTGTCTTCTCCATGTGACTCCTTGTGAAAAGAGAGCTTCTGTCCTCTTTGTAGCTGCCCTTTAAGTACTGGAATACTGTGATGAGGGCCCCCTGAGCATTCTCTTCTCCAGGAAGAGAAGGCCTAACTCCTTCAGTCTTTCCTCATAGGGCAGGTTATCTAGCCCATTAATCATCTTTGTGGCCCTCCTTTGGACCTTCTCCAGTCTGTTCACGTTTTTCTTGAAATACGGGGACAGGAACCGGACACAGTACTCCAGGTGCAGCCTGAAAAGCACCGAATGGAGTGGGATGATCACATCTCTATCTCTGCTAGTAATGCTCCTGTGGATGCAATCCAGGATCCAATTTGCCTTCATTGCTGCAGTAGCACACTGCTCGTGTTCAACTTGTTGTCCACCAGGACCCCCAGGTCCTTTTCAGCAAGGCTGCTCCTCTGCCACACAGACCCTAGCCTGTACTGTGGTATTTGGTTATTCTGACTCAAGGGCAGGACTTGATATTTGCCCTCTTCCAGTCATCAGGGTCATCCTCTGGTCTGCACCACTTTTCAGGTATTCTAGATAGTGGCCTTGCAACAATGTCAGCCACTTCTCTTGACACCCTGGGGTGGATTCCCTCTGGGCCCATAGATTTATGTGGGCTGAGACTTTGCAAGAAGCTGCAGACCAGCTCTTCTTCCACTACTGGTGGGTTGACACATGCGCTGTCATAGCTACTAGCTCTCATGATCTGGGGTCCAGCTATGCCAGTAAAGACAGAGGCAAAGAAGATATTGGGAACATCTGCCTTGTCAGCTTTATTAGTGACTGGTTTCCCTTCCCTATTTAGTAACGGGCCTACGTCTTCCCTGTGTTCCTGCTTACTGCTCGAGTATCTGAAGAATCCTTTTTTTCTTGAACTTGACATCTTTGGCCAATTTTAGTTCCACTTCAGGTTTGTTAGCCACTATTGAGAGCTACTATGTAGTTTTCTTTGTGTATTAAATAAGATAGTTATTGCATTCCTAGATAACTACTGGCTACCACTACATAGCTAAACCATTGAATGGTGAATCATTTTTTGAATATGTTAAGCATCAACTTGAATCCTTTTATGCTGAATTGGAAAAAAAATCACAATTGCTTGAAATTTTTTTCAAAAACTGACTCAGCTTCTGATGTTATAAAATGTTACAGCAAATGGAAATTCATTTCAGAAGTATGTGGTCATTATGGAAAGCAAAATAAAGTTTACTTTCGGGTTATAAGATGTTTCAGAGTTAATATTGTTTCAACTGACCCGCACTGGTCCTTATTTGAGTTTTTTACTTGCATATACTTGGCACTCCCAGTTCTCATTTTGGGGTGGAAAAATAGGTAAAGGAGAACCACCTTTGCCCAGCTCAAAGTGTGAATTTAAGGTCTTGGAGAAGTAGTTAAAGGTGCATCAGTTTGAAAGCAAAGTTAGTGCCCGACAGGTGAATGTTAATGTCATTGTTAATGCCAAGTCATGAAAAAAAGCTACCTGCACTATTTCAAAACTCTGGGGAGTGATAACTGTAAAACAAAATTATAATTTTTTCTCTCATGGCCTCATGTCTAGTAAAAATCCACTGTGGGTCAGACTGGCTGTGGCAGCAGCAGGCAGCGCTGTTGACTGCAGGGCATTTGCTGCAGCTCACAGTGACAGAGCTCGAAAGCCTCCAAACTTGATTGTTTCCTTGGTTGCAAGGCTTGTCGTCTCCATAGAGAAGAGGTGGGTTTCAAAAACTTGCCTGTAAGACATAATTCTTCAGACTTCTTTGATTTGTGTTTACTGTTTGTCAATGAACCAAACTCGGTATTTTACTCAGGTTTCAGTTTCCTTACCTTCCTTTGCATTCCTTTTTTCCTTCTGAAATTTTATTTCCTTTGGAATATGTATGGGGTAAATTTGTCTACAAGTAATGGGTGTTGATCTTATTTCCACCCCATCCCCCCGCCTTTACCTGTATACTGTCTGCTGTCATAACAAGGAAAGGATAAGAGAAAAATGCTCTAAAAATATTCAGTCTTGATGTTTACATGACATGACATTTTACACCAGTTTTTCAGGAAGTTATTCAGACCACAGAAGTAAGATAATTGACTGTACTTCAGATGTTAGTAACACTCATACAACAACAAAATATGTAGCATTGCTCCTGTTTATAGCCAAAACAGGACAAAGTCTTTCTTAAATAGATGAAACTGTAACTTTCGTATCCTTCATCAGGAGGAAAACTGTGAGTAAAGGCTGTAATTTTTAAGTCAAAGCCAGATCACACACAAAGACTTCTGCTGTCCTGGGTCACACATTGGTTGACCTGAAGTCACTTCATACTTCAAACAGTAGGACAGAAAGAAGTACATTCCAAAGTGAAATTTGAAAGCACATTTGAAAGCCTGTTCTTGACTCAGTGATTCTTGCCTTAGAACAATTGAATGTACAACATCTGGGGCTCAAGGAAAGAAAATAAAAAAGCATTTAAGAGCACCATAGCAATTTGTTTGCCCTTATTTTTGTTGAATGTGTTCCAAATCTTCAAGACTGTGGTCATAGAATCATATGATCATAGAATGGTTTAGGTTGGAAGGGACCTTGCAGATCATTGAATTCCAACCCTCCTGCCATGCGCAGGAACACCTCCCACTAGACCAGCTTGCTCAAAGCCCCATCCAGCCTGGCCTTAAACACCTCCAGGGATGGGGTGTTTTACCTCACAGAATGGAGTTACTGTATGAGGCAGAACAGGGATTCCATACTCACATTCCTGTTAAAGATTGTAAATTGTTGTGTAAAAAAAATTCTGGTTGATATATCATCAATAGAAACTGCTTGAAATGCTTTTCCGTAAACATTTTCAAAGCTATTACATTCTTTAATTTTATTTGCATATTTAATATTGTTTTTTGGAAGGGTTTTGGAACATAATTTTTTTGGGGGGATGAAGGATGCATTAGACAAGTCTCTGGTGCCATTTCAGTTTCTGGGTTAATAAGCTCTGAACCATTGATCAAGCATGAGGATCAGGTTTGAATTCTTCAGCACAACCAATGTGTCATTCATAACTTGGAATGGGTTAGGAGGGAGAAGCCTGCCAAGCCCAGCAGGCCTAGTTTGATTGTAAATTGCAGTCCCATTTGCCTTAGATCACCTTCTGTAAAATTTTATTTCAAAACAGTTCAGAGGTCTCGTTATGATTTTTTTCATCATTCAAAATCCAATTTTGATGACCTGAATTCAAGGATGTTTGTATTTTTAAGGTAGGTTACAAGCAGGTCTCCTGAAGTCTACCATGACATCTATTCTTCTCAGTGGGTTGTGCTGGGAAGTTTTTTATGAGGATCTTTAAGACAATGCCCAAACTAGGTAATTTCAGTAAAATCTTATCCTAATTAATGGAAGATCACCAAGGAGAAAGAAAAAGAAAAAAAGTAAAGTGGCTCTTTCGGGTGAACGCATTCATCAGATTTTTAGCTTTAGCAAATTTATGGCCCAAACCCATCAGATAGTTGGTAAAGTACTTCTGCTGCAGTCCTTACACATAGCACGGAGACAGAAAAAAGAGGAGAGGTTGGCAGCCACTTGTTATCTGTACAAACAATAGGTATTATCGCATAATGCTATGCTGTTCAAACATTGATTAAAACTCTTGAAGTATTTCAATGGAGCATTTACAATACTTCCCTTGTAGTTTGGGACCTGCCTTCATTATTACTTTGAATGTGAACTTTGATCTCAATCACCAATATCTTTTTCCCTTCCGTCACCTTGCCCCAAGTTGCATTTAAAACTTTACTTCCTTTTTTTGATGTATTTGAGCGTTGAAATGATAAGTACTACCGCTGACAGTACAAACTTAGCAGCATGTCAGGCAGAAGTAGTAGATAAACTGAGCATTTTTTAGAAAAATCAAGAGCATCTATTACTTTGTGGTTTGTATTCAGGATTGGAAGCCAATAACACTTTTTTCATGTATTTAGGCAATTTAAGTTGCCAAGACAACTTTGGAAGGAAAAAGTGCTGTGTTCAATAAGTGTTCAATAATGAGTTTCCAAAAATTAAGGAATTCCATCAATCTAAACCAAGCAATTCATTTCAGTATCTGAAATTTCATTTCTGAAAAAACATATTTATCAAACCCACAGTTTTTCAACAGCTTTCTGTCTGATAACATAGTTTTACAAGAATTACCTACCCTTGAAAATACGTGTTGCTTATCTCTAGATTCTGGTTCTAATATAATTAATTCCTTGTTCTGGTTGTTTATGAAAACTTGTTTTGAGATGAATTTTTCTTAGATTTCTGAATTAAAATTCTTCATCAGAAAAACTGGAGAGCCTAGAAAAGTTAACACTTTTGTCCATTCCTCAGACTGGGCTTATAATTATGTAGATCTCATGAAATGACCAAGAAACTCAGTTAAAATGGAGAAAATCTTCTTTTGAGGTTCTACCACTAGCTTTTCAGGGATTTTCTATTTTAGAAGGTGTTTTGCACTTAGTCTTTCACCAGCTGGCAAGACATTTTAACCGGGGAAGCTTTTTATATATGTAGTAAACACCTTGAATATAAATATGGGATTTCTATTTTTGTTGAGATGCATAGTAATATGGAACAATTAAATGTGCAAAAATTGTTATGTAAATTTTTATGTAGCTATGTAAATACTACAGCTTAGAGGTGTTTTTTTGCCTACAGAATAGAGCTTTCTTGGCTTATTCTGCATGATAACCTTTCACTAAAAAGTCAAAAGTAGCTCTGACCTGCACGAAGGGGCATACAGCAATTACGTTCCTGATGCTTAACAGGAAATAAAACATTTTGAAAGGAATGTGAAATAATGGTTTGTTGAAGCAGGCACCGTTGAGTCTGGATAATTTTAACCAGTCGTATTTTCAAATAACTAATCACAGAAGTTAAGACAGAGTACAGATTTAGTGGCGGGGTTGGTATGTGCATTGACAAAGTTGTTCTGTCTTGCAAACGAGCTGAAGTAGTGGAGGGCTGAATGGAAAGTGGCACATAAACCAGTTCAGATTGCTGGACAGCAGGTAACAGAATGGAGTTGTCATATGGTGTCTCACTATTATCGTCTACTGAAAATATATTAGACAAAGTTCTCCTCAGCAACCCCTGTGTTGGTCAGGTAATGCAACAGAGGGAAATTAATTGCAGAAGTGCAAAATCTAAGACAGCAGCAGCACGTTTCTGCCCTCAGGCCAGGCTTATTCTGCTTTATGATTTGTTTGCGTGCATGACTTTACTAATACTTCATACTAAGTTAGCAGGAAAGGAGTACGTCTACACAGATGATCATTATAACTAATGAATTTTTTTTTTACAAATGTAATACTATATATAACTTTAAATGTTTGTGAAGAATTGGTGGCTTTTTTCCCATTTAGTTTGCTTAGAGACAACTATAATGAAGATACAGGCATGCGTGCATACAAATACACACAGTAACATTTCAAAAGTACTTATCTGAGTAAAGTGAGCAGAGTAATTCCGAACGTGAATGTGTCGTCTTATTTGAAAATAATTTCTAAAAGTGGGAAGTTGTTCACACCAGATGTAGCTTAGTCTAAGCAAGTCACTTGGGCTTTCCTGTTGCTTTAAACCTCACACCTGAAAGTTTTATTTCCTGAACCTAGCAGGTTTTCATTTCTTTCTTTTAATGAATGAATAAATTGTAAAGTAAAGATTTTGAATAGAGCATTCAAACTGAGAGGGGTAACAATTTAAGATAATTAAGCTCATTAGAGAATGGTCCACAGTCTAGTCTATTGCTACTAACTGTTAGACACATGTTTCTGACAAATATTTTACAACTAAAATTGCTGCACTAGCAGGAAGGATTATACTTCATGTTATTTACTGGTTTAGAATGATTATTAATAAAAATAAAAAGCAGCTACACAGTGATATTCAATAATTTGTTTAAAAAAATTGTTCTCACTTTGTTGTAAATCTATATCCCTTTTTTATTTCCTCTGTGTGTGTGTGTGTAAAGCTGTTTAGATAAAGCATTCAGTAGCTAATATTGAGTATTTAATTAATTTTTATAATTTTTGTTTCAGAAGATTTGGCATGCCTTTCTACATTCTGAATCACTAGTCTTGATTCAGTCACAACTAAAAATGTTGCAGGCTGTAATTATACATCTGCTGTCCTAGCTGAAACTCTCCTCGCCTTTCCTTCCCCCATTTTCTACTCACCACGTGTTTGCAATGAACAGTAGAGATGAAGGACACCACCTTCCCTCCTCCCTGAGTGAGGACAATCTCTCTATAGGTGTTAAGCATAGTTAGTACCTCTCAGCACATTGTAAAATTGTGCTTTCAGACCTGACATCTTTCAAAAAGAGTGAAAAAGCTGGAAGCATGTCTATCTGCTTTCAGGTTATGCACCATAGCTTATTATAAGAAAGATGCTATTGTACCAGAAATGCTGAGATCACAACTAAAAGCAAAGTTCTTCTGGCTCTCGTTTCAGCTGGCGACTGAACACTGAGAACATTCACATTACACACTGCCTCTGCCCTGTCTGCTCTAATAACTTCCTGGCTTTTGATACAGTAGCATGTCAAATGCTATATTAACCAAAATGAAGCACATCTTTTATATTGATTGATATTTTTCTAAACCTGGACTTTCACCTTTTTGTAACATATGGTTTTAGTAAAAAAAAAAATAAACTTTTAGCATTTGTTATGACACAATAGTAAAAAGGCATCTACAGTAAAATTTCCTTATAACTGGACAATGACCCATCAAACTCAAATGCTACTATTGGTAGTTCTCTTTTTTTATGGCTATTATGCTGGGGGCTTTTTTAATGCATCTTCCAGAGCTGTTTATCCTAAATGTATGTGCATCCCGTTCTCATTTAGAGAAATCACTGTGTGAGGGATGTCAGATTTAGTTGATAATGCTTATAATTATTGCAAATGTTTTATATTAGTTGTTTTAGCAAGCATACATACCTTAATACATATTGAAAACATTAAATTCACCTGTTATTCACATTTTAAATGTTCATATGTACACTTATTGGAGAGACAGGAAGTGTATTTAAAAGAAAACAGAACAACTGTTAATCAGTTGTTACACAGCTGTTTAAATCCATGCTTAGTAGAAGATACAATTTAATCCACGTTGTCAATAAAATCTTTAGATCAGTAGTGGCTTATAGGTAACAGCTGATGAAGGATATCATGATTTTTTTTTTCCTGATCTGAAATACTTGTATTTCATGGAATAGGAAACAAATGGTACAGAGGAATAATATTATCATGATATGTAATTTTCGGAAATGCAATGCTCTAGTTTAGGGAAGTATCTGCCAATAGATAAATAATTTTTTTTTAAGGTTCTTGCTGAAGAAATTCCTGAAGCATGTGATGTGAACCACAGCCTGCCATAACTGGGTTGTATCTTTCCAGATCGGTAGTAATAAAATGGCTGAAGCCAAGGAGATCAACATGCAGGAAATATTTAGAAGAATTAATTATCACAGCAGCAGAACAGCTATCAGATATTAATGATATTCTTTAGCACTCATCTTGGACAGGGGAAAGCAAATGTCACAAAAATAGTAGACTGGGGTAGCAGAAAGAAGCAGAAAGGTGGTTTTGTTTAGGAGAGAGTCTTAATTTAGCTCTGGACTAGTCAAAAGTAGTTGTATGCTATGGCAGAAAAGACCATACTTCTTCCTTCCAACCTACTGTGAAAGATTAGAGGAGAAACTGTGAACAGGAAAAAAGTCCTGGACTCCTAAATTCCAAAGGACTGAAGCATGATGGGTGCTTTGGTGCAAAGAAATAAAAGCCGATATTTGATCATTTCATTAAAATCTGTGTTCAGTTTATGCTAGGCAAGTTAAGAAGTAGCTATGGGACCCGTTGAGAAGGTCGTGTTTCTAGAATGGTTTTGAGAAAGTAATCAAACTGAACAGTTAAAAATATCCTGCTAATGTTCAGAGGAAGTCAAAAAAGTGTTTCACTTAAGTATGTTACAACAGTGTTAACTTCCACATCGACACCAAAATAGTAATTTTGCTCACTGAAAAGCTATTCTTCTTAAATAAAAATTTTGCTTTGAAACCAACAAAAATGTCATACACCAACTCTTTATTTTACAATTTACGTAGGAGGTTGAGTCCAATTGCATATTTGCTGCACTTTCTCTTGGTATAAAGATTGAATTTAATGATTTCACCAATATATAAAATCGCCATATCAACTCCCTAATATGACATGACAGCGCACCGGAAACATTCCTTGGAGAGAAATGCTACAGAGTATTAGAGGATTAAAAAAATAAAATGATTGACTCAAGTTGACAGACCAGTTATTTTTAAAACAGCTTCAGATAAGTTTTAAAATGCAAGCAATGCCCTTGCTGCCAAAATCTGTCCTGTGCTAGTTATTTCAGGAATATGACTGGCTTGGTTTCTGTTCAAGACATTTAATTCTGACATTTTCCATTTTATTTAATAAAACTAAGATTTCAGAAAGGTATATTTCCAACCCTGCTTGGATCAATATCTTCAAGGGGTAATTGAAAATGTTTAAAAATTATGTAACTTTTGGGAGGGTTCAAATTTACAGATAGAGATTTCCCTATGGCTGATTTTACAGAATATATCAACTTTTCCCTAATTTTAGCTACATAACACATCATTTGAGATCTCTTACCTGAGGACAACATATTGCTCACCTATACAAGCACACTAAAAAAGCCTTTCTTAGCCAAGACAATAGCTATATGTACAATTTCACTGAATGCTGCAAACCATAGGGACGTTAATATTTTGAGGGTTTGGGGGTTTGGGTTTTTTTTTTGGTGGGTGGGTTTTCTTGTTTGTTTCTTTAGGTTTTTTTCCCCAGAAACCCAGGAGACTAGAATTAACAGAAAAAGTCTTCTTACAATAAATTTTGTGTATTAAAGACACTGTTGTAGTTGTTACACATAATTTCATTAAAAAATTATGGCTAATTTGTTTGGATGTTGTATTTACTCATTACTTATACCCCTGCCTTAAAATAGGAAATTATGAGTCTCTGGAGATTTGTGTTTTCCTTTTGTCTCTTAAAGTTTTCCTACAGTTGTAAATGTGCTCCAGGAACTGCCATGTAAGAACTTTATTTTTGCCTAGCACATTGTGTGATGAATTCCTTGCTCACATTTTTTTTGGCTCTTCTTACTGCAAATGGTAGGAAAAAAAATGAAGCTGGTTCAGAGAGCTTTCTTTCAAAAAAGGACAGATCAGTGTTTTAGTTGTCTTAAATGCAAATTTCTTTCTGTCATTATTCTATGTGAGCTATGATGATAAAATGTCTGGAATAACGGTGGAAGAGAGATGTGTCCAAGAAAAGAAATCTAAAGGCGGCCTTTTTTGATACATGTGCATTATGAACTCTTTCCTTACTGCACTTAAGTTTCTGCTTTTTACTAAATCTTGAGTTCAGACTACTTGGTGCCGTATTCCAGCCGTTCCAGCACAGGTGAACTGAGGGGGAATGAGGGCTAGAAGCCTCTCCTTTTAGCAAACTACATGTGGCATTTTTGTTGCCTGCAGACATTAAAGGAACAAGGAATGATACTGATGGCTTTAGCAGGCAGCAGGGTACATCTGTCCTGGTTTTGCCTTTCTAATCAAGAGCTCTGCTGGGCTGCTGCTACTCTGAAAAGGCTGCTCTTTCCAGTGCTCAATTTCCTTTTGCTCCAAGTACCCTCACCAGAACTGTGTCTATTCCTCCCTTCACCATTTTTAGTTAAGGAGCTGCAGGGGCAATGTTGTGATCTTAAGGTTTCACAGCAGTTCAGGCTCTTTGGAAATTCTGCTAGTTGTTCACCTGGTACCGTTTAATAGTTCTGTGATATTTGACGCAAATCTAAATGGAACTGTAATTTTTCCTCCCTTTTGTAATTTGGACTTTCAGTTTTCAGTCAGTCAGAGCAGAATCCGGTCCACTATATAATGACTGGCAAGTTTCAAACATACACAGGTTAAGTAACTGGTTTTGGCAGTTTATTCATGCCATGGGTCTGACCCATGCTAAAATACATGCATGTGTTTCTGCGTGGCTGGAAGTCAGGGTAATTCTCTGAATAAACGTGAAGGTCTGAACATCACCTCAAGAAAAGCTTTTTCTTTGCTTTGCATCATCCTTGGGCTACCACTGTATTCGTGCTGGCTTAAAGATGGAAGATGCATCTCAGTGTTTTGGACAGGTTGTCTCAACTGAATGATTGCCTGAGCAGAAATGGGTTACACACGCTACACCAACACAGCAGGGTAATGCTGTGCACGGCCATGTAATGAAAACACAAACCAGAGGTAGCCCCTGTAGCTGCAGGGTTGCTGTAAGTCACTTGCAGTTTGCCATGCTATTTATAGGACAGTGTCTTATTATGTAGGAGGTAGTCTTAACATTTTAGATTGTTTTCAGTATGAAGTGCGGACTAAAAGAAATTGATCTCAGTATCAAAGTAAGGCTCACATATTTGCTGCTGCAGAAAACAAACAAGCTCAATGTCTAATGTTCTTGCAGTCCACAGCAACACAGACTAAACTAACTGCCTGTGTTTGGTTTTGTTTGGGCTTCTTTTTTCTCCCGAGCCTGTACCAAATTCCTTGCTAGTATAAAGATGGTGGATGTTCCTCCAGTCATTTTGGCATAGCAGACAGGACAGTAAAGTCCTGTGTTCCAGCAGCATCCTTTTTCACAATGGCCCATTCTGGCTTATTTTTGGGGCAATGGTTCAGAGCAATCTCAGAGGTCTTATTTCGGTGTGCCTGGATTCATATGCCACATATGAAAAAGTAGGGTTGTTCTGACCCTAAATTACTGCCCAGGTAGTGAGTCCTAATTATTGTATTCTGCATAAATAGCAGAAGCATAGTCAAGGTAATGAATTATTTGGCACCCTAAGCAACCCCCTGCCTTTGTCTGTTATCTTTCTCTGTAATGGCCCTCAGATCCCTCTTGCCTCTGACTTGCACTTCTTTTTAGGCAACATAGCCACCAAACTTGGTATATTAGGTCCTGTGGCAGATACTGCTTTCACTTAACCCTACCTTTGTCACATACCAAATTAGTTCTTCAAAAATGCTGGAATAACTAGTGTGACATCTTTTTATAGTAGAGCTGTATATTCTGTTTCATACTGAAAATCTTTCTTTAGAAGTGGAATATTTATGATTAAGTTTTTCCCTTACCTAATCCCCATGAAACCTTGCTTAAATCCTACTGAGCTCCAGTTATTACTGTAGCTCTCAGTGTTTTGGGGTTTTTAATTTGATGGTCTTGGATTTAAATGAAGCGTGGAGTGGGAAGCAAAATGCTATTTGGAGCCTAACTGGAAAATACATTTTTTTATCAGCTCTTCTGAAAGATGTGCGTTTTCTAGGTTTAGTTGTTGAGACTGAAAACCACTGTGGAGATAATAAAAACTCCACCTTTTTTTCATACCCAATATTTAATGAATTGCATCTGTTCAACAATTAGGTATCCATTATGTTAACCAAAGCTTGTTTTCTGGGGACTGTTTTTGAAGCTCAGTCTGCCATAACAGTTATCACAGAACTTGTGTGCCTAGAAAAAAATGAATAAGCATGCAAATCTATCATTTTGCTAAAAAATAAAGAGGGAGCTGAAGAACCCTTTGAAACAGCAGTATTATTCACCAAAGCACAGACTCTGTTGCCAGTACTATCTTACCTTTCCTGTAGTGGTTTCTTCTCATCATGAAGGTAACATTTATTACAATTTTCTAGTTCTTATTTTGCTTCTTAACTGCCCTAATCTTAAACAGAATATAGTCATCTGCTTGACTGACCCATCTTCCTCTCCCAGTTTGAAAATGCTATATATAATTTATGACTCATTGAATATGCTAAATCTTGTGTTTTTAAACCTATATTCATGATTACTGCATTGGACACATGTCTGGATCCAAACGTTTCACTCCTGAATGATAAGAGGCAATCTAATGAGTAAGATTATTTGAGATCACTTAATCAGAGGCTTCTAAATGCAGAATGTATCCAATTTTAAATACGAAATAATGAACTACGGGGAAAGGTAAGATACTGATCCCAGAAAACTATAGCCATTATGTTTTTTGAAGCATTCTATCGATCTAGAAATATCCATACACTGAGAACAGTAAAACCAGCAGCTGTTCTGTGTTCAACTTTTGAAGTTGACTCTAGTGACTTATGACGTATTGTTTCATCAAATAGAAAGCCATTGAAAAGCTCTACTCATTTACACAGCCCCCTCCTAAGTTATAATCCGGGTAATTTGCTATTAGCTTGTGCATATAGCAGGCAGTCTGAGAACTGCTACATCTGTGCCCATCTGCATGAAACGCCAATGCAAAGAAATGAGTGTGCAGAGATATGAGTGACAAGGGATTATAAACATTAGAGACTTAATTAAACCACAAAAGCTCCTGCAAGGTTCAGGCTGGTAAACATATATCTTCCTTTGCTGAACTATGATAGGAAAAATTATTCTGGTTGCCTAGCAACTATATTGCACAAGTTAACTCAGTGAAAAATCTTTGGGTTTGATAGCAAATTAAAAATGGACATTTCACGTGAAGAGAATAAAATCTCTCCACAACCTTTAGTCAACTGACAAATTCATTGCACATTATTACAAATTAAAATGGTAACGGGTCTGGGAATATTTTGTGGGAAACCGTAGATAGTCAATATGGCTAACATCTCAGCAAAAATGATGAATTGGCTTGTAAGAACATAGTACTAAGTGTATCCAAAGCCCACAGTGTTGGTTTGTGGAGGAAAGGCAAAGACTGAGAATCCTGGTGAGAAAAAAGATGATTTTGGAAGATCTTGTTTACAAATTCCAGTGTATATGTGCATTTTCCACACCCATGTCATGTTCATTTAGCAGTTCTTTTGCAATTTTTAGCCTTGAATAGAGAAGGAAGAGGAAAATGCTGGTGAATTCACATTTTCAAAGATCAGCTTCAGAAAGCTACATTGCAGCAGCCCAACTCTTTTAATTGCCAAGCACCCACCTGCAGCAGAACTTGCTGCTTGCCTGGGCTTCAGAGCAACTCCCTATGTCCTTGATAAAGAAGCAGCAGAAGCTGTCCCAAAGATGCAAGGTGCTGTTCGTATCCTGCTGGATTTAAGAATATTACATTATTATAATGCTCATACCTGACGTTGCATCTACCACAGGTAGCTTTCTTCCAGTTCTTTTTCTTCAGAAGGCAGAGCTTTCTTACCATACAAGTCCTTTTTTTCATCCGGTGCCAACCAGAAGCATTTCTTTGTTTGAGTAGCATCTTTTCATAACTTCTGCTGTTACACATGGTAGTCAAATTCATGGTCAGTTTAAATTTTTTTTATCCATGGACAGAATATACCAACAGAACTGCTCTGAATCCTATGATAAGCACTAGGAGATTTAAACATGGGAAGATAATAATCAATTCTGCACACAGAAGTAGATCAGGAACAGTAGATCAGAGACTAGTTAGGACACCTGAAGCACTCTATAGCAGGGGTCTCTAGAGGATTGTGTGAAGTGGCTGTCTCTATAACAGCAACAGCACGTTGTGGCCAGTGAGCCTATGTTGTATGTGGGACCTCTTCTCTGCCTTCCCTAAGCTCTCCAAATGCATACACCTCATGGGGATAAACTGCAACACTGCTTCAAGCTCCATCAAATTGTACTACAAATCTTCTAGATCCTCTAGTGGAGATTAATTTTTGCAAGGTTGCTGTACATATAACACCGTTTTATAAAAAAAAAAATTGACCTCTACTGAGTTTGTTGTTCTTTGTTTTGCTTCAGGATAGTTTGGCTTGTGGCTCGTGAGCAGGTATGGCTGAACTCACTTAACGATGTGGGGGGAAAGCTCACTGTGCTAGTACTCTCTTCATACAATTGTAACCCTCTAACAAGGTAGCATGTTTCTCTGCATTACAATGTGTTCTTTGTGCTAGATTGCAGCCTCTGGCTCCTACGGCCATTCCTGAAGTCACAGTTACTTGTGAAGGACCTGTTCTTCTGGCTGAATTGTAGTCATGGTGTCTGTAGAGGTATGAAGAAATACATTGACTTAGTAGAGTGATGGTGAAAATTAGGCATATAGAGATATGATAATGCTAGGATAAGACATAAGTCCTGGTCATATGAAAATTTTTATACAGGGTTTGCTTTGGGAAGTTTGCTGCTGTATACCCTACCTGTGTTTGTTTTGCAATTTAATATTCAGTAAAAAAATTAGAGGATTTTAGAGTTGGATTTTAGAGATTGTCTGATATTTTAGAACAGTTAACACAGAACAGCTCAGCTAGCCTCCTTTCTGCTCAATGTAAAGAGCTATTATTACAAGCCAGTGTCTATATACCGTTTGATTTTAAACTGAACAATATTCCTCTTTCACACCTGATATGATGTCTGGAGCAGCCACAGTGTGTGCTCATAATGACTTTCATGTTTCAGTCAGTGGATGTCAGTAATGTTAATAGCAAACTGACTCATGCAATTAATACAGTTTCTAAAATGCTTTGGGGGCCTTTGATGCAGACACTTTAAGCATTACAGTTTATCTTCCTTGCAGATTCCTAGTCAGAAGGAAAACACAAATATTTTTACTTTGCAACATTTATTTGTTTTTAAAGCATAAGGGACTGATATTCCTTATCTTAAACTGATTTGAAATTTAAAGTAGCAATCCCTCCTAGCGAATAAGTATTTTAAATAGATGTGCAGCTCACAAGCTGATAAAAAGCAGAACTGACTGTACCCATGTTAAGTTGCAGATAGTCACACTGAGCTTTTAATAAGTAGATGCCTCTGTTCTTATATGTCTTATCACCTGCTTTAAACAGTCAGGTCCATCACAGAATCACAGAATACTTTAGGAGGGGGAAGAGGTGCTGGAGCAGGTATTTTCCTGCGGCCCCAGAGACACCCCAGTGGGGTAGGGAAAAGTGTGAGGTGGCAGGAGCGGCAGAGAGGAGCTGTTATGGACTGACCGCAGCCCCCCCATTTCCCCTGTGCCACTCAGGGGAGAGAAAGTAAAGGAGCTGGCAACGATGAGTGAAGATGGGCCTGGGAAGATGGTTGGCAGGGGGGAAGGTGTCTTAGGTATTTTGTCTTTGTTCACCATCCAACTCTATTTTAATTGGCAATAAATTAAATTCCTTTTCCTCAGGTCAAGTCTGTTTTGTGCATGATGGTAATGGGTAAGTGATCTCCCTGTCTTTATCTTGACCCTCAGTTAGCTTTTTCTTCTTATTTTCTACCCTGTCCTGTTGAGGAGGGGGAGTGAAAAAGAGAGAGTTGGGGTCTGGCAGCCAGCCAGAATCAGCCCACAATAACACTACTCCAAACAGGATCAACTTCAAAGTCACATTAAGTTGCTCAGAGCCTTGTCTGGTTGATTATTATTTTCTTTGTTTTAAATCTCCATGGATCAAGTTGCCACAGCCTCTCTGGACACCCGCTTCAGTGTTTAACTTCTCTCCTTGCAGAGAATACTTTTCTTCCAGCACAATTTAACTTCTAGTCCTTTACTACAATATAATCGTTTGGAAGGACCTAAGCGGGATTCAAGCAGATTATTCTTATTTTCCAAGACAGTCCTATAGTGCAGCTATCAATAATTGCTTTAAATTACATACAACCCAACCAGGGACTTTGTGCTGTTTATGACACTATATTTACAAATCTCAATTTTCCACTTTTTCAAAGATTTTGGCTAGAATCTTCTTACTAAATTGGCTTTCCACCCTAAACAAAATCAAAACATTCCACACTTTAAGTATCTATGTTCACTGTGTTTTTCTGTTATTTCTCCTCCAGCAATTCCCTCTCCCAATACAAGACACGCAGGCCCAGTACTTTTCTTTTGAGAGTCAGAATGACAGTTAAACCAAGGGAATGGGACAGCTTCATTGGAAGCATTCTGGCTTTGACAAGAAGTTCTAAACTTAGACTCTTTCAGTGTTTCATTTAGCATTTCACAGTCACATGCAGGGTTAAACAGTCTGTTCACCACATGATGCAGCTTGTTTATGCTCTGAGTAGGTGTACTGATCTTCAGTCCCTGCCTTTCTGATTATGGTTGCATGAAATCTGGTGAACTACATGTGGAGCAATCTAAATATCCTTTGTAGGTTTCCCTGGCAGTCAGACACAGGTGATGAAAACAGATCATAAGTGTGAGAAGGATCTTGTTAGGATTTTACCTGGGGTTTGCCAAACATTGAAAATAAAGTGGTAAATTTGCTCAACTTGTGATTAAATATCAGCAGGGCTCTGTCTCCTAAAAGCCAAAGAAATCCATTATAAAATCATTTTTATAAGAAGTTGTATAGTTTATAAATAGAGGTAACCTAACTTCCAGTAACCTTCAGAGTTTAGAATGATACTACTAGATGATTGTTTTAGACTTTCTGGAAAACTGGTTTGAAAACCATTATTATCAGGTAAACTTTAATTTATGGGAATTACATCTCTGAACTATAGTTCTGTCTCTTCAGGATAAGCACCTGAAATCTGAAGTTCATTAAACCCTATACTAAAGCTGGAAGATATATAAAATATACTTGCAATTTGTTCAAGGAGCTAGGCGATTCTTGAATTGCAAACCTACATCAAATTAGGAAGAGCTCTGAAAATTTATCCTTCAATATTCAAGGGAAGTGGAGAATTAGTGGTGCTGTGCAGGAACATTTAGACAGTTACAGAATAAAACTAAAGGGTCATGTAGAAAAGAATGCACTGAACTTAAAGTAGACTAGAGCAAGATGAGCTGACCTTTTGCATATTACTTATTCAGCTCTGTGTCCTAGTGCTGAAGTTAATTGTGACTTACTCTTTGAAGCTAAAGACCCACTAGGAGAGGCTCAGGGAAGTGGGCTTACCTATCCTAGAGAAGAAAAGGGGAGGTGGGCTGCAAATGGGAACATAATAGAAGCCTTCCAGTGCCTGTGGGTAGGTTATCAAGAAGATGGAGTCAGGCTCTTTACGTATGTGTGTGACGGGACAATGGATATAAATTGAAAGAAGTGGAAGTTCCAATTTAAGAGGTGGGAGGAGGGGGAATGCCATGAGGACAGACAGGTGTTGGAACAGGCTTCCCAGAGCTGTTGTGGAATGTCTGTCCTGGAGGTTTTCAAGACCAAGCTTCATAAAGCCCTGAGCAACCTGGTCTGACCTCACAGCTGATCCTGCTTTGAGCATAGTTGGACTGGAGACCTCCTGAGGTTTCTCCAGCCTGAATAACTCTGCAATTCATTATTGATTTTGTCCTGGCTCTTCTCTGGTTAAATAATAACAGATATTAAAGAAAAAGTAACTGCTTTAGGATGGTTTCTAATATTTTTATTCATATGGGAATTAGTTTTGTGGTTGACATACTACTGGGGCTATGCAAATATGCAGCTCTCATTAATAAATGTTATAGTATAGTTTTGCTAACTTAGTCATTCAGGCACATACTCATCCCATTTAGTTGCAGTCAAAGTCAACTAATCTCTTGTACTGTGCTGCTTTTTTATAAGCTCCCTTTCACAAAGGCAGTGTGAATGATTGACGGTTTTGGAGTCAGTTCTCAAACAGAAAGTTCAGAGTTCTAGTAATTAAAGTAATCTTGCATGCTGAAATGAAAATCTGAGAGGATTTATCCTGGACAGAATACTGAATTGAGACTGATGGCATCCAAATTTCGTTGTCTGAAACAAAATGTTTTGTCTCTGTGCACTCATAAGTAAACAAGTAGAGCGAGGGATAGATTTACAGGAGGCAGTGATGACTGACATAATTTGAAACAAGAGAAGTTTGGACTGGATATACAGAAAAACATTTTCACTGTGAGAAGAGTCAAACAGTGAAAGAGATTGCCCACACAGGCTGTGCAGCCTTCATACTTGCAGGCTTTCAAGGTCTCACACTGACCCCTGAGCAACCTAATCTTATCTTATAGCTGACCAAGTAAGAGTTTGGAGTATAGACCTCAACTTAAGGTTGGGCGTAACATCAGTCTTTCCTACTGCAGTATCAGTGGTCAATGTAGGTGAAAAGCCATTAAATGTCATGTTATAGAATGGTCTGGACTCAGGTGGTTTCACTTACACCTGATGACACTGTCATATTTCATGAAAGAAATTATTTGGAGCAAGAATGGGAAGCACAGGTTTTGTAGCTGCCAAGTAAGTGTGCTGGGATTTCAAACAAATGCTAAGCTGTGAAGCCTGTCTCTCTGGCTTTATTGGCTTTACTATTTGAAAAGAATAGGAAAACCAAGAGCGAGAGCATGTTATATTGGCTACCTAATAGTGGAATGTTTAGAATACACTTGATGTGTCCTGGTTTAGACTGGGGATTTGAATTCCTTCTTACAAGACAGAATGATCCCTCCTTTTTTTCCCTTTTTTTCTTCTTTTAGAGCAGGTGGTATCTGTGTCCAGCTTATGTCTAGACTCTTCCTTCTCCACCCTCCCTTGTTTTACAAAGGACTGTCCCTGATAAACAAGATTTGATATTTCTTGTGGTTCCATATGAGTTTTGTTTACCATACATATTTGTTCCAGTCTTGATGTTTTATTTCTAATAACAAGAAATATGAGGACTTAAAGTAGAGAAAAAAAGAGAAAAGAAAAAACAACACCAAAACCCAAACAACCCACTGTGAAAGACTGGTGACAGTAAAATATTATAGAAATGCTCATAAGAAAAAAAAAATTATGTAAAAGTGTCATGGCAGGAAACCCGTGGACAGCTATAAGGGCAGGAAAAATTAGCCTACTTAAGGTTTAATAGCAATCGTGTATATGCAAGAGTGAAACATTCTGGGGATTGTGCCTGGGGTAGATTTAAAGAGGTGGTCCTATGCGTGTAACCCTGTGATACAAGTTACAGTATCTGCAGTTCATCAGCTCAGTAATACAGCAGTGCAAGGAATTTTGATTGTTTATATTGATTGTTGTTTTATCAAGTGTTACACAGATTAATAAAACCGTCCACTATAAAAAATTGTTTAATCAACGTACCTATTTAGTGGTGAAATGGTTAGAAAACAGTAACACTGCAAGTAAATAACTGTGAGGATAAACATCTTAGGTAAGGACTTGCAGTAAAAGATTGCCTAATCAGAAGGTCTCGCTTGGGAAAGTTTGTGATCCAGGTATTGACTGGGCAGTGTAGTCTGAACATCAGCAGCAGTATTATTGTTCCAGGAATCTCAATACCCGAAAGAAGTTCAGCCAAGTGTCTGTTGACCAGATTTTCATTCCATGTCACCAGTGCTGAAGGTCAGAAAGGTGGTTAAGCTTCATTTGCTTATTGCACAAATATTGCTTTGAACTAATTGACTACACAATTATTTTTAGTGAAAACACTTTTATGCTACTTAGCCTGGTTTGAAGGAGTACAACACTGCCTGAATCATGAATCATTTGAAATGATAGACTGCATTCATCCAACTCGGCACAAATACTGTGAAGACAAAATTCTACACTAATCGTGAATAAGAACAACTTGATAACCAGAAAAATATGTTTGATCAAAATAGGTACTCTTATATTCAATCTTGGAAAATAAATGCAAGTATATTATGTTTTAATCTTTTTCATCCTTATTTATGTTATAATCTGGTTTTATGGCATTATAAGAGTAGTGAATGACAGAGAATATTTATTAGTTAACAAACACCCTGAAGGACTCAGGTGAAGCTGAAATCAGTTTTGTTGCATGACATACACTCTTGTAATGGGAAACTAAAGATTTTTTTTGTTTTGATGAGTTCAAAGCTTAATCACACAGACTTTTTTTATGGTGAAGTATTGCATGTGTTGTTCTGAGCATGATAATGAAAACTATCCCCAAGCATCCATCATTAGACCTTCAGATGAGAACATGGGATTTTTTTTCCATATTAGCCATTAGTCACCAGCAAGTGGGTAAGCATTCCCAAGCTAAATTCTGTCTGAATCACTTCAAACAATTTCAGTGTGTCTGATGAAATACCCTAGAAAGAAATTTGTGTTGACATTGAAACCAGACAGTCATACTGAAGGTTCAACGGACGTCAGCTGTCTGATTATTTTGCCTTGAGCTGCATGCTCCCTTTTTATTTGTGGGATTCATTTGTCATGTAACGTCAGTCCTTATTCAATTTTAGTCATGATTTGCCAAGTTTAGTGAGTTTAGTGGTTTGGGGTTTTTTTCCTAACTTTACAAAGTAGAGAAATTTTGAATGTGACAAAATGCAACTTTCGTCCTATCCTATTCTGCATCTCAGCAGCACTGAGTTCAAACCTGCAACTTACATGAACTGGAGTAAACCAACAGCTAATACTGCGTTGATTCACAATTACAATTTCCAATACAACAGAATAATGAGAAAGCATGGATTAGATAGATATGCATTGGTTGGTTGTGACTCAGTGGTGGTGGATGGAGATCAGAGGTGAATGTACGGTGTTTGCTGCAACTCAAAAAGCCACTGAGTTGANAGAATAATGAGAAAGCATGGATTAGATAGATATGCATTGGTTGGTTGTGACTCAGTGGTGGTAGATGGAGATCAGAGGTGAATGTACAGTGTTTGCTGCAACTCAAAAAGCCACTGAGTTGATCAGCTCCAGGACTGGAAGTAAAACCTGCCATAAGTACATGGTGTACAAGGGCGAAAGATTCTGTATAAACATTTTCTGTTTGTGTTTTCTGTTTATGTATGTCATCCCCCTCTGAAATGAAACTAGTATTAGACTCCTTATCTATAGATAAATTATATTTACCTCTTGTTTTTTTCAACTTAATCTCTTATGTTTAAGATAAAATTGGAAAATGGAAGAGTACAGCATGTATAAAATTTTTTCATATTACAGGTGGAAGTAAACATGCAAGCATCTTTCATCCCTACTCCTTGTCATGGTTTGGGCCAGGCTGGCCACTGAAACAAATGACAGATGTTCTCCCCCACCTCTGTCTCTAATGAGAGGAGGCAGAGAGAGAAAGAGACTTATGAGTTTAGAAAAAAACTAAACTACTTTAATGAAAATATTAATAAATTAATAAAATAATAAAAAAAGAAAATCATGAAATATATATAATATGTACAAAACCATATCAAGCTTCCAGGATGATGATCACATCACCAACAGGCCCAGGGAAAGTTCCAGACTGGACTCAGAAACAGATGGGAGCTGGATTCCAGATCTGGAATTAGCAATGCACGGATCGGGATCAAAGGTAGACGAACAGACAGAGTCTTCCTCGGATGCCGGCCATTGAAGAAAGAG
>RSEF01000011.1:10898059-10921767 GCA_003993805.1 Himantopus leucocephalus | reverse complement strand
AAAAGAAAAAAACCAAAAAAACCCTTTCTCCGAGTTTATTTGGGTTTAGAAAAGGCAGATTTGGTCAGCTGCGGAGGCCTCGGTGATTGTACGGCCGTTCCTGCGCAGCGGATGAATGGAGAAGTTATTCGCTGGGTTTTGTACCTTTTGTGTGGTAACGCGCTCGAAAGGCGACTCTTGTTACGGGGTGTTTCGGGTGCTTTTTTGCTTGTGCCTTTTTTTAGCATAATGGGGCTTTAAATTGCTGCAAGAGGTGCTTAAATATCCAGGGAAAGCTTGAAATATCTGCAGAAGGTTGGTTTGTGTCTTTTATACTGCTGAATAGGTCAGTAACTTCTAATCTTGTTAGGACGTGTTATGGCATTTCTATAACAACTGAGTGTTCTGTGTTAATGAAAGGATTAAAAGGTTTTAATACATATAGTACAGCATTTGGTCATTACCGCTCAGATCTTATGTTTGCGGGTTATATCATACAGCAGGGGCGTATCGTCACCAGTGACCCAGGACCAGACTAAAGTCTGTTGAACCTGAGACTTCTTTTATGACCGGTAAGGATGTGCTCAGCAGAAGTGCTGAAGACTGGCAAAGACACTTTGAAAGCATTTTTGGACACGCAAAGTAAATACGCAGTGTAATGTTTGAAGCTGATTCAGCATAGAAGTCTGCTTTTCTCCTCTCAGATGTGTTATATTTTATTTGTATTGCTGTGTGCCTGACGCGCTTGGTCGTGGCCCAAGACCACGCTGTGCTAAGTGCTGTGCAAATATAAGGTGGGGGAAATCCATGCAAATGCATCTAAAAACTGTGGGTTTGATTCTGAGGTGGTTGTGATTTATTATAGGAAATAAAGTGTCCTGTGCTGGACACTGCAGTGTGAAAATTTCTTCATAGTGGGAAATAGGATGTAACTGTACTTGCATTAGTGACCTTACTGCTTTGTGCTAAGATTCATGATGTGTGGGTCTTTTTTTAAAAAGAAGAGAGCTAGGAACTTTAAAAGGAACTCTCTTTAAAAAAAAAAAAAAAAAAANAAAAAAAAAAAAAAAAGATAGGAACTTGTTTACTTCATGTCTAAAAAGGAAAAGTATCACAAAGAAATTCTATAGCTATTATATATTTTGAGGATAAATAAGAATAATGTGGTGGTGTCATTTTCTTTTTCTTTTAATATTATTTTTAAGCAAGCAGGATTCCAGGGGAGAAAGAGAAAGTTTCTAGGAGGGTTTAATGATTGTGTCTAGGTCAGAAACAAATAAATAAACAAACAGTGTGGTTGTGTGTTTGTGTTGGGAGGTTTTGTTTGCGTGTTTAGGTATCCTGACCTTTCAAACTTGAAGTCCTGATCTGGACGTTTGACCTGGTCCCCTACAGGTGGAAGAAGAATGTGTTGCAGGTCTGTGTTAAGACCCGTGAGACAGTCAGTGTACTCATGGCATGTTTGTGTGTATAGTGAACTATGTACTTTTGAAGAAAATGTTCATTGCAGTGGTTGACAAAACCAGTATTTGCCAAAGTCACCAACACATCGACAGTTACCCTCTATCTAGAAATGTCGAATGGAAAATGAGGAGTATGTGGCATACCACTCTGAAAACAGTAAGCCAATACGGATTTCCAGTGGCCCTTATAGCATGTTATTTATGCTTCCAGAAGCCATTACTAACAGCAATTATGGTCGTCGGGGGTTCTTGTAAAGCAGCCATTTAGCTTCTTAATTTTTTTCTTAATGAAACTAACATCAACACCATTAAGAGTATGCAAGGAAGATACTTCATTCCCTAATGTATGCGGGTATTTATGTTCTCATGGTTTGTGCTAAGTGAAAGAGCAGGTGCTGGTTGAGAGCTAATTACTTTAGGTGTTAGCCTAGAGACAGATGATCATTGTCTTCTGTTAATGTGGGTGTTTGTGTAATTGCCAGTTGCTCTTAGATTAAAAAACGAAAAAGACAACATTCCCAGTGGAATTACAAAAAAAATCTCTAAATTGAATTCTTATTCTTGGGTTACATCTTTGACTTGGATTTAACATTACAGAATTTATAAAAATGACTGATTCTGGTTTTAATTTATTATGAAGGTTGTAAAACATAGGCTGCCAGTACTTCACCCAGCAATTGCTCTCAGTCTCATGGTTTGTGTTGAAGCTACATTTTATCTTTCTGGAAAAGGATCCAGTCTACCTGGATTTGGTGTTTCAGATTAATAAAATGGAATGGTCAAACCGCACTCAGCATCTGCAGGGGTTTTGTAGTGAAAGTGACATTTGGGACTTCTTCTGTATAGAATTTTTGTGTGTGTGTATGTAAATCAAAGATTGTTTTATTATCATAAGAAATCAATCTGGGAAGTGAGGTGTGCAAGAGGAATTGGAGTTGTCCTCGAGGTTGCAAGGAGTTCTCTGCTTCAGTGCTGCTTTGACTTACCAAGGTGTGAGGATCTGTATTCACTAGCAGGGAGCGAGCGTTGGCTGCTGTCTGCACTACTTGCTTGTTTCTGCTCTTCTCTTGCGATGGATTTGGTGCTCTGTGTGAGAAGCATCTGTGTTCACAAGCAGTTCCAAAGATTTAGGCATACTGTTAAAGTGGAGTTACAGACCTTACTTAAACCAAGAAAGTTTTTCAGATGAAAACTGGGACTGGGCTGAGCCAAAGATTGCTCTTTTCTTCTTGAATTAGAGCCCAGTTAGTATTCAAATTCTGAAATGCAGTCTCTGTAAAGTGCCATTTGAAGAGCTAACTGGTTCTCTCAAAGACTGAATACTGCATAAATAGGGAGATAATCTATTAAACTAGCATCTGCAAAGTTTCAAGATGATTATTTGCTAAGCTGACAGGATGTTACAGTGTGAAATAGTTTGTAACCACTGTGCAGTTAGATCATCTTGTATTAAAATACGGAAGTGCAACTTCTTCCTTAAATCATTACGGTATACTTCATGAGTAGTCAATGTCTTGTGTTTGCTGAAAAATATATTTTACATTTTGAAAACAGTAAGGACATTGATATGGGAGTTCCTCATACTCTTATTTAAAAAAACACAACATTTTCCCCTGGAAAAAATGCTGCCTTTAAAAAAATAGGAGTTTTATAACACTTTTATCTCATAATAAAAATAATTATTGTTGTTATCTCTGGTGACTTGCAAATCACTTTAAATAACTATTGCTGTTGCTTGCCCTTTGCCTCTTATACCATCCTTTCTTCCTGAGTCACCTCGAGTAGGATCCAGGTTCTGTCTTGCGGCGCCAAGCAGCAGAGTAGTTCATACATGCAGTCAGAGGAGCAAGCAATGCATTTGATCTTTCCTTTGAAAGTGTTTTTCTTTGCTTAATAAACATAACATACAATAGTGTAAATATGCTGTAATAATATTTCCTGCACATCATGCATAGGTTGCTACGTCTGAGTCTTATTTCTTCAGAGTTAGTAAAATTAAGGTAAAAGGTGAAATAATTTTGTTTAGGTTACTCAAACATAAATGGCTAAATTTAAGTAGAACACGGGGCTGCTGTACCTTTTGTAATCAAGGCATTGCTTTACCTCAGTAGCTTGGAGTTATGACATGAGTTTGTGTCAAAATGTATCCTTCAAACTTACTTGTTTTGTGTAGCCTGTTTTCAGTACTGTTTTTATAAAAATCCCATAAACTTTCTCTTCTGTGGCAACCAGGCTGCTGTTCTGATTTTTACAGCCCAGACCCTGCAGTTCAGAGGCTTCAGGTCTGTTGGTGCTTTAAAGATGAAACAAAGTCGAAGCTGGCTCTCCTCACATGGGGCTGCACATACCACTTTTCCTAAGAGCTTCCTTCACAGCTAATGGCCAAAATGTTCCTCTTTAACAGCTGTTCTGCAATCCTCATTTCAGCATTAAAAGTAGCTTCTGGTCTGTAATTAGAGAGAAGGAACAAACAGGGTGTGTTTAACTTCTGTTTCTGGGCATAAAACTAAGTGAATAAGTAACGCATTCTAGTTAAAAACAGAAAAGCAAAGATTACCAAGGCTGTAACTAACGGTGTAAGTCAGAGCAAGGTGACAAGTTTCTTTGAATATGGCTGGCTTCTTCTGGCAGCTTCTCCCTGAAGTGCCCCAGTGCTATGTGTATGTCTGTATTCGCTGTCATGTACTTACGTTTGTGCTGCTCAGGTAGCTTGCAGGGCCTTCTGGTAAAGATAATTGAACAAGATCATTTTCAGACGCATTCTCCTGTGTCCTGCATTGCAGTTTTCTTAAGAGTAGTGCTAGGGCTTGGTACCGTCTTCTGATCCGTGTCATGCAGAAACAAGTACTGTTTGACACACGAGTTGTCATTCAGTTCACAACAAAAAGAATGTGTTTTTCTGAGCTGCTCAGCAAGTATTGCAATAAATTCTTTTTTAATAATGCTGCCTTGTAAATGGCTGGTTATAAAGCCACGAGCATACTCTTGTAATGTAATCAATATGAAAGTGTTTTAAAAGGACTTTGATTAAGTTGTAAGGTCTTAAGAGTGCGTGCTTTATTTCAAGGAAGGAGACAACATCATAAGTGTTTTATAGGTAGATAAACGTAGACATAGTCTACATGTGACTGTATAACTTTGGATTTAATTTTTTATTTTTCACTCTGTGAAGTTATGTTATGACAAATAATGGTGAGTTAGCATTTCAGTGAGTTGAATAAAACATTTCAGTAAGATGCTCTTAATCTGTAATGTAGCCTGGGTTTTATTCATTATTGATTTAATGTCCAATCTGTGACACTTTCTGCTTTATTTATTTATTTTAAAATAGAATACATTCATACTAGGAGGTTCTTTTAAAGAACTAGTTGATGATCAAGCCACCTAGCAGTGACTAATTCTTACTCGGATACCGTTTTCCATCCAAGTAGCCAAAACGGTGAGGAAACAAGTGTGCCAGTAGAATGACAAAGTGCATGGGTATTGAGGAAAGGCTGGATATTGAGTGCAGCTGGGAAGGAGCTGTCAGAGGTGGATTCAGGCAGACCGAGCTCACTGAGGTTTATTCAAAGTCAGCTGAAATTAATGGAAATGGGCAATAAAACTCTGATCATTTAAATGCCAGATATTCTTAGCACCTGGCTCATGTCAACCTGAGTCCATCTGTTACGATATTTCAGGCAGGGCCTGCTTGCTGAAACAAGCTCAAACTTAGGCTGTGGGGGAAGAAAGCCAGATTGGGTCAAGTTAAGAGAGGATGAACTTTGTACTGGGGCTTTTCTGTGTGTCTACGTCTTTTTCTCTGTTATTGCTACTGAGCTTCTGTGGGACTAAATCAAAAAAATAAATTCCAGTAGAAGAACAGAATTTTGGTTTCAGTTTCCTCATTTGAAAGGAAGCCGGGGTATGGCTATCAAAACTTTCTCACTTCCTGACACTTTCTGCCTGATCTTCTGCTCCTCCTTTGCTGTCGGCTTCAGCCTGCTGCCATGAAGGTGGCTGTCATTTCAATGCCAAGGAAACAAACATTAATTTGTGAGGTACACATTTATTGGAATAAACTAAAATAAATGACAGAAGGTGTGAGAAATAGATGTAGTCATTGCTAGCACATTTTAATCAGGAACTGGGATTTGAGGTGAAAATGCTTTAAAAATTCTTATCACACATAAAGCCAATGCATCAATTCTGATACTTTAATTGTGCCAGTTCTTACTGTCCTGCTGATTCTATGTGTAGTACATAAACTGCACAGGGCTTACATACATTAGTGTATTAGAAGACAGGAGAAAAACAGAAGCAAAGAATACTTCTGTGGATTTATAACTTGAAGTTTGGTGGCCTGATTTATTTCAGTCTGCTGTTAGAAGGGAGGGCGGGCATTGCGGGGTGTGTGAGCCTTTTCCCTCCTGTTGGGTCAGAGGGGTATCTGCAGTTCTGCTCACCAGGGGGGAAAACAAGCCAGCGCATCTCGTAGGCTAAAGGTGTGATGCTGAGGTGCACTCTGTCCCTGCTCTCGGCAGTGGTCAGCACCAGGCAGGTGGGTAAATGTGTGCCCTGGGTTTGACTGTCCAGACAGCTGCACGGCTGGAGCTCTGATGGAGCCTTGGCTGGGCATGAGAAGAGCCCAGAAGGTCTGTCTCTCCTCGGGTGTGAACCCTCTGGCAGTGGACTTCTAACCTCCAAAATCTTTTTTCTTCCTCTAGAATTGACATAATCTGCCAGTCACTTTGCAGTCTTGTGAGCTGATTGAAGTGTGGGTTTTTTGAGCCTGATTTTGCTCTGTTGTGGAGTATCCGTGTAGTTCATGAATTTAACAATTTTTTTTCAGTAAGGGCTTTTGTATGTACGGGAGGGTAGAGCTTCTTTTGGGAATGTCCTGGGAACTTTAAATTCCTTTCTGCTCTCTAGTTATGTAAAAATGACTAGTGATGGCTGTGTAAAATACTACTTTTTCTAGAAATATTCTTATATGACTTTGAATGTAAACGCAGGAGTAAATGCAATGAAGGGTGTGATTTTTATGGTGTAGCTAAGCTGGCTCAACGAGCAGCTGTCACTAAAGCGGGCAGCGCTGCTCGCTTCCTGCCCCTGGGCTCCCACCCCTCCCTGAAGTCAGCATTGGCGCCCATCTGACCTGCAGATGAGCTGATTCACAGAACTAAAAGGGCAAAAAGCTATTCTTTTACTAGGATAAGCATTTTTTAAAGTCTGATATCCCCCCGCCCCCCCCGAAGGAACAGAACAGCCAGGCTGGCGGAAGTGGCAAGAATGTACTGTTGAACTTCTTGAGAGACAGGCAGGGACGGTTCCCTCCGCTTCAGCAGTGGCTGTACTGTAAAACCGTGCTCCTGATTATCCAAGTAGTAAGTTATACTTCTGCAGACATGCCGGAAAAGTGACCTGGGCTGTGTTCTGATTTGAGGTGTTGCCAATTGAATTGTTAGCCCAATTTCAGTACTTCTTACGAAAGAGCTCTGCTCCTCTGCTTTACTTGTACAACAGGAAATGAATGTGAAAATATTTCACTATAGTGCTTCTTAAAAATCACCTATAGTTTATTGCAAGTTCCTGAGGAGTCTCCTGTTTTGGATTTAGTAGTTTTTAGTTTTTATTTTTAGTCTGTAACTGCTATTGTATTACAATCAGCAAGCCCCCCCCCCTCCCTTTTTCCTCAGGATGCTGCACTTTTAAAATAAGGCAGAAGATGCATTGCAGTGCTATAGCGATAGTTGTGTTGGCATATATTGTGATTTGGTTAAGAAAGTGCAGTGTTTACTGCATGTAACATAATGCAAAATTCACAGCTGTTGGAAGGTAGTCAAAGCTAGGAGTTGCTCTGAGAAAGTGAGAATTTAATTTGATAACAGTATAAACACCATGTTTAGCTTTCAAAGAAACAGGAAAAACCCAGTATAGTTACTTTGTAAAAATGATTTGATGCAGTTCTGACAGTGCCACAAAAGGCAAAATGTCACACAGGCAGTTTTATTTTCCCCGGCAAGCTGACGTGTTGATTACTTGCATGTTCAGAGCTCACTTGCGGAGTTGTAGAACATGATTTAGTGACACAGGTTGTCAGTGTGAGCAGAACTGCATGTGGGTGTTAATTGTTTCTGGTCAGGTGCAGACCAATAAATTAACAATGTTGCTAGATAAAGGAGATTAAATTGCAATTCATGAATAATATATTGGAAGAACAAAGGGGGTAGTTTTGTTTTTCAGGATTCTGGGCAGACTTAGGCAAGAATTAAGAGTTGTTCTTTTCTCATATTGGCTGTGTGTTCTGTAACTGTTTATCAGGCATGTTTACACAGGAAATTTGGATGTACTTGTAGCTAAACTGGTTTACTAGAGTAGCGTTAAACACTTGTTTTACATGTTGAATTAATTTTTGTCCTACATTTATGCAGGCTGTTGTATTTAGAAATGCATTCTGCTGTACTTATTTTGAACTGCATTGAACCCTTAATCAGTGATGGCTAGGCATTTCTTGGAGTTGTTTCTGCAGCCAATAAAAATATGTATATGGATATATGAAGATATATATATATGTATAAATAAAGAAAACTAATTGAAGTGTCATTTCTGCAGGCTGCAGAATCTAAAAGATACTGTGCTTGTTTCTTTTTATCTTTCTGGATGGCTTCTCATCACGTTCTGTCTATCAGTATCCCAGGCATCATTGTTTGGGCTCATGTGTTTACAAATGGATAACCAGTGTTTTAAGAAGCACTTGCCAAAAAAACCCACAACAACCAAACTTATTACTGGCTGGTAAGTCTGAGGAGTGTTGGCTGTAGAAAGCATGGGAAATCTGGGAATCAGAAAGCTGGGAATCACTTCATTTGCTTTCTCATTTAAGCCAAGGCAAGGGGTGAGGCAGCACTTCTCTAGAGCAGTGTATTCACCGTAGATTTAAGCATGCTGAATAACATAGGGTTTATTTGGAGTATTGGAAAGCGGGTGAGGTGTTGCAGCTCTTACATGCTATAGAAACACTCCCCCTACAAACAGAAGGCCATTCAAGAGGGGGGAAAAAGTGAGGTGGGGGTGGAGGAGGAAGGATTTCTTTAACTGCCCTCACAGAAATGGGATAACTGTAGGTTGCAGGCAGAAGACACCTAATTATTTTGTGTAATAATACTATAGTGGACCTGGGAAAAACTTGCCCCAGTCCAGAGTCAGGCTAGGCGAGTGACGATGTTGAGATAGGGACTCTGGAGATACCAAAAGGGCGAAGGCAGTCTATGTCTTCTGCTTTGTGAGAAGGATCCAAGCAGATTTCCATTCTCTTGCAGTTCCCTCTGCTACTGTGTGACCCCCTGGTCAGTCGCAAACCCTTAGGTGGTCTGTTGCGTGGTTACCACATAATTTGAGTTCAGACCTGAAAAACTGGTTTTTATAGGCACTAACCACCTGTTCTGCCAGGGAACGGCCCAGCTAATTGTGGATGGTCTTTAATGATGTCTTGTTCAGCAGCGGAGGCTGATCACCGCTCCTCCCTCTGTGCAGTGCCACACAACCAGCCCTTCCTAGCTGTGTTCCCCTTCTTGAACAAAAAAAATGTTATGTTTAAAGAGTGTTAGTAATGTCCAGCTGAACTTCAGAATAGGTATGTAGGTTCCAGTGATAGTCATAAGGAATTTGTGATTACAGAGCAGAGCTGCTTATGATAGCACTGTTTCCTCACCTACTCCAGAAGTGTATGCAGTCAGGCTGTGTGTATATCTTCTAACATAAACGTATATTCTTACATCAGGGGAGCAACTCGGTAATTACAGCCACACTCATTTTTAGACAATAATTGGGCAGGTAACAGGTGTGCATTCTAACCTAAGAGGATGACTGCACTAAATGTTGCCAATTGCTAAAATGCCTTAGTTATTACTTGCATATAATGTTATTCTACAGAAGGTAAATGTGAGACAGGTTATTCTACTTCCCTTTACAGGAGGCTATGAGTTTGTACGGTGGCAGTTACTGTGGGAGATTTTGCATGCTATTAATACTCACGTTGTAATCGATCAACTAATAATTTATTTGTGTAACTAGGTAGTTAGTTTTATTTAGCATGGTAGCTTTTAAGAAAATCTTTAAAATCTGGATAATTTGATGATTTGGACAGACCGTTTGTAGAACACAAACTGCATTGTATGCCTTTTGATTGGAAATAATACTTGTGTCAGAATGATCCCAAGATGTAGTTTTATGTAGTTCTAAGATGCTTGGGATGTTTGCCTGTATTCCTATAAACTATTCATTATTTTTAATTCTTTTCTATGTTGATATATAGCTGACAAGATAGAAAGGTAGGCAAAAATTATCTTTACCCACATGTCCTTTTACCTACCCACCCTGTTTAAAAAAAAAAAACAAAGCCTTTTTTTACAAAGTAGTAACCTGTGGGGGAGCACCCTCCTTGCAATATTGCCAAACATAGGTTTTCATTATGAGTCGTTCAAAAAAAAAAAAAAAAAAAAGGCATTTCAAAACTGTAAGGCTCATCTTTTACTTGCCTTATGAATTTTGATCTATTTTTGGCCTAAGTTGAGTTTTTTTTTCTCTGCGGTCAAGTGCTAAAAGCTTTGTTTAAAACGCAATTTTGTGATTTAGTGTCTACTAAAAATGTCTGTTATCATTAATATTCTGATAAATCACTAACCTTATGAGCCAGTGGGCTAAATCATTCTTATAACTTCCTTCCTGTCTTAATGGAGAAGTCAGCAAACTTTTAAGCACTTTCCTTGGGCCTATGACTTAGATTTTCACACTTATTTCCCTATAATGAAATATTAATTTTAGATTTCAAGCACATTAAATGAAGAAATATATGGCTAAGATTGTATGATATGCTTCTGGAATATGCCATATGATTTTGTATTGATGCAGTTACCTTGGTTTTCTAGTTTACTATAGCTTGTTTGTGCAAGAAACTAATTTCTGAACAAGAACTACAGGTATGACCTTCTTAAAGGAGGAGTACTGACACAAACGTCTACTTTTACTGATGATCTTTCTGGCTTTTCTTTTGTTTGACTTCTGCCAGAATGAGAATATACCTTTTCTTGTTTGGGATTTCTTGACCTGGATTTACCATGCAATCTGAGTTCCTTGATGCGTCATTCACTGAGTCGTCCCTATTCCTTAGACTGACCTCCTCTTGATCATTTCTGTAGTGTTATAAAAGAAGGGCAAACTGGGAAAGTCACTCAAGTGCTTAGAGGAGGAGCAGTCATGAGGCCAAGTGCTGCTCCCTGTCTGTAAGGGGGAAGGATCAGACCTCTGGTCTGGTCTGTATCGGCTCTGGGGAGGTCTCGCATGGCTGTGATCGGAGTTCCTTGGGAGCAGGGAGGGCTCCACTCCAGTGCCACAATTTGCCTTCACGGTATAAACTCCATGAAGAAACACTAGAATTACACACATACATAACGGTGCTTAATGCTTAAATCAGCATTTTTTTCTCACAGTTATGACTTGTATGTATTGCTTTTTGTTTAAATGATAGGTTTCTAAACACATTTTTGTGCTAGCTTCCAGGCTTCATCTCAGCCAAGGGAGAATACTTTAGGGGAAATTCATAATCAAACAACACTTAAAAGAATAGATGTATTAATTATATTATTTTCTGTCATCAATATTTTTCTGTAAATTTTAGTATTTGTTGTGGGTGACTTGAATCCTTGCTTTATGTTCACAGTACAGATTTATTTCCAGCTGTGATGTTGATAAAGCAGACATCTAGTATTCATAGTACATGTAAAATATCTCTTGCACTTGGGATATTTGATTTGCAGCTTTGATTTGACTGTATTTTACTACTTTCGTGCGTCATCTTGTCTAAGAATTCAGGAGTTCAGAAGTCAGTGTTTTGGGTAGAGAGTTCAGTGAATGTTAGTTTCTATTTTCATTGTCCCTAGCTATTGTCTAAATATAAAAACTTTTTCTTAATGCTTTCTTAATTTGTGCTTGATATCTGCTACTGACAGTGTACAATTTGTTTCCGAATGGGACGCTTTTTTCTTTTACTGCACTGATTTTTTTGGAACATCACTTGACCTGTTGGTATCTTTCTTGCAAATCTGCTATGTCTCCCCACCACACTTTGTTTAAAGTCCATCTAAAGCTGAGAGTTTGTGTAAAAGACAGTCTCTTTCTATGCTTGTCACTGAACGTATTCAAGCAGTTGTGTCTTTTTGTAAAAACACTGTGGAGCAGCTATAACGTTTTGAAACTTAAGTTTTGACTGTTTGCTTGTATTTACTTTCAACTTATTTTCTCATCTGTTTTTTTGTGCTTGAATATGCTTATATGTATACTTAGCAAAGAGATGGTGATTAAATTATCTGTGTAGTCCAACATATATGTGCCTGAATACATATGCCATCAAACAGTAATTGCTTACAGTCATTTTAAGTAGTTGAGTAGAATTTTCAACAAAAATACATACCAGACATTTTCACTTACATTTTGTCCTTTCCTTTCCTCATTTCTGACTTGTAGTGTCTGTATGCCTAGGCTTAAGATGGTGATAAAGTAGTAAAAGTCTGGGTGTAAACTAGTGTTTTATGATGTAAATAAATGTTATAGCATTTTTATGTCTGTGTGTAATACATAGAGTAGCTAAAAATGTAGATGTGCCTGTTTTATGCATGGTTTAGGTCACTGAAGGGTTGCATGTGGCTTATGTTTTTCCTTACCCTGAAACATTTGGCTGTTAGCTCCTGGATGAAGTGGGCTGACTCAGTGATAGATATGAATACAGGATTTGTAATATTGTGCATTGTATTGTATTTCAGTGGTTTCTGCTTCATTTGTTAAATTTTTCCCTGTGAGATGCTTTCTCTTTCAAGCATCAAGGTATTTCATAGCGAAACTTTTGTGGAAGTCAGTTAAATAATTTAAAACCAGCAGAAATGTCTGAAGGAAGTGTTAGTGTAAAAGTGGTTTTGTGATTTGTAAATATTTGGGGAGTGTGTTACTTCAGAAATGCTCTACACACACATAAATGTTTGTGGGTTTTTCTTTTCTTTCTCATTGGGAACTTGTATGTCTTTCTAGACTGGTAATTGAAAGCAAAAAAACTTGGTTTTGAGATTTGCCTAGGGAAGATGTGTAAGATACATAAAATATGTGTTATGAACAGCAAAATGCTCACAAAAGGATTGTTATTTTTTCAGTTGGTGTGCTCAACTCCTTTTTGACTAAAAGCGTGAACTAAGCTTTTTTTTAAATAGTTCTTTTTATCTTGAAACTCCTTTGATTAATCCTCCCCCCCACTTCCTGCACTTCAATACGGATACTTTTGGTGTACATCTTCCCGTGCAACAGTTGTAAGTTGGAAGTAAAGAACACTTCCCCCCCCCCCCCCCCCCCCCCCCCCCAACACNCCCCCCCCGCGAAATGACTGGTTTTTTAGGCAGCAAACTTGAAGTGTGATTTAGTGATGGAAGCATAAGCCTGGCAGTCAAAAGATGCAAATAGTGTTCGCAGGGTGATTCTAGCAAGTCAGGCTTGTTTCTGGCTTTTTCTTTCTGCAAAATGTTGACAGAAATTACATGAGGTTTTATTTACTCTTCCTGGAGGCCCCCAGACAAAAGTGGAAAGTGTTCTGGACATTAACAGTAATTTGGCTGCTGGAAGTTGCCCAAAAGTACTGGCAGTATGTTCTTGCTCTTACTGAAAAATAAAGTAGCAGTTCTTTTTTTGGTTTTTTTTTTTGTTGTTTTTTTTTTAATAAGCGTAAGTCGGCTTGGATCCTGCTCGGCAGGCTGTTGTGAAAGTCATCACTTCTAATAGCACAGTGCCCCAGGGACCGCTGCAGGGCATTCACTGGCTCAGTACTGACTCAGAGCCTAAATCGTTGACAGTGCGCATTTAGAAAAATGATGCAATTATGACTCTCCTCCCTAGTCTGGGAAAGCATCTTGGATCTTCTCATTCACAGCTCCAGTTCGCAAGAGATGGGGTGAGCCAGTCTGACTGGGGTGAGTCTTCCCTGCCTGCGTATAGTTATCGGTCCCTGTTCTTTAAATTCTTGAACATTTCCTGGAGATTATGGACTGGGTATAACTAAACTGTTGATGGCTTTTGTCAGGTGTTAAAATAGAAAATTACAGACCACCCTGGACTAGTTGTTTAACAAAGGCATTGAGAGGTCTGTTTTCTCCCTAGAAGTTTGATGTTTCCTGTTGCTGGCTCTTGCCTAGCATCTCTCTGGGCTGTCCCTCGTCTTGGGGCATGCGTGGGAGCACAGTTCCTTCCCACGATGGCTGCAGCAGCATTATCGGGTTAAGGAGCACCTTCCTACCCTCTGCTCTGCAGCTAGCCACTCTCAGCTGTGCTGGCTGCGCTGACCACGAAGCTGCGCTGACCACAATCACTGACCCCATCTGCCTCTTAGGCAAAAAGAAACAGAAACTAGGAGACACAAATGGTTGTTTTTGGGTTGATCTGACTGTGTGTGGGCCTAGAAACAGCGACATGCACATAACGAGAGAATGATGTGGTGTGGTGGCAAGATAGGAGCGAGCAGTGGGGAGGGAGAGGGGAAGAGGAGAAACTCATTGAGCGAATACTACTGGAGAAGCCCCTGTTGCAGAGCCGTAGCCAAGGCCTGTGGGTTTAGTTGTTTAAAATGAGCAGCAAAAGTTTCCTCTCTAGAATTCTGTTCATTGAACTAATTTGAACTCTGTAGGGAGGGCAGGGCGGTGATTTATGAATAAACATGCATTTTAGGTAGTAGATACTTGAATACATCCCTGGCAGCGATACTTCTCACTTCACTCGTAGGCCCGTTTGCCGTTGTATTAGGGTTTGTTTGCTTGAGCAGCGAGTTGTACTTTAGAAAAAAGGAAGTGATGGTAATGATGCATGTGTCAGCTTGAACTGTGCGTAACAAAGGTAGTGGTCATGTTACAACGGTGTGAACGGAATGAAAGGAACTTCATGATTTCATCCACTGTTCTGTCTTGCCATTGCTCAGAGATACTAATTTCATTTGCTACTGAAAAAACTGGCGTTAAAAGAAAAATTCCCCCCATTCTGTAACTGAATTTACAGCACTGATTTGCTGTGGTGTTTTTGTAACCGCCATGCCTCTCAGTGGGAGTTGAAGCACTGACATTCTGCTGTCCTTAACATCAGGCATTCTTATTTAATTATATATTTATTTTTTAAATATAATAATATTAGACAATAACTTAATTATTATTTATGGGATATTTAAAGCCCACCATTGTGCTTCCTGCTACAGCTGAGCAGATGTTCCCCTCTAGGGATTATATGAGTTTCTGGAAGTATGAGATTAAAGCCCAACAAAAGATTTAAGTGCCATCAAAGATGTTTACTGTAATGCATTGTTATAATCCAAAATTATTTGTCTTATAGGCTTGGGACTACTGTATTCCTAAAATGTCTTGTGAGTATTCATTTATTTTGCCGGCACCTTTTGTGGGTGGATGATGGTATTAGGTCAGTTCCTTTAGGAGTGAAAAAAGGATACCACACACTCAGAGCCAGCCAGCCAGCAGGAAAAGTGTGGGAGAGCCAAAAGCTAGAAATGGGGTTTGCGTGCTTTGCTTTAACCACAGTGGTCATCCTTCTCATACAGGGGCTAAGGGCTTCAGAAGGTTCTGAGAATTTGTATGTGCACAGGATGGAAAGATGGGATTACAGGCGAGAAAAGTACCTCTGGAATTTATTATGCTTTAACCAGAGGATGTGGTTGTTGAAATAGTGTTCTTGGTTTTTTGGCAATGTTTGGATTTCAAGTCTGGTCTTAAACTGTGCTGCAGAGCTTCAGTGAAAGTTAAAAGTAAACAGAATTTTGAAAAGCGGGGGAATGGTGACACTAATTAAATGAGTGATTTATGCTTCCATAGGAGCTCCCTGATCTACCAGATAAGACTTGGCCAGTGAACTACCGAGCCTGGATTTTCTTCCCAGATCTGCTCCTGAGGTGCTTCATAGCATGGGTTTTAGTTGAGCACTTTCCCTGTGTGTAACTGTGTTTCTATGTAGAACGTGAAGTCTTTGAATCATGAATTCTGTTAGGAAACTACCAGGAGGTTAGACCTTAGGGCTACAGCTTAAGTCCATTATTATTTTGAATTTTGTTAGTGTATAGTGTTCATAAAAACTTACTGTTCCCTTCCCCAACATTAAAATGGGGGATCATGGATTTTACAGGATTTAGTTGTGTAGTTTAGTTACCTTTTCATTAAAGGATATTGCTTTTTCTCAGTCTGAATGGTTACCTCCTAGATTGTAATTTCTGAATTTCTGTCACTTTTAATTTTTTATATCATTATGTCATTTGATCTGCTTATAGGTGAATAGTTGAAGTCCAGTGTTGCATTATTAATTTGCAACATTTTCTGTCCCCTTTGGTTGACCCTATAGGGTTTCCACTCTATAGTGCTTTTCACTCGGGCTAGTTTTGGTGTAAATCCCTATCATTACCAACCCAGTCGACGTGTGTGTGTAAACCAAGTGGTAGTATGAATGTGCTGAGAGAAAGAGAGCTTCAGATAGACCCACGCTGAGTTTTGTCAAATCCCTTCTGCTGAAGCTGGAGAGCTGCAGTGGCAAGAGCAGAAACCAGGTGTGCTTTGTAACAGCCTTGTAGTAATGATGTTTCTGTTGTTGCATTTGCTCATTAAAAAAAGTTGCAATTTAGATGTGAAGTAGTTTAAATATGAACTACTGTTTCCTAAGTTCTTAATTAACTTTTGTGCCAGGTAGAAAAACCCTAATTACTGAAACTGAAAATCACTCCAGCAGTGCTACATAACCTTTAGACCTGTCAGACCAAGAAAGATTGTACCAGAAACTCTTGGGAGACTTTCTTAGCAGTACTTTTAAGGGTGGCTCTGCATGTGTGTTCTTACTTCAAACTTCCTGCATTCAGGAATTAGTTCCTGCATTAATTAAATATTACTCCCAAGAGACCAGAAACCAGTCTTTGTGTAGAAATCCAGTTTTCTAGGTGTGTCCAGAGGAGGAGGTCATTTCATGTGAGTTTATAAGACAGTGGTAACCAAGTTCAAATGCAACAAGAGGTAAAATGAAGAAGGGAACTGAAGGCTGTTCAGTGAGTTGTAACACATAGAGCCAGCATGCTCCTTCATGTTGTAGTTTAGGAATTTTAAAATCCCTTTTATGGGAGAAATCGATACACTCTTGACTCTTCTTGTAGTTTTCAATGTAATTTTGAAGGTGGTGTGGGAGAGGAAGTAGTGCGAGTTTTATCTAATATTGTTTGCTTTGTTCTGACTTTTTTTTTTTCTGGGCATTTATATTGTTTCTACAATAAACTGCCTTGGATGTTTCTGAATAAAGTAAACTTTAAGCTAAGCATCAGTTCAATTTATATTTCCTTATACTATCATTTAGGGTAACATGGAAGTGATTTTTAGAAGATCTGTAAGCGTTAGCCAGGGACTAACTAAGAAGCATCTTAGTGTTTGTAATAGTTTTAGTTTGATTTATAAAATGATTGTTTATTTTAAACAAGATAATATGAAACATATTTTAAGCATTTCTGAAGAATATTGAGAGTTCTTAAATACAGACTATAAGTAGCTGAGGGGGAAATAACTTTCACAGTGTTATCAAATGGTGTGTGAAGGATCTGCCTGTTAAGATATAGTTGAAGTATAGCACAGTATTTTAATGATGCAAATCACATTTTTGTTTTAAAATAATTTTGTTCAGTTAAAATTATTATAATGAAAAGCGGCTTTTACAGATTTGATATAAAATACTCCCAAACCTTTACTGGGTACACATTATGCCACTATATTTTGCCCAAAAAGACTTTGAATGAATGTCAGTATTTCAGTTGAGAATATTTATTAGTGAAGTCGTTCAAAAACGATGCAAGAGATTTCCTGTAAAATATTTCACTTCTCAGTGTAAATGTGATTAATTTGAACTGAATTACGATGTTTCTACAATTGTGGATATTCAGGATGAGCATTTAAATTAGGGCTCCAGCAGTACTAGTGTTGCTGTTATGCCTGCTAGCAGGATAAACTCTTGAGACTCGTGGCAACTTTATACTTTTAAGTTAATAAATAAACTAAGTAGACAACCAGAAACCCTTGGTGCACTGCGGTGTTTCTTTACAGAGGTTTGTGGAAGTGTCCACTGAACCAGTCAGAAAGTCTGAGTAAGGATAGCGTGAACGCTTTTGAAAATAGTAGTCAAAGCTGTCATCATTAATAATTTCTACTGATGTTTAAAAAATGAAGCTGCTGGTCAGAATACAAAGTGTATCTCATAACTGGGTCAAAACAAAAAAAGCAAAGGAGGCTGCTTTTTTGAAAAAGAAAAAGGAGTCAAACAAAACAGAGTGGCAGAGCACTGAACAGGCTGCCCAGAGAGGTTGTGGCGTTTCCCACTCTGGAGGCATTCAGAACCCTCCTGGACGCTGTCCTGTGCAACCTGCTGTCGGTGACCCTGCTCTGGCAGGGGGGTTGGACTAGATGATCTCCAGAGGTCCCTTCCAACCCTGACCATTCTGTGATTCTGTAGAACTGGTATTTTGTTAACTTCTGTATAGTTTCCATAACCACAGTGAAATCTGGATTTCCACAGTTTATTTAATATGCTGGTGAATGGTCAGTGAACAGATGTCTTGAATAAAACTGGGAGGAATCAAACAATTTTGGAAGTCTTTGAAGTGTTACGTTTGGTGAAGTATGATAAATCAGGGATTTCATAATACAAAAATAATCTGTCCTTCCGTTCTGGAGTTTCTGTTATGTGAACTTTGTTGTTTCTTGCAGCAAATGAAGCTTCCCTAAAATTGACCAAGAACTATTGTTGTGTCCTTTTCTTCTTTGTGCTCTAATACCCCAAACCTAAAGCAAAGGAAAAATCTGGAAAAAATAATACTTTTTTGTTTTTTTCAAGATTTTTCTTTGCTTTAGGTTAACATTCAGAGGTGTTACTAAGGAGCAAAAGGAAGAATTTTTTTTTTTTAAGTACTGTGGGGTTTTTTTTTTCCACCTTGCAACAGTTTTAACTTGATAAAGTTTAGATACTTTTTTAAAAAAAACATCATAAAGCAGAGTTGTGCTGCAGGCACAGCATTGATCCACCAGCTCGATACTACGCAAATAACAATTTGGTAGGTGTGAGAAGCAACTGCTGTTATAGCAGCAAGGTGCGGTGCTCATAATGTAACTGGTTAAATGTTCTTCAGTCAAAATGAAAATAGCCTGCAAGCTGTTGCTGGGGAAATAGGCTCCTGTGGTTAGTGTTGAATGCAGAGAGGTTTGTCTCTATTGCAGATCAAAAAATGGCTCAAAGTACTTAGTGTGCGTATCACTTTACTTCCGGAAACTTGCTGCTTATCAGCAAGCTGGTCTCTATGCCTCTGAGGAGCTTCAGTTACAAATATAGAGAGAAGCTTTTTTGTTTTTTTTCTTTTTTCCCCCTGCTCTTTACGTTTTGATATAAAGTACTTCTCTGACATGTTATCTTTGTTTATAATGTCGGTGCATGATAGGAAGTATACTGTCGTGAGAACGCTTCTGGAGGAGCAGCAGCCTGATCCCTCTGCAACTAAAGTAAATCTAGCATATAACTGTTTATCAGGGGCTCTGGTGAAAGTTAGGTTTTTAGGCACATATTTAAAAAATAAAATAATTTTAAAAAATCAGTGAAACTTTGTTAATTTGGCATAGACCTTAAATTAATTCTCTGAAAGCTAACTAGGTACATAACTAGTCCAAATTGTTACAATTAAGTCCCTTCATAAACACTGAAAACAACAATTCTAGGTCCTTTAGCTCTTCTTCTAAAATCTCTGGACTGTTGTTTCTGGAATGATTGTCATAGTATATTTTTCTAAAAGGTATTATGAAATTTCTGGGACACCCAAACTATTTGGGCATCCTCCTCATTTTCCCAACTGAGTACCAGTAAACTGCTGCCTAGTATTGCTCTCCAAACAGCGCTCGTCTGTTTCAAAGGAACGTGAGGCATCTCTCTGCTGATTACCAGGGATGCATCCTTAATACTGGATACATAATCAGGTGAAAGTAAACAAGCATCTTATTTGGGCACTCCAGATTGAGATTAAACAAAGTCTTATTTTTTTCTGAGTTTACACATGCACAGACACAGCAGATTTCTATCTGCCTTTTCAGATGAACTCTGTGAGATATCTTACTGTTTTTTCCTCTCATCTATCTCCAAGACTGCCAGAAGGCTTTGTCAGGATCTTGGCCTTTTTCTTAAGAATCATGTCTAGTTTCCACCTAACTTTTATAAGTACTGATGCCTGTTTGGCTTGGCTAGGTAGAACTAACTGCTGGCCAAAAGGTAATGGGACTTGGTCACAACTGTCCCTGGGCTTGGGTATGAACTGGGCATTTAACCCACTGTAACAGAATGGAGTGCCTATTTTGAGGGGTGATTAAAGTAGTTTGTATATCCTAGCAAAGATTTGACAGAAAATTCTATAGGTTTATTTGATTTTTTTTTTCAGTAAAATACTTTGCATCCACCCTGATTTTGTGCCACGTTATTTGGCAGTTTAGCTTGCCTTTCAGTTCCCAAAGAGGGTCTCTAGTGACAGGGCTTTGGGGTGAACAACAAAGTAGGTGTTGATATGTTCCCTTCCCTGCACAGCTATTTAACTTGTATCAGGTTTCCCCCTGACATCTTAATTCTGATTTCCTGCTCTGGGCCTCTTCTACTCTCGGTCATTGTTTCAACACTGCTATATAACCATTTACTGCCTTTCTTGGTTCCTGTCCCTGGTGTGTACTGGATTCCAACAATGAATTGTGAGCAACCGTGCCTCCTACTGGTGCCTGGTACTTTGCTGAGGTATTGAACTTTTTCGGCATCTTGTCACATCTAAACAGTTCTTCCCATAACCTGTGTGAAGACGATAAGGCAGGCAGAGAGGAAGACAAAGCCAGGAGCTGTTATGTATGTATGATATGGATTCTGCTACTAGAGAGCTGGTGTGCTAAGTTCAAGGATGATAACCTGACCATGTCTTCTGATCATCTGCCTACCTGGAGATAAAATTATCTGTTCATGACATCCTAGGAATGTGCCTTTCTGTTCTTCTTGTGCTCCAAGACAAGCAAACCTAGTGGGCAGAATATCTTCATTTCCACGCTAGCAGTAGAAAGGTCTTTATCTAGAGCTGCAAGGTGCAGGGAGGGAATGGGGTTTTATTAGCTGGTTTTCCTGCCATATCGTCGTATTTGCTGATCTGTGATCCCAAATCCCAAACAGTATTTTATGCTGTTTTGAAGTATACATTATTTTATCCAAGTTTTTCTTCTTGTGGTGGTTTTCTAATTGCTGATATTTGATCTTGTGTGTAATAAAACTTACTGAAAGACTTAGGGATTTCATTATCAAGAATGCTGTAAAAGTTAGTAAAACATTCTTCTTCTATCTTTAGCAGAGTATCCTTTGCTGTCACATGGACCTTGCTTGAAAAGCACTGGGATCACTTAGTGTAAAGATGATACCTCTCATTAGATTTCTGCCTTCTTTTCAGCCATTTCCATCTGTCATTAAGTATTTCAGTCAAGTTACATTCATGCTGCAGCTTGCCACAATATAGTTAAGTACTTTTTCTTCTATTGATATATTGATTGTCTGGGGAAAATGTTTATAACATGTGGGGACAGAGATTTAGTTTTTTCTTCCTTGAACTACAAGGGGAAGAAATAGAAGCATTGTTAATGCTTATGGTGGTCCTCGGAGTAAAGATTCCCTGTCTTGTTGCAGGTTGGTGTGCATGATATTTCAAAAGGTTTAGTGTCCAGGATCATAGCTGAGTGGGCTGTACTTACTCTACTGCAGGAATTTCAAAATGATCGAACAGACCATAGTGGAGTGGAGAAATACGGCTTTTGCTGATGAATCCTGTGGCCTGTAATGGTAAGCAAACAACAAGCTTGTGTTTTTTATCAGTAGTCTCAGTAAGATGTAGGACCATAAAACCCCAGAGTAATCTTTTATGCACAGCTCAGCATTACAGTCCAGGTAAAAAGTGCTTTCTCAATGGCTGCACACAGCCCTGGGGATTGCTTAGATACTGACCAGCGATAACCTTCATGAGGGTCGTGGCTGCATACTTTGCTACTTTGGAAAGTTTTTCTGTGGACTTTGTGTTGCTCTGAGGCAGTAATTGCATAGCTTTTTAGAAAAGTGACTTTTGCCATATCCTGAAGTTTTGCTGCGACTATCATATGATTTCAGGTTTTGCTATTAACTAGTTCCGATTTAATACTCTTTAATACTAGTTAACTGGACTTCTGGCACTGCTTCTGCATGGCTTGGCTCTTTCTGTGATCTAAGAGAGCTTATCCAGACACTCTTGAATGCTTGGCTCATGGGGCGTGTCATCTGGATCAGTCAAAAATATGTATACAAGTCCTAACAATTTTGAAGTGTGTGTTGCTATCAAGTGGGACTGAAAAGACAATTTCAGTGGTTTGCATCCCATTATCATTGTTTTATTTCAGAATGAGTCCGCAAAGGACCTTGCCTAAGCCCAGTGCCACATTTTGGGAAACGTTTTAAAGAGAATTGTGTGTGTTTGACTGCTGCTGTGTCCTGAGGTAGGGTATTGACTGTAGAAACAATGCTTCCATTAGAAGTGTAGGTATGTCTTGGTGGTGGTGATTTTAATATTTAACCTCCAAGGGAGGGAACTTCCTTATTGCAAGTTTTAGGTTTTTTGGCTGTGAAGTACGGATGTGGTGGTGTAACAAATGTTGCATGGTTGATGTGGAGAAGTTTGGGGAACACTAAAATTCCCCTGTAAAAAAAATTATATAGAAATAAGGTTTTTAAAACATGTACTTGATAGGACTTACTCTTGAAGAACTAGTCATTAAGTAAAGGGGGGATTGGATTTGATCTGTTTCCTCCCCTTCCCCCTTGTTTCATAAATAGTATGAAGGCTTTTCTTTCCAAAACTTAAAGGGAATTTTATATCGTAACAAAAATATTTCTACTGTAATATCACCCTGCAGTACACTGCTCCAGGTACTGATACACAGTGGTGTTTTTTCTGTTGTCCATCTCTTGGCCTTCAGCTGAGGTTTATTTCCAAAGTGAGATTGCCAGTGGGTCTGATTGCTTCAGGAGAAATACTAATCTGAAGAACGATACAGATGGTACTGTTGAGTAAGCAGAAGTTCAGATAGAAAAAAACATTTTGGCCTTTGGCAGCAGACACAAGTGATGTTATTCTTACATTATGGTTTACTCTTGCATTTTGATTATGATGTTTGGCAAAATAGCTTTAAAAAAAATACTTGGTACTGTAATAGAAACCTGTACTGATAACAGAGTACAATAGGACTATAGTGCTGATTTGTGCATTGGGCAGCCTTAAATGTCCGTTACCTACTATTCAGTGACACATTTTCAGTGTACATGTGCAATGTTAGTTCATCTGAAAAATTAGAGCCTGGGGGAAAAAAAAAGCCAAAGAAACCGAAGTTGTTGATGTCAGTGCCTTAGTTGGATTTCAGCTGTCTGTATGTATTTCTACTGACTTTGGTAGCATGGAAATGTTGTAGATAAGAGAGAAAGGTTTTTGTCTTTGAGCTTCCTTCTCTGTTTTACTGGGTTTAGTTGGACTGAACCTAAATAGCAAGTGATTTCCTATCTTGCTCAGGACAGGTTTTATCTTATTCCCGCCCATAGTGTGACCCTTATCCCTTGCCATATTATGATTGCACCTGTTCTGTGCAAATACACTATTTACCCTAGAGGTGGGAAAGAAGCATTTCTATGTTGAACTGTAACACTCCCCCTAAATAACTGAGACAAGAGAAAAAAAAAAGAGTAATGTGTGATGCCTATTACATTCCTGTTCATAGTGATTTTGTTTTGTTTGGGGTCTTTTCCTTTTTGAACACCTGTTGGCATATCTAGCCATAGTTAGAAGGGTCAAGTTACGTCCTTGTATTCTGGCTCTGTCACATCAGCAGTCTGTGCTTCTTGACTGCTTTAGTGAGGTAGAAAAGTTGAGCCATATTTAAAATATTGCTATACAAATGAGAGAGATTTAATTCTAGATGTAATTAAGTAATTATATTGAGCTTAGAAAGTTTTGCAATCTGAGAACTTCTGTTTGCCATATGCTTATAATTCTGTAGCCTAAATTATAATGTCTGAAAAAAACTCTTGACAGATTAAACATAACTTTCTTGAAGTGATTTTTTTCACAGAATGGTCAGGGTTGGAAGGGACCTCTGGAGATATCTA
>RSEF01000011.1:10877117-10888643 GCA_003993805.1 Himantopus leucocephalus | reverse complement strand
CTCCCTTTTCCATGAAATATTTGACCTGATGATCTTTCAAGGTTCCTTCCAACCTGGCCTGTTCTATGATATCAACCACCAGTTTCTCTCTTTGTTTGTGGTCTGTTATTTCCTCAGAATAGTAATTAGTATGCAATTCAGCTAAAGAAGGTGCTTTAGATGTTTATTGAGCTAGTGACTCCATGAGTGGCTTCTTAGGGTGCATTTCTGCAGGACAGGTTATTCAAACAAAAATCCAGATTGTCGTAATTATTTCTAAGTATGTTGTTTTGATAGTTATCATAGGTTCTGTTATCTTCTGACCTTTGATCTGAGCTGGACTAACTATGTACATTCAAAATTTAACCTGTTATAAAGGCTTTGAAGCTGTAGGCCACTTGAGTGAGAATATTATACAAAGGTTGCTTTGTGTCATAGGTCATCTGTAACTTTCTAAAGCCTGATCTACAAAAATAGGAGAACACATAAAAATATTTGTTTTCCTCTTTCTGCTTCTAGGAGGGATAACTTCAACTGCAGCTTTACGGAAAGGTCTAAGGGGACTTTAACTTTCCTTGCCTTTCCCTGTTCCCCTAGTTAATCCTTTTGCCTGCATACCCACCACCANGTTAATCCTTTTGCCTGCATACCCACCACCACAAGGGCAGATCAGATGATCTCAGTATCTGCATAGCACTATGGCCTTTGACTCCTTCAAAGCTGTTTCATAACGTCTGAAAATGTGTCCATGTATTTATGTTTGGTGCATCCTATCCCATGCTCTGTCCATATATTTTACGGTCTTGCTATATGACGCCATCCCAATAATATGATTACATGTAGGAACTAGAATAATCTCATATGAGAGGAGGTGAGTGTAGCACCTGATTAATGCAAAAGAGAGCTACCACCTCTTCCTGCATTCCTAGGGAAGTCCCATTCTTATTCCTAGGGAAGCTGTGTAGCTGTGAGACTGCTAACTGAGTATAAGGATAGTTGCAGGAAAAATAAAAATAGAAAGATTCAAGGTTCCAAACACTAAAGTTTTTACAACAGACAATTCTTTAAATGAGTAGTGTGCACTTCCCCTTGGAAATAACTTTAGGTGGAAAGCTTCTTTAGTATTCACAGTAAAGTGCCAGTGAGACACTGTGCTTTGCTCAGAGAACAAAACCAGTTTTTTAGTAATGACTATCTACTTCAATCTGCATTTATTAAAGCAGAACTGAAAAACTGTCTCAGAGTAGCAATCAGTATAGATTTAAATTTTAGGAGTATACTTTGGTGATCTCTTATGTCTTAACTTTCTTCAGCACCAACCGATGTGTAAATATCTGCTCTGATATGAAATACTTTTATATGTACTCTTCTGTAATCTAATTCTTCCTCTGCTAACAGAGACTGAAAGTTGCCTTAAAAATAACATTGAAAAGCACCGATTAATATTTTTTATGGCAAATTTGTGTGGACAGCCTTTCTAAGTCCAGTATAAGCAATGACAAAATATTGTGTCTGTTCCATAAGTGTGTCAGGAATCTGTTGCCCAGTATGTTGTTCTTTCTTCTTAATGTAAAGTGAAGGAATAGAAAATAGTTCTCCAGTTTTTATCATCTTTTGCATTTCTAAATGTCTATCTTCTACTCCATAACTTGACAGTCGATCTCAGATTAGTTACTTTGTGGGTTTCTTCTTTGGTTTGAAATATCACTGGTCATTACACAGTCCTTCCCTGCATTTGCTTCTTTTTTTCTGTCTTTTTTTCTGTCCCTCCTAGTTGAAGATTAAGATCCTAATTTGAATCCTCTGCGTGATAGCATGTTACAGCTGCACAGCCAGATTGACCTATACGGCAGCAGGCTTTTCTCAATAAAACCAAGTGACAGGATGTTTGATACTCATTTTTCTCACTTTTCAAGTTCCTAAATAGCAAAGAAAGCAGTTAATTGCTCTGTGTAATTGCTAGAGCAGCAGCTGTAAACTGTATACAAATGGTAAAAAAGAATTAAACCTGCTTTTGTGGTGAATAAATGTTGAACATAGAGAAGATTTAAAGGAAATCAAGTTCCCATTGAGGTGTGCTAATTACTACATTCACATTCTTACTTTACTTGAGGCATACTTCAGACTTAGCTGAAGATACCTCATTAGACTTTCACTGTTAGGTCAAGTCATTACTGTTTCATATAGTTCAGTTTGCCTAAAGCAAATTAAGGGAGTGTTGTTTTTTATTAATTGAAGAAGAAAAACACACTTTAAACACTTCAAAGAAAGAAGGAAATAAAAACAGACGTATCAAAATGGAAGTACTGCTACAGTCAGTCTTTTCCAGTGATCTTAATTGTTAAGAACAGGACTGTGCTACAAAGTATCTGGTGCTTTTGAATTGTAAATATAACCTGATTTCAACCAAATATTGTTAATCATAAGTAGTGATAAAAACTAGGCTGATGTCAAGAGAAAAAAACAAATGAGCTTGAAGATTATAAACCAAGGGCCGAGCCTTGTAATATCATCTCCTTCGTCAAAACTATCCCCTTTGAGTTGTTTGGTGAGTATTGTTTGAACAGAATTGCAGGATTTGACTCAAGGCAATGTTTTCATATATGACAGTTGACTGATAGATGGAGACGTAAAATTAGATGCTCCACCAGGGAATAACTTGCAAAACTAATAGAAGCACAAGGAAAAGCCTAGGAGGAAAATTTAACAGACGCTTACTACAAATTGTGATATTTTTTTCCCCCCTAATCTGTAGCTTCGTATTAATGGGCTTTCCCTTCTAGGGATAACCTGCCTTCTGCAGAGCCCAGGCGACAAACTAGACGGTGATTGTGTGTGTATGTGTGCTCACACTCACACCCCCATGCTCTGTTTGTGAAAACGTCCTTTTTCTGCTTCTGTTCACTCTTGATTACTTTTGATCAGCTCTCCTCTGTTTCTCCATTCTCCAGAAGCATCTGATTAAGCCAGTAAAGGAGACAGTGTATACTGAAAGCGCATGAACAGGTAAAAAGTCTTAAGGCTCTGTTGCCCAGACAAAAATGACATTAATATAAATTACTCTACTTGAAGCCCAAGCATTAGTTCTCAACGTAATGTCTTGTAGATAGTAAAAAATGCATCTTCAATCTACTGAAATTACTAGCAAAATTCCTAGTGGGTGCAATACTTAGTGGAACAAAAATTTTAGCTCCTGATTAAGATTTTTGGAGTGGTTTGGGAGACATTGAGAGAAACAGCCCTGTTTAAACCCAACTGAGTATTACGCCAAAAGTTTTCTAGGAGTCTTCTACAGGGGACAATTGCAATTTGCTATTCTAAAAATAATCATAATACAAACAAGGGCAATAGTACAAACAAAAGGGTCATTTAACCATCATTCAGGAAGGTGTCCCGGTTCTGAAAACCCCCATAAGCACATGTTTAATTCCTACTTTTTTAAGGAGATGTAACTAAATACCAAATATGAACCAAATGTGGATGAACGCTATAGAGTATAAATGGACTTAAATACATATGCAAGTGCTTTACAAAATTTAGGGCCTGATATGTAGTCCTCAGTGTAAATTGTATTTATTTATTAATTTATGCCTACACGGTCTGGCTGTGCTGTACCTTTGCCTCCATCAAGTTTACCTATCAAGATAGCTCTCGGGGGCAGAAAACCCTGAAAAGTAGACTCAAGAATACAATTTCATAATCAGAGAAGCCATTTATATATTGTCAAAGTGACTGTTTCTCACTTGTCACTATCCTCATCAAAGGTTCTTTATGATTTTTCTGCTAGCACTTTGTGGCTGTTTAGTCACCAGGATTAGAACCACACCTGTCTGAAAATAATTTTGGTTTACTGCTAGTTTTTCTGTGGATCTGTTCCCTCCTGCAGCTCACAGTGCAACCACAGGAGCAGTCAAGCAGGTGACATGAATATCCATATAGGGGTGCAAAGGCTGAACTGTGCTTCTGGCAGCAAGACCAGCTTAGGTTGACTAGGACGAGAGGTAATGGGTTAAAGTTAAGCCTGACGAGATTTAGGTTGGATATCAGGAAAAATTTTTTCACTGAAAGGGTTATCCAACATTGGAATAGGCTGCCCAGGGAGGTGGTGGATTCGCCATCCCTGGAGGTGTTTAAAAAAAGGGTAGACGTGGTACTTGGGGATATGGTTTAGATGTGGTTTTGTCAGGTTAGGTTAATGGTTGGACTAGATGATCTGAAAGGTCCCTTCCAACCTTAACAATTCTATGATTCTATGATTCTATAACTGAAATCAGACATGAAACTAAATATCATAATTTTAAAATAAACCTCATATTTTAATAACAATTTTAGTACTTTATTTATTTCTCGAGTATTAAGGGTAATTGGCAAGACATTCAAGACAAGTATTTCTCCTGCAAAGCAAGAGATAACACAAATCCAGAAATATTTGCTTAAACTCAACATGAATTCATATAGCAGGCAGATGTACTTCCCAATGGCACAATAGTGTTCACATTCTAGTAGCTATAAAAAGATAGTTTTGGAGGTAACAAATGTTGTCAGGTGGCATATACCAGTGTGGCTTCATTATTGACAGTTGGTCTGCCCTGAATTATATCAATAGAAGGCCAGATTTACAGTAAGTTAGAGGCCAAGCGGGAGACGTATAGTCTATAACAACAGAAAGGTGTGATGGTGTGCTCCCCTCGCCCCTGGGCGCCAACCTGACCTCTATCTCCTGCAACCCTGCCCAAGTGATAACCACCCATGGTGATCATAATGGCTGCATCTAGTCATGATGGCTGCACTCGGCTCAACGTGGTTTCAGGGAGACAGATAACAACACAATAGCCAAGGGCTAACTTGAGCAATACTGGTGCTGGGGTCAATATGGAAATACGGCTACAGGTCGATCATCTTACCTCCATAAATAGTGAACAGCCCAAGAGCCCTTTGAGCTCTCCTGCACGGCAGTAGGCTGCACGCCAAGATCTCCCTTTGAGCAGGGACGTTGCTCAAGGTTACTTCTCGAGATTCAGAGATTCCTGGCTGCAGCAGATCCTCAGTAAGTGACTAATAGTGTGCTAAACTTTGGAATCTTAGCTAAGTGACATAAAGGATTGATTGCGCATATATAATCATTTAGACATATGCCGTTGACCAAGTCAGGGACTAGGATTGGATCCAGCCGCACTCAGACACCTCTCTGAGAAGGAGTTTAGAAAGCAAAGGAGGTCCTTTCTGAACCTCAACTCAATGGGAGGGTCTCCCTGACAGTTCTGTCTGACCCTGTCCCCTACGCAGTAAATAACCAAGTTAGCCTTGCCATTGAATCTTGTTAAAGCACTGTTGCATTTACTATCAAACTTTGTTAAATCCCTGGTTTATATCAATAAATGTATCGCTGCTTCTCTGTTACAAGTGAAGTGTATCACTCCATCCGTGAAAAAAGTTAATTCTGTTTTAGCATAGTGCTTCCAGAAGCTTATAATATCTTAAATAGTACAACAGTGAACTGTAGTTCCTAATGTGACCCTGTGCCCTCCCCATTAGAATCAGCAAGGGTTGGTGCAAGAGACATTCAGAGAAAAAATTGAAATGTGAAATGCTTTGTAGTCTATATGTTGAATTGCTCATCCTCAGTACTATACAGACAGAATATGGCAAAAAATGAAAAAAAGTTGGGGTAATGAACATTCCTGTGCAAAAGAAAAATATTCATAAAGTTAATAATTGAAATTCAAAGGTAAATTGTCCATTTGAACAGGGAAAAAAATCCTTTCATAACATTTTTTCCCTTTTTTCCCCAAAACATTGTGTTAGAACTCCCTAAACAACTACATTGACAAATAAACAAGAATAAGATTGATCAGTTAATTTGCTTCTTCATTTTGTCTAAAAAACACAATAGCTATCTTAGCTGGGATACATTAGTAGACTTGTTTGAAGTGATTTTAGGGTTACTCAACAATATGTCACAAAAACTTCCCTCCCCCGTCAAAATCCCATGCACTGAAAGTTGTCTTTAATGTCTTAGCCATTCATTTTTTTTCCTTCAAAGGCAGCTATTGCAATCTGTTATACTGAAAATTATAGAATACAATCTACAAACGCTCAAATATTCTAAACCTCTGTGTACTAAAAAGCTACATGACATTTTTGTTAGCAGTGATTATTGACTATGAATGCATGAGACTCACTTTCCTAAATTACGTCAACCAATTTAGCCCTTATATAAATTACTCATGAAGCTCCACTGGAGATTTGGACTATCTACCTACTGGCTTTACCTCTATTTCACACTTCTGTGGAGTTGCTGTCATAAAATACTATTGCTGTGAAATGTTATAAGCAGTATGTAGCAAATGCAGTGTATTCACCTGCGTTCTTTGTTTATATTTATGCTGTTGATTTCGCTCAAGAACAAATAAATCGTTTGATAGTTTTAGAACTGCAAATGTTTGCCCCTTGAGAATACCCCCTGTAGAACACTCAGCAGCAAAAGACCTGTGCAACACCTTTTGTTAGAAGAAGATCAAAGCCATTTTAGGTCACAAGAAGACTGAAACATACCAAAGAAAAATAAGGACTGCATTTTTGCCCTTCACTACTTGCACAATCTTTTTCAAATTTTTCAATGGTTTTATTTTTAAAGAAGCTTTCTTGTTTCTTCTAGAAACCTGTTTCCCAAATTTCAGCCCAAAACACTACTTGTCAATACAACCTGAGAAGGTTTTGCAAATGAAAATATTCTAGTGGCATCTGTACTGACTAAAGTTGGTTCACAGGTGCTGCTGATTACCCAATTGCTGCAAAGTGAAAAATAGAGGTTATAAAATTCCAAAATGCATTTAACAACTGATCAGATACTATCCTATGTGTAAATAGAAAAAAGACACTAAGAAAATACTCAACCAGGGTGAGGAATATACAAGGGAATTAGTTATTAATATGAAATGACAGAACACATTGTAAGCCCAATTTGGAAATTTCAGACTAGCTCAGAAGGGAGAATCAAAGTGAAAACGGAGGGAATTGAATACAACAGAAGTAAATTAGAATAGGTTGCAGGAAAAAAAAATTTACACCATAAATGGAAGAATTTTATAGATCTAAATTTCAGTCCAAGGGAACATCTACTGAGATAACTGGAGAGGTTAAATTGCTGTAAGATGACTCATGTGGAATAAAATAAAAGTGACTATAATGGTACAGGAGCTCAGGAACAGTCTTAGCTGGATTATAGAAAATACTATATTATATATTAGTTAATATCTTCACAGAGGAGGTCTCACTAAACCTTTCATTCTGTTCAGTGGGATTTTTTTTCCCAGAGTCCTAGCATATCGCATTGTAGTCATGGCAAAAAGATATAAAGGAATCAAGAGAGAAGTAAAATCAAGGAGGAGTGATGGTATTTTCTTTTGGAACAGCTGGTACACCTCCACAAACCAAATATCTGGGGATCTTGTGTAATTATTGAAGTTTTTCATAATCAGAAACATTCAAGCCAGATAGAGGATACCTTCTTCATGAACATAGAATTAAACATGAAGACAAACTGTGTACAAACAAAATTTAAGTAATCTGTGCAGTCCTGAGGCAAACAATTGGATGAATTCAATCCCTGTATGACAAGCCCCATTGTTAAATAATGAAGAATATAGATGGTACGCCCACAGCAAAGGAATTTTAATTCTTGCTCAGCTTTGAAACACAAATTTAACCAGTCTAACTACCAGTGAAGTCTGCAATTGTACAATTACCTGCTGGCTGGCACAGGCAATCAAGAGCAACAAAGCCAACCAACAGGAAATTCAAAGCATATTGAATGACAAAGGCATGTTGTCCAAATCCAGCCTGCAGTGCCCAGTACTGCCTTTACCACAGCACAACCAAGAGAGGCAGTTCACATCTTAATTAGCTGCACATTTTTAATGTGCAGAAAATGACTATAATTAGTTGATTCAAGGGTTGCCTTATCAGGTACGGTTCTAGATGCAATGTTTCACTTGCGTTCGGTCTTGTCTGGGATGTAATAAAATAACCATCTTCATTTATTGGTGCATCAAATATTAAACCTCGATATTTTAGTAATTATTGACTTAATAGAAGACACCTAGCAAATTAACTAATTTGCATTACATTATTTCAAATTATATTATGTTATACTACAGCAAATCTGACGTAATACAGTTTGATACTGCTGTAAATATCCAAAGCTCTTAACATTTGCTATCAAACAAAACTCATTAAACATATGTAGATTTGGCAACGGAAATGAAATATTTATTTCAGATAGCTTTTTTTTAGTCACAGTTTTCACTGTGTCTCCTGACAGCACTGAGAGAGAAGTAACTGATTCATCTTCTCATTCAGGGTTAACAAGTGCTCACCTTGGAGCTTATACAGTTGTGGTGACTCACCCTATACATGCTGCACGTAGCAAAGAGTAACAGCAAGACAAAAATCGGTATGTGGCCTGCCCCAGATGTTTTTATTAGTCATTAAAGCCAGTAGAACAAATTGGATGAGTGGTCCTCATCACTCCACCGCAAAATTAACCCTGTTAACTTAAAGCTCTGAGATAATTCTGATAGCTTAAAGGTTTGTGTCCACCCTGTTGGATTTTCACAGAAGTGCATGAGAAGCTATCACACAGTCTATTCTCATTGCTTGAGGGCTGATAAAAAAAAAAAAGTAATGGCATGAATTGTCATGTCATGTAATTTCATGTCATGTAATAATCATGATACCACAGTCTGCTTTTCAGGGCATGTGGCTGAGTATCTTTCCCAAAGACTTAACCAGCACTGGCCAATAGTGGAACCGTGGGACAAGAGAGCATTTTGCAACTGCCAAATGCTATTTGAATGCAATGCTAATTAAAAGGTTTCCCTCTCCGACAAAAGCTGTGATAATTTAAGAAATTCTCTGAGAGCTATTGCACTGCTAGTTGAAACCTTTTAGTATAGTCATTTTGGGGTTATGTGGTAAAAAAATATTACAGATAACATTTAGATAAAAAGATGGAATTTGCTCTAGCCATTCAGGGTGATTGCTGGCAGGGGGGTTGTCATGGAAATGAGTGCTGAAGAGTAAATTTGTTCAGAGTTTCATCACAAGAAAATATGATGTGTACCCTGGAGAAATAAAACAGGCAATTTCCATGGAAAGTCTTTCAAATGCTTGCATTTCAGTACCGTTCACCCTATAGACCAATCAACATGTGTCTTTATAAAAATGACCCATTGAGAAACTATTGTGCTACTTCACCATCATATATGGGACAAGAAAATTATGTTTCCATCTATTATTTGTAGTAGAATAAAATAATTTTAATAAAGAATTATAACAGAAACAGTGATTCTAGGATTAAAATGAATGATTAGACTTTCTTTACATTTATCTCACCCTGAGACTTCTTATTTTGTGACAGCATCCTTTCTTTTTTTATATTACCTCTGAAATATTGCAGTTTATAATGCAGTATAATTAACTACGTAATACACATTGAAAACACCGTCCTAATTTTCTAGTCAACTCAGTGATGATTGTGAAATAGCTGTTGTGCAGTTTATTAATACTTTGTAAACATGTTTCCATACTCAAAAGATCAGTTATATCCCTGCTTTGTGGTTGGTACAGTGACTCTATCTAACTTCAAATTGCAGAAAACCTGAAAGGTATAAATGATTGTTTAGGATAGTCTAAGCTCTGATACTGGTAGCAGGCTCGTTCCGTAGCCCAACAGCAATGAGTATATTGAGAAATAATCAGGTGGTTTCAAGAAGAGCAACAGCTTTAAAAGCAGTTGTTTCAGAAACTTATTAACTAAGTGCCACTATTCATGCTACAAGCAGTTACTGTCCTTCCTTTACACAGGGAAGTGTATAACGCAGATGTAGCCGTCACTGGCCAATTAGACAATAACTAGAAGATATTTTGCCTACTGACATTCAGGTATGCCTTCCTCTGGGTAGGCAAAAGAAGTCTTTTGTCTGTGGGCTCTTTTGTCTATGTCCTTGAAGTATACTGTCTGAATAGTTAAATCTGGGATAATGTGGCTCGTTCCTCCAGCTGTGAAATCTCAGATCAGGAGCACTTTCTTGTATTCTTTAATCCTTGGAGATTGCATACATACTATGGAGCAATAAGCTTTAGAGGCAATAAAGGAATTAAAACTGACAGCAGTCAAAGACTTCACGAGGGGGATCAAAGGATACATTGCAAATTCACGTACCTTCTAACCATTGCCACATAAACGTCAATGTAGCTCTTATTTTATGGAAAAAGGACTTGAAGGTGTTAGGACAGAGGCGCTAACAAACAGCAATTGTAGGGACAATCAATTTCTCACAAAAAACTTGAAGTTAAGAAATACTTTTTAGTTACCAATAAGCTCAACACCCAGGAGTGACTTTAGTAATCACTAAGGAATTACCCTTCTTTCCCCAGCAATAAGTCTAGCTTGCAAATGAAAATAATTCACACATAGAAGTAAAACATGAGCCAGTAACTGGGCAAAGACTCCTGAGTAGTGTGGCAGACTACTAACAAACATGACTTCTAACACTGAGATTGAAGCTGGAAGAGGTATTTGAACCTCACTGTCCTTACTGTCCTATATGAAATCGTACACGCAACAATTGATCAGTGGCTATACAGAATTCAGGCAGTTTCACAGGTATTAGTTAATTTTTATACACACACACACATATTTATGTATCTATATATATTAAAAAAATATATAACGTGCTTTTATAATGCTAGTGCTTGCCTAGTTTAAAGTGAAAATGTTTGCAATGCATTTGATCCTCTTTGAAGGCCCACTGCAGAAAAGGCTTGACAAGAAAGAAAATGCCAGACAAACTGCCCACCTTTCGGAGTCCTCAGCATGAATTCTGAAATAACTATGAACAAGATGTCTAATGGATGGTAAAAAGCCCTTTCTATAAAAGGCTTTCAAAATTATTTTAAAGACCTAAATAATATCAGTTTGAGTTTAAGAACAGGAAATTGTCACACAGAGTTCTCAAGGGTTACAGAAATTTTTTTGTCCAGATATTTTGCTTTTCATCTTTCTGACTCTTCAATCTTCTAACTCTTCTGACTCTTTTGGTTATGGTAGGGAACTTATGAACATGAGGTGTTTGGATGTGAAATTCTGGCCTGCTTCTTTTTGTCTCCCAAGCTAATTAACCTACCTCTAAAGCTAGAATTTGTACCGCAGAAAAAAAAAACTAAACATGTGATGAAGTATTAACACAGGGAAATATGAAAAAGCTGATTTTCGTACCGTTTTACAAAATGATTGACATAAAGGTTTAAGGTTTGTCAAATTTTAGGATGAGTAAAAACTCATCCTAAACTTGGCTCTAAAGCTTTAATTTCCTTGATTCTTTTCTTAAAAGGACTGTCTAAAGTCCCGTCCTTACACTGCACTTGCGCTCTGAAGTTCATTTTCAGTTTATCCTTGACTTGACCGATAGTCAAGCCCACCCTCCTCTGTAGTCTCTGCATTTCATAGAATCATAGAACTGTTGAGGTTGGAAGGGACCTTTA
>RSEF01000011.1:10866504-10877107 GCA_003993805.1 Himantopus leucocephalus | reverse complement strand
AGAGGTCCCTTCCAACTCTGAAAATTCCGTGATTCTGTGAAAATTAAACCAGGTGCAGGCCACTCCAGATGGTGTAAGGATTACACCTGGCTTTTAGTGCTACACTGACAGTTCATTAACTTTTACTTTTCTGATTGTTTCTCTTCTTAGTTTTTATGTCAGTTACAAACTGCACCTCATGTATTGATTTCTACTGCTGACTGCGTGCACTGTGAGTTCCGTGACTTACACTAGTGATCCTCGGATATGGGGGGAGATGACTCTGTTGCCCAAGAATGAAGGATGAGCCGGTTTCAACAGCAAGAGTGACTCTGAATAAGAGGTGTGTATGTATGTTGTGCTATGCACGTTCTTCTGTAGAGGAATAAACTTATTCTGGCAAAGGAAAAAACATTTTTATAAATAAATATAGAAGTCGATAATTTTATAAGGTGCATATTAGGAACTCAAGTAAATTTGTAATGAGGCATATTTTAAAACATGGCGTCTATCATCCAGATAAAACATTCCTTCAGTGTCTTTTTGGTAAACCTGTAATGGAAGCAATACAATTTCTAACAATTTTTCTGCAAAGGCCATGCTGCTTGAACAGACAAATATTTCTTTCCTTAATTGTAGATATTTTTAATGATTTATTTTATTGTTTAATCTCCTGAGTGATTATCAACTCATCTTCCCATCAATTGTTATTCACCTGTCACTCTCTTCTAGCTTCATTTTTCTTGTCTTAACTACACCTTTTTATTACTGAGGCCGTCAGGTTTTGTATTGCTATTTCTTTATCAGTGATTTGGTTTTAATGAAAAAGAAAAAAATAAAGTAGTTCTCTGATCTTCATCCAAAATTTAAACAGAATCCATTTATTTTTAAAAAATTCAGACAGTTGGATAAGTATTTATTCATCCAAACTTTCTGGGTTTTTTTCTGACATTGAAAGCAAAAGGATTGAGTAATATTAGGGAAAAACTAAGGTTTATTTCTGATTTGACTGAGTGCTGAAAAAAAACTTCATACTGTCACCAGTAATTCCAGACTTCTAATTTACTAGAACTCTGACATTCTCTCAGACAAATTTGTGAGCTATTCTGTTAGGTCATGGGCATACCTCAGTTCATGTTTGCGGTTGTCTGGTTGGTGGTTCAACTTCACAGTGAGATAAATAAGCAGGGCTATACCCTACAATAATAAAATAAATCCATTTGTTCTACATAGTATTGGCTAAGTGGCCAGGCTTGTGTGCTCCCTCTGCATAGCATCTCCTATTGTCACTGTTGGAGCCAGAACACAGGGCTAGATGGGTTCACCGGTCTGACCCTGCAGGGCAGCAGTTTTTTATCTTTTTTGAAATGTTGGCATTTCAGAAAGGCTGGAGAAAACAGAGTGACGGGAATGATCACAGATCTACAAAGCATGACTTCTGAAAAAACAGTGAATTAACTGGTGTTGCATCACCCACAGAAATGAAAACTGGGCAGAGAAGGGGAAAACATAGTAATACTCTTCAAATACATACCTGGCTACAGCCAAAAAAAGGGATAATTTCTTCATGATGACTGTGTTAGCTAGGACAGAAATAATATGCTTATGCTTTTGCGAAAGCATTGAGGACTTGGTATCAGGTAAACGGTTTTAGCAGTACAGGGCTGTTGAGAGCAGCGGCGCAATACCAGTTATTGCAGACTAGTTTAGAACGGGGAATGCAAAAATACAGCAAGAACAACACAGGAGTAGCTTTAGATGTGTCTAGAGGGTTACAAATATAGAGTGGTTAGTTGCCCTTAGCTCAGATGCTCCTTTGTGTTTTTGCAAATTTAGGGAGATCAAATTCTCCTTCCTAAAGCAATGCAAACTTACGTTGGAGTTACTAGAATAATGCAGACGTTCAGGATGTTCTCACAGCCTCACACCATGTCGAAATAGCAAGCATCATGGAATCACATGCTGAAAGACAAATGACTGGCTACTGATATTAGTTAAATAAGCAATAATTAAGCTAGCTTTGACACTGGAAACAGCCTCATTTTCCATGAAATTGTGGTTTTGTTGCCAGACATTAGACAGTACTTGATCTACCATTTTCCTTCAGTTCTATGGCATTTGTGCAGTAGAGCTGCACCTGACTAAGACTGACTAAGACCTGGCTGAGATGGAGGCTTCTGTGTTTTGGCTGCTTTAGCTGCCTGGGTGAGCTCAGTAGCCCAGATATCTCCATGCAAGTCATTTATTTATGACTGTGGTGGAGGAAGTGTATTGGGCCTGGCCTAGGTGGAGTTAATTTTCTTCATAGGATCCTGTATAGTGCTGTGTTTTGGACTTATGACTAAAACATTGCTGATAACAGACTAATGCTTTATCTGTTGCTGGGCTGTACTTGCACAGTGTCAAGTCTTTCTCTTTTTCTCACTCTGATCCCTCCAGCAAGTAGGCTATGGGTGGGCAAGAGGCTGGGAGCGGACACAGCCTGACAGCTGACCCAAATTGACCAAAGGTATATTCCATGCCATATAACGTCATGCTCAGCAACAAATGCTGGGGGCAGGGGGGCGGGGGACGAATGTTTCCAAGGTAGCTGTTGCTCAGGGACTGGCTGGGCATTGGTCTGCTTGTGGGGCTGGTGAGTGACTACCTTGGCATCACTTGTTTGTTTGGTTTTGTTTTCTCTTCCTTCACTTTTTAAACTGTCTTGACCTCAACCTACAAGTTTTTCTCATTTTTGCTATTCCCATTCTCTCCCCCATCCTACTAGGGAGGTAGGGGAGAGTGAATGAGTGACTGGATGGATGCTTAGTTGTTGGTCAGGGTCAAGCCACCACAGAAGGTGTGAGCACAATCTGGCTCAGGGATGATGTGGACACTGAGCTGGGCCAGTGTTGTCTTTGAGGGATGTGTGGTAGCACAAAACATGGCTGATCTTCTCAGATGGAGCATGGGTGCAAACTAGTTTGGCTGCCAATGCTCTGCACTGCAGTGTGCAGTGGGGATCCATCCTTGGACATGACTTCCTCATCCAAGTCAAGGGAGAAAATTATTTCAAAACCCTTGATAATACGTACTTTACTGTGGTAAAACAAGCAAGCAAACAGACAAACTGCACGACTCTTCCCCCAAAACCAAAACCTGTGTCATAAAACTCTGATACAAATTTTGAATACATGTATTGTTTGATTAGCCTGTCCAAACTAGAATTTATGTAAGACCCTCTGAGTCAGCTGGGCTATAGATAGAAGTGTTGCATCTTGGGGAAAAGACAATTTGTCTTCCTGTCTGAGAAGGGCTATGAACATCTGAGGGCTGAAAATGTATTCCCAGTTATTATGAAACATTAATTTCTTGTCTCAGAAGACCTGTTTTATTTCTGTGCCAGCTCTGCACAACAGAGAGTTTTAGAGGGAACTGTGGAGTTGTTCCCACTAGGAGCTGTTGATTTGGGTTTGTTTTTCTATTTGAGAGCTTATACAATGTCAGAGTGACCCTGAACAGTGTGTACTAGCAGGTGTTTGTGTAAGATTGCATGAAATGAACATAAATGCTGTGAAATTTCTGAATAATTACTGCCTAAATGAGTAAAACTGCCTGCCTGAATTGCTTCTCGCAGTTAGAGTGGAAAGAAAACTTCAGGGAGCATCAGGAAAAAGAATGAAATCAACTCTTAACATCATGAAATGTGCACATAAATCTTACTTGGATTTTCCAAATGCACAGATGAGTCATTGGAGATATTGCTCTCTCCAAATTTCACACTGTTTCCTGGATGCAAAGGGCCCCACTCTCAGTTTCTTCCAAGGAGGAGCTGGGTAGCTGTGACAGTGTTCTCCCCCTGGCCCCCAACATGACTTTTATATCCCATAACCCTTTCCAAACCATAAACACCCATGGTGGTCATAATGGGTGCATCTAGTTGTGATGGCTGTATCTGGCTCAAAAGTGATTTCAGAGAGACAGNATTTCAGAGAGACAGATAACAACACAATAGCCAAGGGCCAACTTGAGCAACGCACCCACCTCACCACAATGCTGGTACTGTGGTTGATATGCAAATATGACTATAAGTCAGTTGTTTTACCTCCATAACGAGTGAACAGTCCAAGAGCCTTTTGAGCTCTCCTGCACAGCAGTGGCCTGCATGCCTGGATCGCCCTTTGACTAGGGACATCTCTCAAGGTTATTTCTCAAGATTCAGAGACTCTTTGCTGCAACAGATTCTTGGTAAGTAATTCATAGCACGCCAAACTTTGAAATCTTAGCTAAGTCATGTAAAGGATTGATTGTGCACATATAATCCTTTGACCAAGTCTGGGACTAGGATTGGATCCAGCTACACCTAGACTTTTCTCTGAGAAGTTCAGAAAGCAAGGAGGTCCTCTCTGAACTTCATGACTCAATGGGAGGGTCTCCCTCACCATTCTGTCTGACCCTGTCCTCCATGCAGTAAATAATCAAGTGTGCCTTGCAATTGAATCTGGTTAAAACACTGCCACATTTACCATTTGTTAAGTTCCTGTTTTATATCACTAAATGTATTGCTGCTCCTCTGTACAAGTGAAGTGCATCACTCCATCTGCAACAGCAGCCCAGCAGAGCACGATCAATAATTCAGATGTGTGACACTCTACCTGCTGCACGAACTTCCTCCAAACAGAGATGAGTAATTGTAAGTTCATAATCTCTTTTAAAGAGAAAGATCCTTTCCTCCTAAACAGAAAGAACATACTTGCATACCAGGTCAAAAGGTTAGGAGAGGAAGTAACACTGTGCTATAATATCTGTGTTACACCTGCACGTCTACGTAAGAGCACCGGTGTTCTCAGTTGTTTTTATTCATTGTTTAAAAATGAAGATGTTCACAATTCCACAGAGCTGAGAGGCTTTTGTTACGTATGCTTGTTGGCTTAAATATACAACATTCCTCATAACCTGAGGCTCTGCCTTTGAAATTCCAGAAGAACTCAGCGATTTCCAGTAGTGAAATAAAGGCCAACTGGTAGAATTTCTTCATAATGTGTGGAGGATGTAGAGCAATGACAAGTGAGGAACTGAAAATATCTTTGTCTTTCAAACAGAAGGGGATAAAAATGTGGATCTGCATCTGGCAGGCTGGGCAAAGACTACTGGATGTAAATTAGATTCCCCCATCTAGAGAACTAAGGAACAGAGAAAATATGTTTTCTCCTTTTTGTCTATTGTTGTACAAACTGAAAACTTTTTTCCTCTTTCCCCTCCCTTTGTATCTGGCAGAGTGTCACTCAGTAGTGAAATTCCTTCTCATAGAAGGATTCTGCAGGCAGCGCTGATCTGGTGCTCACATTGGTCAGTTGAAAGGTGCAATTTTCAACAGAGAACACAGGGTGCAAGATACATGGTCCATGCACGTCCTGCTCTTCAACATTGTTGAATACTGCCTGCTTCTCAGCCAACATCGATATGGCTTTTTGTTGTTGCTGTGTTAGAAAGATCTCCTGCTTTCTGTCTCTGTAACTTCTGTCTTCTAGGTAGCTGTGTCAATGAATGTTTTCCTTCTTGGGGTCTCTCCTCAGCTGCTGCTTGAAGCTGGGCCACCTGCTGGTGGCACGTACCTGTTGCGTACTTCTGAAAAGTGCAAAGGGGGCACCTTGTCCCTGGTCTAATGTTAGTGCCTGGACTTTGACTTGCTGATCAAAAATATTTGCAGTAGGTACATGCAAGCTCTACTGATGGCATTAAAAGAAGTTTCATACCACTTCCACTCACCTAACCAGAATGCAGTTCACCTTAATTGAATCTTGCACACAGCAAAACTGATGATGCAAGGATACAAGTTTTCTCCTTACCTCTTCCTTGTTTTCAGCTTTCCGTGGCTATTCTTTCCTTTTACTTTCTTTTCCTCCTGACTGATTTAGTGTTTAAGACTTGTTTTTCAGATACGTACATATCCAAAGTTACACTACAAAAGATTTTAATATCTACTTACCTTCCTACTGTGCAGAACTGGTGTTTTTATGAACAGTTACAGAAAATCTAATACATTTTTATTCAAAAAGATGTGAAGTGGACTAGAAAGGCCATTAGTTCAAAAAGCCTGCAATAAGTTCTTGTTTTGAATGTTAGATAAGACCTTTGAAATGAAATGTGATCACTTAATCTTTTTATGGAAGGACTTGCTTAAAGTCTATTCTGAAATTAACTCCCATGTGACAGCTGCATTACGGATTTCTTATGATTTATGATTAAGGTCCGGTTTGCAAAAGTACTATGTGATTATTTGATTGTCTATGTGAAATACTCATTCTTCCATTTTTTAGCCAGGAGACAATACTGAGTATAGTGGGTAGGTGTGGTGTTTCAGGAAAGAGATCTCAAAGCGACGTGTATTTGGAAAAGTGCTATTTTTCTGTTGTTACACATACTCTACTATAGTGAAAAGTAAAATAGCATTTGTGACCTATCTGTCTCAGTATGTGGTAGGTTTAAAAGATGGAGCCATCACATTATATGGAATCTGGAGAGGGATGTGCGTGTGTGCAGAACATCCCCTGTGGATGGATATCTGAAACAGGGAATTACTGATGCCTCAGCACATCACTGATATTTGCACAGGGCAGGAACACAGAGCATAGCTGGGCTGACAGTGGCTTTATGCAGCTGAAATCTCATCCCTCTCAGTAGCACAGAGTGAAAGCGTTGGCACCCAGAAATGAATCTGAAGCTTCAGAGAGCCAAGCAGGTGCTCCAAAATAATTTTTTGTTTACGAAACTCCAGAGAAGGGGCAGAGCTTTAGGGAACCCATAATATGGGCCATAAGTGGTTTGATTGATGGACTCTGACTTACTGAACCTTCATTGTTGGTTGTTGTGTAAAACTTCCGTAACTCCAGAGGAATAAATATCATTGCTACAGGCTCTTGCTACATAAAAGACAATTTAGTTTGACTCTGCACACATCATACACCTTGATTTATGACAAATGCCATCCAAGGGATTATTTTCCTTTGTGGAAGGATGTACAAATATGTCATAAATACCTATTTTTTTCTCAGAACAGGAGACCGTTCTGCACTTTAAAAATCTCCTTCCTCCCAGTTCTGAAAATGCAGGCAAAATAAATACAAGCAAAACAAAGCTCTTGTCCTCTGCTTTCCCATCTGGCAAGTTCCTTTTTTTTATGTCTGATGGGAGAGGAAGATTTCTCATAGGCAGCTGACTGAATCAGTAAAATCTTGTTACTGATAAGCCGTCATGCTATCAAGGTTTAAACACCTCAAAATGTAAACAATCCAGCCAACTGGCAGTTTTTAATGCCCAGGAAATTTTTTTTCCCCCATGTGTCTTTAGTTTCTGGTTTCAGTTTAATAAATTCCATTATTTCAGGTACCTTAAGGTCCTGTAAACATTTAGATTATTAACTTTTGGCAATTGTAGGTTGCTGTTATTACCTGGTTGATACCCATGTGGTCGATTTTTAAAGCAATTCTTAAACTTTAGGCTGATTTAATTTTTCTCAAGAAGAGAAAAACAGAGTAGAAATATTTTGTCAGCATAACTGCAGCAAGGAAGGGATTCATTTTATTAACAAGTAGTTTAAAATAATAATCGTAAACACAACAGCAACATAATACTGTTCACAAGGGCTTACCATTCATAATGAGGACAGCTGTGATAATGTAAAATTCTATGGCTGAGATAAGGATGAGCCTTTGATGGTGATGCGAGTGTGGAAGTTTAAATGTCTAAGTTTTTTGCATGGAAAATTGCTGTATGTTGATTAGATGCATTCAGAGAGCCAGTGAGCACGGAGCTGTGGTGTGTTATAGGCAGTATACTAACCCCCATTTTGCCTTTAATCTGCCATCAGGGTGAGCCCCTGGCAGCAGGGTACAGGAGAAGAGGCAGAAGCAACAGCTGGGCAGTGTGCCTGTGCTCAGGGTGAGCTCCTTGCCGTGCCACCCAAAATATATGTCCAGAAACACCTTTGACCTCACATGGTTAATGGATCTCCCATCCAGTAGCCTACCTCTATCCCAAAGTAGCCATAAACAGGGTTTGGTCAGGTCTGAGGGTGTCTGAGGAGCAGGGAGAGCTGGGTTGTGACTATTTGTCTTCCTGTGCCTCTCAGATGTGTTCGTTTAATTTACAGTCTCTTCCGCACACACTCCTCACAGCTACCTGACACCAATGGTAAGAGGAATCCAAGACTGCTGTCTTTTCCTCAAATTTGAGAACAAATATCACAACTCGGGAGCATCTTTTTGTTGTAATATGGAAATCTTTCTAATGAAACCAGCTTCATTTTCCCTTCTGTCTGACACAAATACTTTCTCTTGGGACGGACTAAGCTCTTTGTTTTACCTCAGCCCTGGGAACTTTATGCTCTGTTATAAAATGAGTTATATTTTGGACTATGACAAAGTCTTGAAATGTCAACGTGCAGATCACCTAGCCAAAGGGAGGTGAAGCATTACCAATGAGCCTCCAGCACTTGGATTTGCATCGGGAGTGCACTTTTCACTTGGTGTTTCAGAAAAGCAACAGAACATAGTTAGCTTTCTCTGTGTCATCCCTTGTTTTACATCTTGACCATATCTCCTTTAATCTTCTTCCCTCCATGTAAACTGCTGCTTATCTCTAGCATTCCCTCAAGTTACTGTGTCAAGCTTGTTGCACTTCCATGAATATCTGTGTTTATTTTTGCCCTCTTTTTTTTGTTAATAGTGAGAAAGATGTAGTGGAATAGAGTATGCTAGGAAAATTGATTAATATAAAGGTGATATATTGTGGGGTTTTATAATCATATTATTTACCTGTGATGAATTTGACTATGTTTAACGTGACACCCTTCAGATCACAATGTAAATATAAGAAGAGTAGAGGCAAAATTTTCGGATGCACATGCCTAAAAATGAAAACACTTAAATCCCTGTTTGGATGTAGAACTTCATAACCTCAGCTTCTACCAAAGTCAGATCACGAAGTCAGGTTAGTCATTTGTTACTTGTACACAGGGTCACCGGGGACAGGAAAGTTGTTTTTCTTTACACCAAAAAAGGTACAAAGCTGTTGTATAACTGTGTGTCTTTGAAAATGCAGTAACAGGTGACGTTAATGGGAGCAAAGACATCTACCTCCTCAGAAAATAAGGTCCCCTGTGCTTACTTGCCTAAATTTGGACACTTCAGGAGACTAACTGAGGTACACAGTATTGCAAACTCTTACCATGTTTCCTGTGTGTCCTTCAGTAGGCTGAATGTAGAAAATAATCCTGAGCAAAAGGTATATTTCTCAGTGCAAAGCTGTTTCCTTGCAGTTTAATCATACAGTCTGGCACACTTTTGCTAGTGAAGAAGCCCAATCATTTTCCTGTCTCCTCTTATGGACAGGACTAATAACAGCACCTAAACTGATGCTTACCCAGTAAAAGGAATGAGGCAACCCAGGACGGCATACGAACAGGGTTGCCAGCAAACCTCAGTGCCACGGTAAGGCTTATGGAAGGTGAGGTTTGCTCTGTGGCAAGGGGTGAGGCTTGTTGGGGCAGCAGTGTGTGGCAGCAGCAGAGGTGCTGCAGAGAAACGATGCTCTCGGAGGGACTTTTTGGGTGGCCACCAACAGAAGGCAGAGCTTGACCAAGCTCGCCTGCTCCCTTCGTCAATACCAGACCAGTGTTTCACTAAAGAAAGAGATGACTTTCTTCACTGGGTTAACACTCAAAGTATGGATGGCTCAAGGAACATGGCCTGTTTTACTGACAGCAGCCATTTATTATGGGCTGGCCAGTGGACACAGATAAATTGTGCGAGGTCAAATCAGAAGCGGTGAGTCCACTCCAATCCACATCAGGCGTCTACAGATGAAACAAGTTCATACAAATTGTGCCCCCACAGAAGGTCTATAGAACGCAGGATTAATGTGATTAATGGTCTCTGGTACATAAAAACTGGACCAGATGAAGGAGTGAAATACGATTGATTATTAAACAGTTCAGAAATCAGGGAGTTCAGTCCAAGGTCAAACCTGAGAAAAACAGAAAGAGAATTAAGCACCATTTGATACACCATAACAAAAGCTGTTCTGACTTCTTGAAAGCCAGTTCTGTCAATTAGTAGGTACTATGTGTTCATCTCTTAGGAAATATGATGGGAGATTACAATAATAGCCTTGAGTGACTTCAGAAAAGTGTATCCCACAAAGTAGCTGGATGAGTTCAAAGGGTATATAACATTTCTCATGAAGAAAAAAATCCATGTCCTGATTATATAAATTGTCCTAATTGATGGGGGTGGGGGTGGGGTGGGGAGGGGGGAAGAAAAGGAAATCAAAGCTGTAATATAAGCAAATTGGTTTTATTGTTTGCCTAGTGGCCAAAATAGGATTTGAGGAAGAAACAATACAGTCAGTGATTGTTATGTGACAATGCAACAAAATATGCTTTTCCTCTGAGGCTGAAATGCTCTGCAGAAGTATACTGGCCAAATTTCCACCAGAAAGATTTTTATGTTGTCTAAACTAAGCAATGGAAGTGACTGAGTTTATGTGTGGTTGACATAAATTCCACCTGATATATTTGACTAGGTATAGCCGTGAAGCACTCTGTCCCAGTTTGAGGTAAAACAGGACCAATTTTGTTCAGTAA
>RSEF01000011.1:10676131-10866494 GCA_003993805.1 Himantopus leucocephalus | reverse complement strand
CTTCTCTTCTCCAGACTGAACAACCCCAACTCTCTCAGCCTGTTGTCATTTATTGTAGTGATGTGGACAAATCACTGTTATTGCTATTGTCATTACCAGTGCAGCTACATGCTGTAGTTACTTTTTGACAGGACATATTTTGGTTATAATTTTTTTTTTAAATCTAGATGCCAAAAAAGTCCAATCTGTTATTCTTTGAAATAATAATTATTTTGTGTATTTTAGTGCTACAGTAAAATTATTTGCAATCTGTAGAGGAAATAGTATGTTACTAGTTCTGTTTATTCACTGTGTATCTTTTTGTGGCCATATGATAGTTTGTAGACTTATTTTTAACATAGTTTATATTTTTTTTCTGGAAACAGTAGTTACTGAAAAGCGGCAACAGGAATATCTGGACGTATATTGCAAAGTGCACTTTTTATGGTGTGGGTTCTGCTGTACTTGTAGAGGAATAATAATTCCAGGCCCTAGAAAATAGAGGACATACTGTCTTGTTTTGTAGTTCAACTTCAGGTGAATTTATTGCATGAATTCTTAGAAGGAAGGTTTAAAAACAGGCCGAAGTCAGTTTTAAGAATTAGAGAAGAGATCACAGATCAGTCAGGCCTGATAGATTTCATAGATTGGTAGGACACTACCTTTCAGATTAGGGCTGACCTGCCCAACATGATTGTCAGGCATTCGAGTGCAGTAACGGGTCTTGCAGCTCCCTGCGTTTGGCTGACTGTGTTCAAGGCCAGCTCCGACACCATGCAGCTGTCTAACCTTGGATCAGACAGTTGTCACAAGCCTTGTCTGTGGCCTCTGCCCCACGTCTTGGGAGCTGCACTTAAGCCCAGGTCCTTTCCCAAGCTCCCCCAGGAGTGTGCTGTACCTGGCCATGGCCATTGCTGACCCTGACACTGTCTTGATGACTTTGGCTTCCCAGCTTGACCTGAGACCTGCCTCATCACTGCTAATCTGGCTGGTGGGCACTGGACTGTTGGATGAACTGGGTTTATATCTCAGGACCTGCTCTGCTCTTCTCGCTCCGTGACATTGAGGTCCCTGCCTGCTTTGCTGTCACCCTTGACTCCCATTTCACCTTACCCTGCAGAGCAGCTTGTCCTTGCTGCTTCTTGGCAGTTAAATTCTGCAACTTCAGCAGCAGCACATGTACATTTGTATAAAATATTCTCTGCACCCTGAGTACCTTGAGACCTTAAATTGCTCTGCCTGGACATTGGACAGAAAATTCAATCTCGAGAGCTGAAACCACTCATTTGATATTGAAATATGGCCCAACAATATTTAAATTTTTCATAATTTACAAAAATGTTGGCCAAAAGAAAAAAAAAAACCCCTCACAAACCCCACAACCCCAAACCAAAGAGGAACCAGGAAAACCAGGAAAAACTCATACATTAGTTTGAGCAACAAGATGCTAAACAGAATTCCAAAATTTCAGGGCTTGACTTAATGAGAATGTTTTTTTGGCACATGGTTCTTGATGAACAAATTCCTCTAGTGACCCCACTGGTCACTCAGCCCTGGGCTATATTCTTCAGTTAACGTTGCCTGAAGAAGTGATGGTTATGCTCACGTTTTCTGTAGCGTTTCAGATTCTATCCCATTTAATTTACTGGGACAATATTTATTTATTCTTCACAAAAGTGTAGTACTATTTTTAAGTTTTTACCCAGTAACAGAAGGTAAAATTTCTTAGACTGTCATAGACATTAATATTTTAACATTTTTAACATTTAATTTGAGAAGGAGCCATTATTATTCCATTAATGCTTGGGGGAAGTGCATGAAAGATCCTGTCTCTCTAATCCTCTGTCATCTCAAGCTCCTTTGACCTTACTTCATCCATGGGCATTAGCTTTGTAATCCCCCTGTCGTTCATTTTTTCTTATTAGAGGATTTACTAAGGGTGGTGTTTGACATGCCTTCCAAATAGTTAACAGCAGTCCCTTATATTTTAAGTACATTTGTCCTGTTTAAATTGATGTATAGAGTGGAGATACTAATTTTAGTGATACATATATTTTAAACCTTGAAAGTTTTCATGCTTGGAAGCCAAGGATCATCTGTTTTAATTTTATCTGAGGCCTTAGTCCCTTACTAGCTGTTTATTGATTCTGTGGGTATCATCCTTAGGAATTAAGTAGCTTCTGGGTGATGTTTTGTCTTTTACAATTCTTATTAACCTCTTCTATGAATTACAACCATGTTAACAGTTACACATCAAACTGGGCTTGAGTTGAAATCATCTGTTATCCAGCAGATATGTTTCATTGAACTGCAATGGGTTTCATGGTATTAAGTCAAAATAAAATGGACATTCTGTGTGCATTTGGGACAACTGTAGGTTTTTACAGGTTTGGAATGTTATTTATTTGTGGTAGAAAGGAATGTCTGGGGAAGCTTTAGAGCACCATTTTGATGTTTATTCAGTCGGAATGTTTTGATGCTATATGCTGTCTGCTCCAAACGGTCAGATTAAAAATATCTTTGTGAGACTACTGGGATTTTAACACCAAAGCGGTTTAGATCTTCTGGCTGTTTATCATCTCAAACATCCAGATTCTGCAAAATAAACTTTTTTTTTTTTTTGAAGATCCAACTACATTTCAGCACAAATTTGTTAATCTGATGGAAGTAGTAAATTATAGAACATATGGATAGGATCTTTCTCAAAGCTGGTTTGTAACATCACCAATTGGACATTGATTCTCTGACTGACATGGCAATTGTGTTACAACTTATTTGCTTATGAAATAGTTTTATTTCAGTTTTTCCTAACCTCTCTTTTTTTCAGTTAGTCTCAGAAGTGTAGTGTCCAAATTTGTAGATAGAATTTCTTTAAACCTTCTTGTTACTGTTTGAATTTAGGTTTTTAGAATAAAAGAGAGACTGAGACTTAGCCCACAGTAAATTTTCCTTTGAGTTCAAAGTGTTTTGGTGTAAATAGGGAACAAATTCAGTATTTTGAAGACAATTTCCTTTTGATTCACTTAATAATACACAGCATTTCAGACACTTTTGTTTTTCCTTTTTCTCATAAACGAGGTCATAATTTCTTAGAAAATTTAGTTGCCTTAGATGATTAACCTTAGGCATATAAAAATTTTTACTTCTTTAAATGGGAATTACATATAAAGTCAGTATTGAGGAAGTGCCAGCTTTGGGATGAGGACAGTTGGGGGCGATAGAGCAAAGAGGGTTGAAATAGATGAGGAAGGCTTTGTCTGTATGTCAGCCCACTCCTCAACACAGTTTGGAATGGAAGCTGAGATTCTTCAGTCTTTCTTCCCTGCTGCAAAAAAAATGTTTGTGAAGTTTTTGTGAAGTCTCACAGCCTAGTGTCCTTTCTCCCTGTAATAACAGTGCACTCGGCAGATATCAGTTTATTGCTTTTTCCTAGCCCTAACAACAAAAATTCTGTGTGGTACGAGCAGGCTTCAGTTTACTGATGATGCATATAAATGTTGATACGTGATGTGCTGTGGTCAGGTTTCTCTTTTTCACTTTCATTTCTGGAAAATTAAAATGAATAATGATTTCCTGTCTTTCATGTTTTTAGGTTTGCAGTCCATATAGTTAGTTTAAAAGACTTTCTGTGCATGATGATACAAAGAAGTACAACAGGCTGTTTTGGTGAGGCTACTGATTGTGGTGGATTTTTTTTTTTCTTGCACATGATGGGCTGTAGAGAAACAAACCAGATTTTGCCCAAGAAATTCTAAGGAAATTTTCAAGAGAACTTCCAGTCTTACGGTGGTACAGTAGCTGCTACCTCTTTACCTAAGTTCTCTCTTATGATAATGCTTTTTTTGGCAGTCAATAATCATTTTTTAAGACACATGTTTTGTTATTTAATGATGTCTGTTGTGATTATTAATTTGTAGTCATTTATTTCACATCTGGGCATGCTTGGTTTTTCCGTCTGCCACTTGTAGCAGATGTATACCACACTGCGAAGTCCTTGATAATATGGTCATCACTTTACTCTCTTTTAGTTGGTAAATTATTTTAAGGTCCACTCTGCCATGATCATTTATCTCCTCTGATGCTTTCTTTACTTTTTTACTTTTGTTTTCTGGTTTACTTTAACTTCTATTTTAAAAGCCATATGAAGGTAAGAAACAGAGAAGTGACAGACTGTCATTATTCTATCTGCAAAAAAGATAAGGCATATTAGGAGGGAATGTGGGCTGTCCACAGCTTGAGCCCATCAAAGTGATCTCTTTAGAAGGTTTATGTTTTATGAATGAGCAAACTACTGTACTTAAAAGTAGCCCATCATATACTTCATGGATTTTCAGAAATGACAGTAGAGAAATGTTTGTGCATAATTGTCCTATTTTTTGAAGGATATACGGTAGGACTGGGTACAATAACCAGTAGCTTTCATTTCATGTTATGGTATGGAAATGGGAACAGAGATTTCACCTGATTGTAGCTAGAGGCTTAGGTAATTAAGATTTTTTTCTGGAAATGTATCTTCCTAAACTTTAAGTCAGTAGATATTTTACATGAAGACATATTATAGAGTGAGGTCAGTATGATATTTGCAAAGCCTCCTCAAAACAACGTCCTCTCAACCAAACCCAAAATATTTTACTTGCAGTAACCCAAACAAATAACAAACCCCTAACTTTTCAAAAAACATTTGTCTATTTAAGGGAAAAGTCTTAGAAGTTGAAGAATCTTAAAAAACAAAAAGAAAAATACTAACTTGAATACTTAATTTGCTGATAGACATAGATCAGAATGTAATAGTGATATTGACCTAAACGCTTGCAAGACTTTTAACACTCTCATAATCTCCTTTTAAAAATAAACTGATATGACCTGAAAATGCCAGGAGCAACCTAGCTTCTCACCCATTATTGTTTAATCATAGTAATATAATACCTCTTCCCTCAGTACATTCAGGGAACGGATAATATTTGTCCACAATTGTAGAGACATGTTCAGTCAAGTACATATTCTGTATTGTCAGATTTTTTAAATCAAAATGTCTGGCATTGTCAGTTTTATCAATTACACTGATGCAGAGAAGCCTACATTTTTAATGAAAACAAGGATTTTATTTTCAAGTCCGGTCTTATAGAAGTATCCATTGGATTGTTAAGAGAAAAGACAGTCATCTAATCCTAATGAAATCAGAAGTCTGAGAATACTTCGGATTTCACAGATTGACAGCTTTTTTTATAATTTGATGTGGTGAAAAGAGATGGGTTTAGAGGCAACTCCAACCTACAATATTTGAAATTGCAATCAAGCTATTTCAGCATGCATGGTTGGTTTAACCATTGTAACGTTCAGAAGTAGTTGTTAACTATATGATTAAGTGTTAAAGCCCTCTTCTCCATCCTGCCACCCTTGGTGTAACAATATAGGTAGGTGGGGGAATATTTTTTTTTTTTCTAGTTGCTGTATGAAATGACAAGATTTATTAATTTGCAGGATCTGTGTGCAATCCAATGAATCTTTATAACCCAGCTTTGATACCAGGTTGGAGGAGTTAGTTCATGTTACTTTCTGTTGAAACCCTTTCCTATAAAATTAATGGTGAACACCACAAAAGAGTTTTTTCAGATAAACCTGGATTCGGTAGAGCCATAAAGAACTGGTGAAGAACCTGAAGAAGAAAGGAACCATTATTCAATAAAAATACTTGTTTGCTTCTTGTAATTTTCAGTATGTTCTTCAGTTTTGGCAAGTCTTTAACGTGGAATCCCCTGGAGGTTCATGATTTTGAGAGGGCTTTGTGTTCCTTCTAAATACTAAGTCCCCCTATATGTATTAAATTTGACGTGAAAAATTACTAATTATTTTACAAGCTTGTGACACCCTTTTAAATTTATTAGAAATTTTCCTAAGCTGTTTGGACAAAGTGTATATATAACCTAGTCTTCATAGTATCTGAGTATTAAGGTTTTTTCCTGTTTTTTTTATTTTTTTAAACAAGAACAGTTTATTTTATTATACAAATGTGGTTTGCATCTCACCAAAGGATCACATTTCTAACTTTGAATAGTTAATTTAAAATGTTATATGTTCTCCTATATATTTAACTCTGCCTTTATTAAAGCTTCTAATTCTTAACAACTGTGCTTAATGAGGCACTGTCTGCCTCTTGATTGTGGAGATACGGAAAAAGGAATCTAGTGAGCAAGCTCACAGCAGACACTGTCCTTGATCTGCATTGCTGTTTTCTGAAAGACATTTGAATAACAGATTTTCATACTTTTTCTTGGAGAAGTAACTTCCTTTCAAAAAAGCAAATTTTGTCTTAAACTCGGGAGATTTTAGATATTGCACAAATCCTATGTGTATTATGGCTTGGACCTTGTGGACTAGTAGCAATGTTATTGGATATACAGTAATTTTAATTTTACTAAATCAGTTTCCTCAGCTGAGGTGGCCTGTGTTTTTTACATTTATGGAAAGTTGAACAGGTGTAGTGCTAAAATTAGATTAACATAAAATGATGAAAGTCTAACACCTAGGGACACTATGTAGGTAAACTCTGACATTCTTTGAAATCCTTCTGCTGTAGAAACCAACAGTTGGATTATGTTGATGTGTAATTCTTACGCAGAGTATGTTGGTAGAGAACTGATTTCATTAGCTGTATGAATAGAAGTTTGCCTACAGGCAGACCTAAAGAACGATATTTTAGAAACTCTTTCTCTATTTTTTTTTTTTTTTAGTTAGTCATTGCTGCTTTTAAAGAGCATTTTTTTGCTATGGTTAAACTTCCCAGTAAGTCACTCAATATTTTTCTTATTTTTTTCTTTTTTTTTTAAAAAGATGAAAATTGTCAATTGTGGCATATCATATATTTTTTGTGAGCAGAACCTTGGGCCAACTAGTGTATTACGTCTCCTAATGTAGTTGGAATTCGGAGTAAGGCATAATAATAAATCCTTCTGTTTATCAGTTTTCAACCACAGATAGGCGTGAAAAATAAGCAATTATAGATAGATACCTGTGATGAGATTTCAGCAGTGGATTATGAAGATTCATTTTGGTGATAGGGAATGAACTTCAGCGCTACAGCTTTTGTCAGTAATATTAAGTTAGAAGGAAGTAATTCCAGCTGGAGGGAATACCAGAGAAAAAGCAGACTTTAGGATGAGCTGCCCTAAGAAGGATTTTTGATGATACACAAATTGAGTCTAATAGGGAATTAAGCAGCTAAAGTAGGAAAAACCTCTGGACTAGAGTTTATAATTTTAGTTTTAATTTTTTTGGTATAAATTGAAAAGAGAGCTGTAGAGAGGGCTTAGTTTTGATATTGTAAAGGACAAATAAGTGATGTTTGCAAATATGTGGGGAAAGCAATCTGTTCACAGAACCTGTTTTCATTAGTTTCTGTAGTGAAGAAAAATAAGAAAAGAGGAAAAAATACTTTCTGATCAAATAAAATGATGATTTTATCCTTTTGAATATGAAGTACTATTTTCTATATGACTTTTAAAAATAGTAATTTTTAATATAAGGTGCTCCAGTGTTATGTTACTGTCATGTTTATGTGCAACAGGAGCCATTTTGAGTGTTACGTCTTGTTGCTCAGTATCTGTGAGAAAGCAATTTAAATTTTTCTGTTGTCTAAACCTAGGGAAGAAAATATGTCAAATACAAAATCTGCATGTGTGCCAACAATGTAATGAGCAGAACTATTTTTTTGGTAGAATTTTTTTTGAATGGATGACAGATGATATTGTGTAAGATATCTGTGGTGTGACTGGCTTGAAAGTCAAGTGTCTAGTGTTTAATATTGAGGAAATTCGTATTGGTAGTGTGTTTGAAAATTCTTTTAGGGATAATTAAGCCTGTGTCACATTCCTGACTTAGGATCTCAGTAGTGGCTTGACTTGCACTGCTGAATATAATTGCAGGTATCTCCACTTGTCAGGGCTTGATATTCAGAACAGATAATTTAAGTAGAACCTGTCTGTGTGTTTGTAGGACTTAACCCAAATCCACAAAGGATTACCAGTTTTAAGCTGTTTCTGCTAAGATTTTGAGTGGAATTGCGATATGTTATTTCTCCCATAATGTAGCTATATAGCTGCACATATACTACTTATATACTACTAATAAACTACTATTAATCATAATATACCAATGCAGATACATAATAATGTACTACTACTATTAATATACTGATGTACATGTGTAATTAAGATATCTGCAAGATACATATGGGGTGTGTTTTGACGGAAGGAGGCATTGAGACATCTTAACGATCAAGAGATGTAAATTTCTAAAATTTTCTTCCTTTCACTGTCTTGAAGCACAAATCGTTGTCGTAAATAGGGGAGAAACTGAATTTTATATACCTTGTTAAAAATTAGTTAAAATTCTGGTTTAAGCTCCATTCTGTAGGAAAACAACTATTCTGTAGGAAAGCAGCTAATCAGTTACAAAATCTAAGAGACTGCTTTTCGTAATGTGTATGCAATGATAATTAACAGCAAATGAAAAACTTTTAAGTATTTGCTGTGCTCATTGGAATGTGGAGTTATGCTTTAAAAAAATCACATTCATGAACATACACTTTGAAATTCTTAATGTGTTGTCCTGCTAGACATACATATATTACACATTATTGTCCATGTCAGTCTCTTCATCACACTCGCTGTTCTCTGGCAAGTCCTTGTCCAATCATGCTTCATTGGACACCCTGATGTTTTTTCTACAAGTTGTCAGGTCACATTTGTAGGTCTCTGTGCAGTCCTGTTCAGTGTTTCTGTTATAGTTTTTCCTTTGATATATGGTACGCAGTCAAGGGAAAACTTACAGTCATTTTCCTCCAGACTGCCTTATCTGAAAGTGAAATCATGATGATTTATTTAGTATTTTTGCTTGTGAATCGGATTGCCTATGGTTGATGGAAGAAGATAACATACCAATAAGATCTGTAAGGTCATCTGCAGGGGATATGTGTACTGGTCAAGAGAGGCACTTATGCCTGTTTCTTTGACTATGTGCATTGCAGTTCCTGCTGACTATCCTAACAAAATTCTTTAGACTATTCAGATGTTTCAGAGGTAACTAACGTATTGCTGAAAGCTTTGATCTTGCCAAGATGTCAAATGACATTAAGGTCTCTTAACTATTAAAACACAAGTACCTAGAGGAACATGTCCAGGTCCTTTTAGTTTTTGATTAATAAAGTTTGCTAGGGCATATGAGGATTAATCTCAGTCCTGATGCAGTTTTTCCCTGTTCCCTTGCAAGAGGTATTTCTCAGTTATAGTTATGTACTAAGGGCCAGCACATTAATGTTCAGTGAACTGACAATCACTAAGTGATGAGAGCAGAATTTGTATCCAGGTTTATTACTATTTGTTCAATAAAATTAATTATTCTTCAATTGTAACTTATTTTTTGATAGAGGAATACATGCATGTTAAGAACTTTAGCAGAACTTGGAACAGAATGAGTTCACAGGTTGATTAGGGTATTGATTTCCAGACTCCAGAGAGAAAAAAGTCAGTAACCTTTCCACTCCTGGCAGGGTTACCAAGGTGGCATTCAAATCCTCAATAAATCTTGCTATTATAGAGGCAGATTTTCAAAGGTTCTTAACTCAGCTTCTAATTTAGTGCTTGCTATTTTAAGCCTGTAGTATGCCCAGGCAAACTAAGCTAATAGTGGATATTTACAAACCTATGACAGCTTCCACAAGACCCATTCTTTTGAGAAGGGACAGGCAGTTTTGACACTAACATCTCCCTTTTGCACTTACTCTTTTTGGACAACCTTTTAATTAAAATCTTTGGAGCGTTCAAGCAGACGCTGATCTCATTTGGCACTTCTCATTTAGAACTCACCCTGTTGTGGGTTCCCGTGGTGTATTTCAACCTCAGACTCAGATCAATAGCTAACAAGTTCTTTCCTCTACAGTTTCTTCAGGGGTCTCAGACTGGCTGTACTGGGACTTTTGGAACGTGCATTCTGACATGAAACATGTCTCTTTGAAACATGTCTGGTTTTATTTAATCTGGTAGTGGGAAATAATATCCATGCTGCTGCTTTTTACATTGTGATTTTTGGATTTTTTTTTTATGTTCCTTCTGGCTTCTTGGGTGCTATATGGAGGAGAAAGCACGCAGCTGCTTTCACAGAGTCTGTCTAAATGTTGAAGGGAATTATACCTGGGTGAGTATGAGAACAGTGCAATAGCAGTGTGGGCTACAGTAGTCTTGCCTCAGTGTCAGTCTTTTTTTGTAATGAGGCAATTCAAGTTTATCTTGGGAAACTTTGGCTTCACATGCAATGTTATAAAAGCTAGAGGAGCCGAATTGAGCATCCTTACACCAGGTCTCCCAACACTTCTGACTGCAGAAGTGCAATACGTAAAACACAGAATTCATCTCATAGTTGAGAAGACTCTGTAAGTCTTACATGTAGATGGTAACTGAGAATTTTTCCATGAAAATGTAAAAATGCATGTTGTATGTATCCATGTTCTACAATGGTACAAGGCATGTTTAAGGTTCTTTTTCAGGAAACTGAACACTTCTGTGATTTACTGTTTGATAAATTAGAAGTTTGGTTTTGCTGCAGCCACTGATTTTTTACATATATGCTATCTTAAGCTAATATATTCAGAGGAACATTAGATTCTGAGTACAGAAATTAATTTGGATTTAACAAGGTATTGTCAATACGCTTTCTGTTGCTCTTTAGAGAAGGAGAAAAAAGCAATGTACTCATAGTTACAGTTCTAAAATTCAGATGAATTAATGCAGTTTTGCAAGTTTAAAAAGAACTTCTGTGATTATCTTGGGTGAATGCTGATATTTCTATTAAGAGAATTTTCTGGATAAGAACAGAAAGTACTCAAAGGTCACGATGGATTAAGTCTCAGGAATCTAAACTAAGAAACTTACATTTGACTTTGTTAATCACAGCACCAAGGAGTTTTCTTTACGACAATCCACTTACTGGTTGTTTATAGATTGCAGATTATGATACGGTGTACTAAATACGCCACTTGCCATCAGACAGAGGTTCGTAAATATGAAAAGCTGAAGCTTGCAAGAGACTGATGTGAAAGATACATTAGTACTGCTGTGGGAGTGAAGGGATAACATTAGTAAATGCATACAGCAGACAAAAATAACATATTTTAGTTGGAACATGGATGTTTTTTGGAGAGGGATGTAATCCTGCAATTAAAGAAGTGGAGAGGGAGAGAGAGTACAGCTGTTCAGCCTAAGTGGCACACCTTCCTGGGAGAATATTTCTCCTTAGCAAGATAACACTGTTTGCAAGATTAGACTTTTTGGCAACGCTTTCTATTTAGAGTCTTAAATACTAAGTTCTTTGTATTGTTAATTGGATTTAAATTAAAACAGATAATTTTAGGTGTTCCTCTTTCTATGTTGTTTCAGTTCCTGTAAAGCTATTTTGAAAATAAATGCTTGTGTGCGTAGATATATTTTCATGTATGTATAAATAATAAATACACACTGAAATCAAGTATTAACACCATCAACTTTAAAAATTCTGACTTTATGTCCATTATTAAACTTGTGGATAAATCATGTTGTAAATGTGGACAGCTGTTTTTACCTGGACCACATTACCTTTTACTTCTCCAGGCTTGTTAGCTGGGGTATAGTGCCATGTCAATGCGGTTTTACCACTTTCAGAGTCGGACTGGGTGTGCATACACAGCTTTTCTGGAGCCAGAGGCATTAAATATGGACTGCGGGAATATTCAAGTTGGCTTCTGTAGCAAAACTTCTTACAAGTTTAGTGCCAGTCTGCTTGGAGCCAAGCTGGCCAAAAGGCCCAAGTTGTATTTGTACTGTGCGCCCTGGTGTTGCTGATAAATATTACCAGTTACAAAAACAATACGTACTTTGTCGCAGTCTTGTGTTACCCCAGCTAAGTTGCTTCAAAATCTGAACTAGCGTCAGGAAGGAAGGAAGCATTTTTTCAGTTGAAAGTGTATCATAGAATGGTTTAGGTTGGAAGGGACCTTAAAGATCATTTAGTTCCAAGCCCCCTGCCCTCGGCAGGGACACCTTCCACTAGACCAGGTGGCTCAAAGCCCCATCCAGCCTGGTATTGAACACTTCCAAGGGATGAGGCATCCACAACTTCTCTGGGCAACCTGTTCCAGAGTCTCACCACCCTCATAGTGAAAAATTTCTTCCTAATATCTAATCTGAATTTACCATCTTCCAGTTTGAAGCCATTCCCCCTCAACCTATTGCTACATGCCCTAGTAAAAAGTCCCTCCTCATCTTTTCTGTAGGCCCCCTTTAGGTACCGGAAGGCTGCTATAAGGTTGCCCCAGAGCCTTCTCTTCTCCAGGCTGAACAACCCCAACTCTCTCAGCCTGTCTTCGTAGGAGAGGGGCTCCAGCCCTCTGATCGTCTTTGTGGCCCTCCTCTGGACTCCCTCCAACAGGTCTATGTCCTTCTTGAGGATTCCAAAGCTGGACGCAGTACTCTAGGTGGGGTCTCACCAGAGTGGAGTAGAGGGGTAGAATTGCCTCCCTGGACCTGCTGGCCACGTTTCTTTTGATGCAGCCCAGGATGCGGTTGGCTTTCTGGGCTGCGAGTGCACATTGCCGGCTTATGTTGCACTTCTCATCAACCAACACCCCCAAGTCCTTCTTGGCAGGGCTGCTCTCAATCCATTCTCCTCTCAGCCTGTAACATAATAGAACATAAACAGTATATAAATATACTAAGGAGAAAAAGGCTTTCTTTCTGTCTTCTGTATCACTTTGCTTTCTTTGGAATGTGAAGATTTTAGTCCTGTCTTTTGGTCTTGTCTTCAGAAACTTCCTTCACCCAGGATATTTTCCCACTTTTTCCTCCTTTAACAGGCATGCTTAACTCCATTCCTGCAGATTTTGGAGCAGTTTCTTCAGTCTGACATTTTTTTCTTTCTGCCACCTTTTCAGCCATACCTGCCTGATGTTTATTACTTGTTTAGGAGCTCTACTGTCTTCACTGGTTGTTTTAATGATGGCAGAGGCACAACAAATAATTTTTTCCTCATTTTTTAAGGATCTCTGTTGTTGCGTTTCAGAGAATTGAATCGTTTCATTCTGTGGTGGTTTGTTTTTGGGTTTTGGTTGCTTGTTTGCTTTTAACAGCATTTAATCTTTAATGGAAGTGAAGACCGTATTAGGATTTCAGTGAACTTTCTAACCAGGAAAATCACTAGTTAGGGTAGATTGGTTAGAATTTTTTGGCAACAGATACTTAATTTCCAAAATTTGGAGTTGCTGTAATCACTGCATAAACAAAATATTTCTTAATACTTCTTCTTTTTTTCCTTCATCAAAAAAACTTTTCAGAAAACATGTATTTAAATTTTGAAAATTTAAGAATTGGTGATCTTTCCTAAAAAGATATATTAGTAAAATGTAACATGGGTGGCCTCGATCTTGCAGTTCAGCAGTACTTGTGCTGGTAATTTTTTCCCTCCATTGTGTCTGGATGCTGTTAATTGCAGAAGAGCCTTAAAACCCAAGTTTTTCTGAATTATGTGCCAACAATATCACAGACAATACATGCTCAGGAATTGATATGTGTTTCTGTTACTCTGAGTGCCATTAAGTAGCTGTCTTAAGTATTTCTTCATTTTTCTGTGACCATTAGGAAAGGATTGGTACATGGTGCACTTGTCACTTACTGTGACAGATGTGAACGACAATGTACCTGAATGGGCCATGGAGCCCTTCCCGTTTTTGGCTGTGGTTTCCCCTGAAGCTCCGGGAGGTACTGAAGTATACAAGCTGCTTGCTGTGGATGCAGATGAAGGGATCCATGGAGCTGTAGAGTATTTTCTCTTGGAAGGTAAATTTTAACCTTCTCATTCCCTGTGTATTAGGCTTCACTATTGTGACTTTTTTGTCCTTTATCCTCAGTTTCGTTAGTGAAAGATCTTCCCTTCCTCCTGCAAAAGGTTCTTAAGCCTTCAGCTCTGTGTGCGAGAAAAATCAACTTTTTTGAGGGTACAGATAGATTTACCAGATCTGAAGTGTGTTCTTCCTGCAACGTTGGGTTCCTGCCCAAATGGTCCTCTAGGGCATGGTGGGGACTGGCGCAGTCAGTACTCTTCAGGGCTTTGGCAACGGAGTGGCAATGGCAGCAGTAGTCAGCACCTCTCTGCTGGACTGCCAGTTTGTGAGACAGGGCAGTATTGGAGCACGGTTTGTTGGGTGGAGAGGGTTAATGTTCATTTTCCCTTGCAGGAGTCAGGCTTCTGGTTCATTTCTAACAAATTTTCAAGGGTCTGGGTTGTGCCTTAGCTTTATAAAGCTAGTACAGACTCATTAATAATTTTCTTTGTGGGGCTCTTATAAGAAACCTCAGTTCAAAACTGTCTAAGCAGGAGGAGAGTAGCAATACTGCTGCAAAGGTGAATTTGTTCCTCTTGGGCGGGACTTTATCAGGGTATTTTCTGGTAAGGGATATTTAGTGTCAAACACCACCAAAGTATGCAAGGATAAAGAAGAGTGATAATTGTCCAGAGAAGTAAAATGCAAGTTAGAAGTGTAATCATGAATGTAATTACTGATTTCTAATTTCTAAACAAACTTTTGAATTTTTGTGTGCATGCGGTTTCTAAGCCAAAACCAAGCCGGGAAATGATACTGTATTCTCATTTTAATTTTAATCAAGTAAAAATGTTCTTGCTGACAGCAGTTTGTGGATCTGTTCTTTTTAGGTGGTGAAGACAGATTTGAAGTTGAGAAGGACACTGGCTGGATTAAAACAACAGGTTTGCCATTGGTGAGGGACAAGGAGTATTTACTGACTGTACTAGCAGCAGATAAACTTGGAAGCAGAGGGTCTCCGGCCTCTGTTTCTGTAATTGCTGGATTTCAACCACCACAGTTCACCAACGTATCGTACTTTGTTTATGTTCCTGAAAGTATGCCACAAGGAAAATCGTAAGTAACAGTTAAAAATAATGCAGTGAGATTGTGTTCCTAGTTTAACGTCTGTTTGGTCTCCCCAAAGCCTCAGTATTGTTTGTGAATTATAAATAGATATTGTGAGTAGTAATTTAGATATCTTAATAGAAATGATCAAGATACAGTTTGATTGTTGTATTTTTTATTCACCCTTTTATACAGAAAAGCAGTATTGAATAATTACTGTTTCTTGCTTTTTTAAATGATTTGGAAAGTATTAGTGGATGTTGATTGTGTCTTAATTTTCAAACAAAATGCAGAATGCAAATTAGAACTGTTACATCATGAGGAAAGATATCCTGGTGCGAAAGAATATATTAATGTTGTGTGTCAAATTTGGAGAAGTGCCTTCTCCATCAAGTGAAAATCAGAAAAAACAAAAGACTGTCTTTGCTGTCTTCATCAGTCACAGTGACAAACTGAGCAAAAATGAAGATGCCACAAAACTTGTCATTTTATTTTTCCATCCTTTGTCTAACCATGTGGATCTAAGTATCACAGAAAATGTTAGTAACACAAGTCCACCTGAGTGCTCAGTTCTGTCTGCCCCAAACTGTTTTGTTCTTACAACAAACATTTCCCCTTCCACTTGAATCGAGAATACTTCTGTCCAGTAAACATCTTCCTTGTGTGGCCATTGAACTATTATTCATATTATATTGTCTGTGATGTATTTTACTGTACAACCTACAACGTTCAGTTTTACAGTGGCTAAATAACCAAGATGAGTTAAGATTAAAAAAAAATTAGCAACTTCTAATAGTAGATAACAAGGTTTTTCTTTAAAACTGCAGTAAACTTAAATAGCACAGGCATAAAAGAAATGTAAGAACTGTGAAACGCTGCAATACCTAACAGGTACCTGCCATCTTGGGATTAAAAATAATGAAGTTTTTTATAACTATTTTTTGTCACTATTTAAAAATAGGTTTGCACACCTAAGATGATAGTAGATTAATCAGTTAGTCAAATTACTTCATAATGTCCAGAAAGAATCAAGTATTTAATGTGGTTGTTGTTATGTCAGAAGAGGTTTGAATATAAACAGTACGCCTATTGAAAGTAGTTTCCTGTTAGGTGTTGACCAGAAATAGCCATGAAAATCTGTGTAGAATCCTGAAGTTCTGATATTTAAATTGGACCGATTGCACAAGTATGCAGGAAAACAGAGTTGCTGTCATGCACTGGATTTCTGGGTTTGGGGTTCCACAATTGTAGGCTGAATTAAGACTGCTGCTGAGCAGAGGAACATTACGAAATCTTTCTCTTCCTTTGCTCTGCCACTACTGCTAATTTGCTAGCTGCATCGGCAGGCTGATCCAATGAAGGACAAGGAAAAAAAAGAAAAAAAAGTTCAGTTGGGTTGTTAAACATGCTCACAGCATGGCCTTGTGATTTTTAGTGCTGACAGGAGAGGAGAGGTGGCGTGAACATGCAGCCAGGGCAGGGAGTTAGAAGGAGGGCAAAATAATTCCTGTTGGCAGGAACACAGTCTTGTTACTGGCTGAAACCACATCATAGGAAAATACAGAAAAAGACTAAAGTGAGATAGTGACCTACAGCAACCTTTTCCATTGTTTAGGTATTGCACCTGAGGGTAGTGAGAAGACAGCAGCATGGAAATACAAAGGGAAAAAAGCTGTTTGAACAAACAGAGTTTTGTCTCTTTGATTTGTAGTTGTCACTAGATCGTACATGTTGGTGGATTCTCCTGGGAGACAGAATTTTTTTTTCCTAAGAAACCTGCATGATAATGCAACAGACACTTGAGGAATTAGTATTCTGTTTTAAACCCTTTAAAAATATTTATTTTTTAATTTCTTCTTTTACTTCATATTGCAACTGTTTTTCTCACTTGAAGACTTTAAACACATTGGACTTCGGTGGAAAAAAGATAGTGCCAGACGAGCTAAAAACATACGTCTTGTTTAACCTGTAATGTGCACGCTGTTAGCGCATGGCTTTTATCCTTTTGCAGTTGTCTGTTGAAACTTTAGGATGGTATGACTGCAGCAGCAAACTTACCATGCTGTTGTTGAAATGAATCTTTTGCATCTTACTTAATCTTTTAGTTTCCTGCCTGAAAACCATCACTATCATGGAAGAAAGTTGGAGTAGGCAGTTGCAGCAAAAATGAAATCCTCTGTTCCTGTGTTTTTAATCCTTACTGTGTTCTGTCTCCAAGAAGCCTATCTTTATCTGTTTAACCTCAAGATGATAGTACTACTGTATAACAAAATGTTTGCATTTGGTATTTAGGTACAGCTATCACTGACTTCAGTGAGTATTGCTCTGATCAGACCTAGGGAATTGCACCATTATTTCTGATATGTATAATTTTTGTCATATTTTTCAGTATGTTGTGTTACATGCTTGAGTCCTCTTTTTTTTTTTTTCATAATGCAGCTTTCTTACAGTCACTGCTGTATCATATCAACAGAAATCCCTGAGCTACAGTTTGTTAACAAATCCTAGTGGTCTATTCAGTATTGATCGGGCAACAGGAGATATCAGTTTAACTCGGAGTGTGGATTATGAAAGTGGCCAACACCAGTATCTTCTTTTGGTCGGAGCAGAGGAAAACGAGCAGCAGTTCAGTAGTGCAGCTGAGGTAGGTTCACTTCTGGCAGTCTGTATGTATTTCCGCTTTCCTTCAGCCTTCCCAGATTTCTATACAGATTCACTAGGGGTTCCCATTTCCTCGGTTCACGCTGTGTATTCTACTGTCCATTTTAAAAGTCTTTCTGTCTATGGGTAGATGTTGAGGGCTGGCTTAGGTACTCCTAAAGTGCACTGTTGCTGATGCTGAAAGGCTATTTCTGAGGGATCAATATACCATTCCATCATAGGTCCTAGAGCTCATCTGGGAAGATATGGAAACAGATGCGGCCAAGCCAAACATGGGGTTGTGTCTTACTCTAAACCTTCATAAAGTATGATGTATATTTGAGATTATTGCAATTTAAAACAAAAGCAGAACAGAACATGATTTGTTTAGTATCAAGAACACAAAGTGAGCTTGTAAAGAGAGAAAGTAATAAAAACTCAGATATTAAGAGATGATGGTTCATGGTGTTTTAGAATGCTGTTTGACAGCAAAAATATTTCTAAATACAGTAATTACAGTTGTTTGAATTCAAGGATTCGCTGGGCTAGGAAATGCATGCAGTATAACAGTTTGTTCCTGCTGCAGCAAATAGGATGTATGCTACAGAGGGAACAGAAGGCAGAATTATTAGGAACAAGCAGGAGGACATGGAGAGACAGTGAAACAGTGTGTCAGTGTAACAAACAGTGATAATTTCTATTGACACTTTTGCATACTACAAGAGTGGTAGAATATAACTTGAAAGACGATTACAAGATGATTTTACTAATACATTTAGCCTAAATGTAGTTTAACTTGTAGTTGCTTTACACTCATAAAACCTCAGTAGTTGAGAGAAAGCAACTCCCAGTTTATACACACCTATGTAAGGGTAGATGGAGGATACGTCTACCTGTTGCACTGTGATGCAGAATACTTCAACCAACTTCAGTCAGTCTGAAGTGTAGCAGTGTGAACTTCCATAAAGGCTAATTTAACACACTTCTTACTGTTTAGATTGTAAACAATGCAACTGTGGACTCATATTTGACATAGGAATAAGAAAACATTTTTAAAGATGTTAGAAGCAGAATTATATTTCTGACTTGTTTTGCCATAATCAGTTCCATTTACATCTGATTTATGCTGCTGTAATTGAATTCAGAACTCAGTCTTGGAGATTTATACTGTTAAAATGTAATATGCTTGGCAGTAGAATTTTTAGTGTTACAAATTACACAAGTGTTGGAGGATAACATAATGGAAGAAGGATGCTTGGAAAGCAGACGGGCCATTTTCCTTTAAATTAGTAATAGCAAATAATCAACAGAGATGAAAGGTGAATGGTGAATGTTGCTGTAGAGGACTGGGACTTGGCAAAGCCTAGTATTTCAGAATCTAATATTTCAGTGGTTCTCAGCAGGAAAAGAGGAATCTAAGAAAAATGGCTTATTCTGTGTGCTATAGCTTCTGAAGACCTTAAGGATGTTTTTGGGAAATTATTCCATCCGATATTTCGAGACCACTAAAGTCATTGCCTTAATTCACTTTGCTGTTTAACATTCCCGTCTTTTTCCATTCAGGTTTTGGTTGTAATCACAGATGTGAATGATTGTGCCCCTGAATTTCATCAGTCAATTTACAGCAAAGTTGGTGTTCCTGAAACAGTTACTATGACAACTGCGCTTCTACAAGGTTAGTACTTCTAAAACTATTCGTTACATTCAGTACGAGTATTTTTGTTCCTCCCACTAATTAGAATTCAGTTCAGAAGGCAAAATTACCTGCCCCGGCATGGGTCATTGCAACTCTCTGAAGGCAGAGGGCACCTTGTAGAATTGGGTCATAATTATTTACTACTGCCACAGCCCAAACAATTTTGGGGGATGGGAGACGAAGGAAGCATATCATCTTTGTAGGATTTTGAAGTAACAGGGCTTCAGTTGTGGTTGGTATTATAGCAGCAGGTTTACAGCAGCAACATTTCTTTTTTTGAAGGAAGAGTGTGGTGTTGGATCAGAAATTTTAGACACATCAGCTTACCTTCTTTGCCTGTCGTTGACTCCTATGCAGGCTCACTGTAGGGAATACTGCTTTTTTGTGTTAAAAGCCTCTTGCATGATTTAACTGTTGTATGTGAGGTTTTGTTTGGATGCTTGAGAAAAAGACTTTTCTTCTTCCCAATGTAACCAATAACTTAAGCTTTGAATGATGATGCTCTGTAAATTATGTAAAGTTTGATTATGTAAACCACAAAAATCTTACATTGAAAATGTTCATAAAGAAATGCGCAGGTCCTGGCAATAAAACAAATTTATGTTAACTAAGCAGTTGTAGAAGGGCCTTATATTAATCTTTAACCCTTACATAAACTTTTTATAAATCTTGAGAGGAAAAAGGAAATTATGGGAAAATTGCTGTTCCCTAGTAAATAGGATTTTATAACCTCCTCCTGTTCTACTTAGTGATTTATCCTGTACTAATGGTAGTCTGTCAGTTACTATTCTGGTAAGTATGCTTTTAGCATAGGTTTTTGTAGGTTATGGGTAGGATCTGACAAGTGCATTAATTTAACTTGCATCAGTTGAATAATATATGTAAATATTTCATCTTTAATCACACAGGGTGTGATCTGTCCGAGTGATCTTAAGTCAGCAGTATAGATGAGATGGACATGAGAATATATGTCTCTGGGAATATGGTTTTGGTAGTACAGGGATCTTTAAATCCAGCAGACAAAGGCAAGATCTAGTGGCTGAATTCAACTAGGGACTTAACTTTTTTTTTTTTTTTTAAGCAACTTATTTTCAAGTAAGGGTTAGTTGAACAAAAAGCATAGAGGATAGCAGAGTTTTATGAATTATTTCAAACACCACATGCCAAGGCAAATGCTATTACAGTTTTATACTACATGCTAATTCTTTTGTTAAAGGACTTAATATTCCAATTCACAAACTTTGATCTACACAATGTCTTTCTCTTCTCTTTTAACAGTGACAGCCACGGACTGCGATTCAAAAGAGAATGCTGAAATACTATATTACACTTTGAGTCAAGACTTTAGTATTACTTCTCACGGTACTATTTTTCCAGCAACACAGTTAGACTATGAGCGACCTAACCATCTTTATGAGTTCATAATTATGGCTGTAGATAAAGGGGAAGAGCCGAAGACTGGGACAGCAACTGTTAGGATCCATGTTTCAAATGTCAATGATGAAGCACCTGAATTTTCCCAGACAATGTAAATACACATTCTTAAAACTCCGTTTTCTTTGTTTATTACTGTTGCTTTTTTTATTTTGGTTGTAAGGCTGATCATTACAGGATGGTAACTGGCTTTGGTTCAATCAAATCTGAGAGTTAGACTGATAAATGTGGGATGATCTTTTGACTCTTAGACTCTGTTACTACCAGGAAAAAAAAAAAAGCTTTAAGTTTGGTTCCTAATTTTAAGGTTTAGGCATACTTTCAATGTGTAGTAAGACATGTATCTAGCTAGATAGGGGTAGTATATAGACAGTCTCTTTTGGCAGATCTTGCACTTATGTTTTTTCCAACATGTACTGAAACAGGTCGTGCAGTAAATTCAGATTATACGTTTCAAGGGGACCTCTCCACCACCAAAGGAAATCAAGCAGAAAAAGCAGGCAACTCAGCGTTGTTGTCAGCCCTCATCCAGAGTACATGGTGGAATTTTGCCTCTTAATTAGGCAATTTAAGCTTAGATAGAGTCAACAGTCTGCATCCCTGGTTTATAATCGTTAAAGAAAAAAGCTTAGATGACAGAATCCTAAATGACCACTGAATTATAAAAAACACAAGTTAAATAAGTGGAGTTCACTTAATTTCACTTAGTCCCATGCCCTACAAACTGTACTTTTTTTTTTTCCCCTAAAGCATCAGTAAGCATTTTTCTTCCATAGTTGGGGCTCAGAAACATCTGAAGCAATGTCAGAAGTACTATAAACTTGAATTCGCATTAGAGGCTTAGTGATGGAATTCCCAGTCGGCTTCTGTATCAGCTTTCTACTCTTAAAAGTAGAAGTTGCTCAGAGCAAAACCCAGGCAGACATTTCAGTGATGCTAAGCCTGTGGTTTAGCTGAACAAAACATCAAAGCTTTCTGACAGTCTTTTTTTTTTACATAAAGGTAATCTCCGGCTTCAAAATCTTGTGCCTCCCTTTCTTTCCTAAACATTTCTTTGGAGATATGCCTTGGAAAAGTTGATCTTTTGTAAATTCTTATTGGATCTCTATGCATTTTCAGGTACTAAACCAGATTAAGTTTCTCACTCTTCAGATTATGCCTATTTTTCATATATTTATTTGTTTTAATATTTATCTTGTATCTGTTCCTAATTTTTAATCAGAAATGAGTGATAGTATTAAAGATGCTGTAGACATCTCTAACAAATAGGAAGCAGAAAACATAGTTTAAAGAACCCCCAAACCCTGCCAGCTTTTATATTTAAAGTTTACTGAAGAATATGATTAAAATGAACATTATTTTAAATTACCAAACATTCACAAGAAGCTTTTCTTTTCCCTATGCAATAGCAGGGAAGCTGCTACTGTATATGTGTATTGGAATTGAATTCGGCTCCTGGAATTCAAATTATTTTTTTTTTTTTAACCAGGTTAACCAGGCTTTGATTTTACTTCATCTTTCCAGTTATGAAAAAATCTTGAACCCAGAGATGAATTTCAGACAGAACTTAGTTGAAGTTTTCTGTGAAATAGATTCATCATGGACACCCATAAATTAGGTCCTGTTGAGAGACTAGTTTGCAATTAGTATTATGCTCTGCAGCAGACTAGTACAAATCAAGATGATGGTGTTGTCCTTCTAGCCCTTTGTTTAAATAGATTTACAGTCCAGTATAAACTTATGATTCCTTGCCACAAGCTTTCTTTCATCACAGTTATTCTGTATCTGTTACGAAATGCTTAAGGCTACCACTCTGTTTCATTTTGTCAGTTTTTACTGTCTCCATTTTGAGACACCTCTTCTGATGACTTGAACTCTTCTGTCCCTGTATTTCATGTTCAAAATTATCAGAAGTACTGTTGATTTGCTTTCCAGATGCAGAGTTAAGACAGAGTCCTGAGGGTTGTGGCTAAGTTAAACCAAACTAATTTACTTCTCTCTACTTCATCGCATATTAAATTGGAGGAAGAAACAAAGCTGTCTCTGCAAAGGTTTTGATGAAAACACATATATCTAGACAGCAAATGTGCATCCATTTTCTTTTTCTTTGATTTTTTTCCTGTTCTCAGGATATGGAGAGTGGGTCCATAAGCCCTCTGAACCCAGTGGCAGAGTTTTACCTATATTGTTGGATACAGCCAGCTGTAGTTCATTCTTATGGCTATGGATGGGTCTGTAGTATGCTTAGTCTGTCCTATGCTCAATCCAGTCAGATAAAATAATGAATATTTGAGACTTTGCTAAAGCAGGGGGCTTGTCTACTCCAGAGAGCATTATGCTTAGGCTGATAATTCCTCTTAAGAGCTTACAATGTCAGTGATGTGTCTGGACTTGAGAAGAGATTTTTGTAAAACTGACGTTATGGACATATCCTCCACATCTAATTCTCATCTTAGTCATGCTGGTGCAAAGACTACACTGAAAGCATTTTGACAGCTTGTGTCAGAAAGTGTGCTATAACAAACGATGCTTTGTTTGCTTTGATTCTGTGAATCATGCAACTTATTTTTTAAAATTAAAGAAAAAAAAGGGGATTCTGAATTTAGCCCAAGTCTTGTTGCAAAGCTAAGCTTCAAAGCTTCAATACTGCTGAAAGTTCGCAGTGGAAATCCATGGGAGGTAACAACAGAAAGACATGAATGGTTGGATAGGTCATCAATACTATCATTTCGCTGGTTACCAAAGAAGCATCTTCTCAGTGTAATTGTATTAGTAAGTTACAAATCTCTGCAGTACCCTTTGTACAGGTACTCAGTAGGTGTTGTAAAACATAGTATTATTTCCTGTCTAAATTCATAAATGTGTTGTCATAATTTCTTTTAACAGCTACAGGAGTTTTGTTTCTGAAGAGGCAGGCCCAAACACACTGATTGCTACAGTTAATGCTGTTGACCCTGATGGAGATGGTGTGACCTATGATATTCTGTCCGGGAATCAAAAAGGAAACTTTGTTATTGACCCTAAGAAAGGTAATAATATATTACCTCTTTGCTGCTGCAGTCATAATGTTGATTCTGATGTGATGTAGCTTGAATTTGGTCTTGATTAGGTAGCAATTATAAAAACTGAATATCATATGCTATTTTTGAAGCTAATACAAACCTAATGGCAGGTCAGTTTGTGTGGCAGTTGGCATGGAAGGGTGCGCAGGAAGGGTGTAGAGGCCTTACCAGCTCAAGAGGTGAGTTCAGTTGGTGGTTGTCACCCTCTCAGAAGGAGCTTAACTATGGTGTCCACCCAGTTGAAAGTCATGTCCTCTGCACTCGTCAGAATGGACATGGCAACCCGGACAGCGCTCCCATGAGAACATGCAGCCATCCAGGTCTCGGGCTGCAGGGAGTGCCAGAGCCTTTCGCTGGTAACGGATGGCAGCAGTGAGAAGAGCGATGTGATGTGTGACCAGGTGGACGATCTGCTCAGGCTGGTGGCAGAGCTATGAGAGGAAGTAGAAAGGTTAAGAAGCATCAGGGAGTCTGAGAAAGAGATAGACTGGTGGAACCATGCTCTGCCCTCACTCCTATAGCTCCATAGTTTTAATATCGATAATCACGTATATGTACTTTTATACTTTTTTACCAATTAATTTTTATTGTCTTTGAAACTTAATTTTATAAACATTAGTATTTTTTTTTCACAACACTTTTGGCTTTTGTTGCTTAATAAACCAATAAAGGTTGATACAGTGGCTTGCGGCAGTTTCTTTTCAGAAATTATGTCAGGGGAATAGTCTGTACCCCCTTGTCACAGACATGCCAAGGTAAAGTGGAGATGCGTCAAAAATAATTGCTTCAGCTAAAACAATACATTTGCAAGCAAATTGAGTGGCACTGATGCTGTGACAATACTCTGTTGTAATGACAATTGCTATTATGCCTGATGAATAACAGAGGTGATTGATGGATGATGGAGCAAAAGAATGACAGCTTCTTACCACATGGTCTCAGATAGCTGTAGTCTCTTTTGCTTTTGTGGCAAATCTTTCATGCATCTTTCTCTGACAGTGCCTTTGTGTCCCGTCCGGCAGGGTGTATCATTTGGGTGACTTGGGAGAGCAGAGAAATACAGGTTTCTGAGGATAAGCCTATATGGCTAAATGCTGCTATGATTGTGCTACAGGAAGGTAAACTTGTACTAGCTTCAGTTGAGCTAGCATCGGCAGCTACAGCAGTAGACATGGTGACACATGCTTCATTGCACTAATGAACTACAGGAACATAGCCAGGCTGCTGGTGGGGCTGGTGCAGGGTAAACAGAACTCTGCCACAATGTTTCTCTGGATTTTTTGTTTTGCCTNTTTTTTTTTTTTTTTTTTTTTTTTTTTTTTTTCCTGCAGCAGGTAGACTAGAGCTAAGATGTGCGGGTCAGCTGAGTTGTAGCTGTTACCTCATTTAGCTCTGTAGGCATACCTGCAGACAGACATACCTGTTGTGCTGTCTTAATTTTGTTTTAATATCAGACTGCAGTAAAAATAGTTAAATTAAACCATAGCTGCCTTGTGGTTTATAGGTGAATGGGTAAAACAGAATGGTTTGTTGTCATGCTTACTAGTGAGAAGAAGAACAGTAGTTGGTTAATGTAATAAAAAAATAAAACCCCACAACCTATTGTTGTTTTTACAGGGCTAGTTAGACTTCGTTCAAGTCCGTTTCCTGAGCTGCAGGGGACAGAGTATGTACTTAACATCACAGCTACTGATGATAACGCCTCTGGAGGGCCCCGTTCTCTTACAAGTACTGCCCAGGTTGTTGTGAAAATTGATGATGTCAACAATAACAAACCTGTCTTTCAGAAGGTAAATATATGAGGCCGTTTGTATTAGACTGTGTGGTAAATGTTTAAGACTGTTGTCACTGCAAGTGATGCAGCAGATGAGCTATTCAAGAAGTGGTCTGCTTTCAACTCTCTTTAAGTCCTGATGCTGCTGTCTTCTCCATCTTTTCCATTCCTCTCCTAAGACTTGCAGATTTTGTTCTCCTCTTGTGGCAGAACAGCTTCTGTGAGCACTCTCTCTTCCCTGACCAACATCTCGTCTCTGGCATTTTAGGAGATAAGGTTGAGTGAATGACTTTTGGAGGTTCAGTGTGACATATGTGAGGAGGAATCAATAGGTATAGCTAGCTATGCAGTGGACTTGTTCCATAATACTCCAAAACACCTCTTTAAATTACATAGGCTTCTTTTGATGGTTGTATGTCTGGAACTGATGAAAGAGAGAAAAATTAAAGTGTTTTAGCTTAATTTGTAAAGTACTGTAAAAAGTAAATGCTTGAATATGTTTTCAGAATGTTAATTCATATTAGAGATCTGTTGTCTAAAAATTTCAGGTTTGATGCTGATGGCTAAAATGTTGATGGGTAATTTTGCATATTTTGAAAAGTCAGTGACTATTCATGTCAGTCTTGGAAACCCTTTGTAATCTGTCCTTGACGAAGTTACTTTGTGTAGAAATCCCTTTTTGACCAAAGCAATTCTGGGGTTTAGGCAAGTGTATGCCCTCTTTTTTATAAGACTTTTGCTATTATAAAAATATTTGCATTTGGAAGTATATGCAACTGTAACTTTTTCTCCAAATATTTTCATTAGTTGGAGATGCTCAGTGGCCTCATGTTGTGTGTTGTTTGTATAACCGCAAAATAGCAAGTGAAGTCTGTAAATTAATCATGGTACAGATAAAACATTAACATCAGTGCATGTGAATGTAAGTGTAGCTAAAACTTTTTTCCTTTTTTTTCCCCCCTTCTAGTATATCTTTAAATCAAGTGGCATGGTAAGTTCTTGATTTTTCGATTTTTCTTTCTTTTTTTTTTTTTTTCCCCCTCCCCTCTCTTAGTGCCAGTATTATCGGGAACATGCTTCTGTATTGGAAAACCAGCCTTCAGGGACAGTTGTACTGCAGGTTGAAGCCACTGATGCTGATGAAGGAGCCAATGGTATAGTGAAATATGGCTTGATGCACAGAAGTGGTGTCCTGCCAGCATTTAGTATTCATCCTGACACAGGTAAAGCAAATATCAGAACTGATACTGGAATATAGAAACCACTTTGTTACCGTGATGGAAAAAAAGCTTAAATAATATCGGACTTTGTGCTTTTTCATTGAGGTTTTTTGATAGCAGACAAAATATAAACTGTATTAACTGCATGAACAAATATTCTCCTTTAGTTTCATACATGTTCATACTAGAACTGATGCTTTCCCTGAAGTGTGGAAGTTTTGCTGTGTTTTGTAACTAGATTTAAAAAACCCCACCATATTTTAAGTGCACGTTATCTTGCAACATTGCTCATGGCATATAAATGATTTATCCAAGTGACAGTAGTCTTACAAACAACAAAGAGACTAAGCCTTGGAAGGCCAAAACTAAATTCAGGCTGAACTTTTGGAGGATAAAAGACATGAAACATGCCTTTGCCCTGTACTTACTGCCCTTCAAAAGAAATATTTTTTATAAACTCATTCTCTTAAAGTTAGTTTGGTAGTTACCTCCATTTTCCAGATTAAAGTCCAATTGATTGTAGATATAAGTGTGTATGAAGTTTGTGTCTGCCTGAGCAGTACCATTTAAGCTGAAATTGTTAAATCTTGTGATTGGATCCTTGAACATTTTAAGTGTATTTAACTATGCGTTGTATCTCAGTGTATTAGCAGACAAATAAACATCTAAATGTAGAATATTGTCAAATGCATAGTATTTTAACTCTCTGGTATTTCATTTCTTTTCAGGAGTTCTGACAACAGTTCAGGTATTTGATCGAGAAGAACAGAGGGAATATCCTGTCACTGTGACAGCAACAGATCAGGCAGTGGAACCACTCATCGGAATATGTCAGATAAATATTATCATCCTGGACCAAAATGACAATGATCCCACATTTGAAAACACCCACTATGAATGTAATTGAGAGTCATTGGATAGAGTTTCGGTGCCCTGAGTGTGAGCTTACCTGATGTCTAAGATTTTGGGGTTTTGTCTTTCCTGGCAGTAGATCTTGGGACCAACTAGGTGATTTCAGCCAGAGGTGCACTTACCTTAGTTAATTGCAGAATTGTTATTCTGTGTAATGTGCAATGTAACAAGTACAGTCTTGACTCATAGGCCTTCCTGAGTGTTGTTACAGGAAAATTCCTTGAAACAATAGCCATGTCAGTATCTTTCCTGACCTGAGTATACCAAGTGTCTGTGGTGCTACACAGAGATGTGAAAGTTGTAATAAGCATGTGAGTGTGCAGCGCTGAGCACTAACTGTATCTTTTGTTTTCTGATTAATAGATTTTTGTTATAACTCGATTACACACTTTTCCTTTTCCCATTTGAATTTCGTCATTCTTTGTGGTTCGTTGTTTTACTTTTCCTTCTTGGTTCTTCAGAAACCCCTTCCTGTTTACAGATAAACAGAGGCATGCATGATATTCATAAAAAAATGAAGACCAATAATTCTCAGTTAGTTATACAGTGCAAATCTTAGGAAGTAGTTTCTGACAATGTGGTCCTTTTCTTCTGGTATTATACAAGAAATTAAAATAACATTTATGTATATTTCATACAGAGCAATTAGTACCTTGGTAAAAATACAAGACAGAAAAAAGTAGTATCTTATGAGAAATGAGAATTACAGGTTATGAATGTGGTAATATGAAATTCAAATGTGAGCTCTTTAAAATATTCAGTTTGATTTTTATGGCCATTGTTCCAAGGAATACAAAGTTATAGCTTCCATACATTATTACTTTAGTATTTCTTCATTTCTTAGTAAGATGTTCATGGTACTTTAGTGAATTAATAATCAGTTTGAAATATCCTTTCCTTACATTAGATTTTCTAAGAGAGGACACAAGAGTTGGGACCAGCTTTCTTCGGGTTGCAGCCCATGATGATGACTACAGCTCAAATGCTGCCATTACATATTCGATAGCAAATGAAGAACCAAATTATTTACAAATTAATCCTACTACAGGCTGGGTGTTTGTGAACCAACCCATATCTCAGGTATGGCACTAGCTTTCCTTTCTAAGCAGGCTATCTCAATATATTCTAGGAGGGACTGAGGTCATGAGTTTGTCCTTACTTCCATGTTACCCCTTCACATTGAAGGATCGATACATCATGTTTAAATTAAATATGAGTCTAAAGCTTTCAGCTGTTGAGTTCATTGACTGTGAATTGCATATAAGCCAGTCCGGCTTTCAGCTGGAAAGTAGCAGCTGACAGCACTGCCTCAGAACTTGTTCTTCCAATTTCATTAGCTTTGGCATACTAATACCCAGGACTGGAGGGCTGAGACCGTAAGCAGGGGAACAAGAACCCAGGTGTAGGACTTCATTGTGTTAACAGGCAATGGGGTAAGACACAAACCTGAATGTGAAAGGGTGTGGAATTTTGATTCTGATACAGATTCCCAGTTTGATACATGTTAGTCATGATGGACTAAGCATAGCTATCCCTCAGGAAGGTGAAAGCATAATGAACAAAACGGTTGCATGTAGTTATCTAAAATTTACCAGTTTCAGCCATTCCTGGATACCTACATAAGCACTTTGATATTTTCAGACTTGCGAAGTAATTTGTGTTGAAACAAAAATATTGTTGTAGATGTCAATCTTTAAATACCTAATAGGTGTTTTTAATATTGAAATTTAACTTCTAAGTAATTGACACGCAAAACTTTGGTGAAGGTGTATCCTTTTAATATATTTTCTTTATTGAATCTAAGAACCCTAACAAAAACTGTTGAGAGGTAAGCTTAAGAAATCAGAGGGTCCACAAAGTGGGTTTTTTTGGTTTCATTTTAAACTTTGTGTGAAATTTGCTGAGGTTTATGGAGACAAATAGCAACATTTTCAAATATTCTGAGCTCGGTATTGTAAAGTTGTGGATGTTTCCTTCTGTGCAGGTTTTCTTAAGTGTGCCTTTAATTTTATGTATTCATTTATTTTGAAAAAAAAAAAAAATCTCATTGGAGCCCTGGTCAAAACCCTCTCTAATGAAACCTTTTTCACTGTTCAGAGGTCATCTATAATTCGAGAGATTATTGCTACAGATGGAGGTAATAGGAGCAGTAAAGTTGAACTTGCAGTAATTATTACCAGTGCAGAAAACCAGCCTCCACAGTGGGAAAGAGACAGCTATGAAGTTGTTATTCCAGAGAATACTACACGAGATGCATCAGTTTTGGTAAGGTTGGGACAGACTCGTTTGTCTGTGTAGAGCTCTAAGGCTATAGCATAACTTAACATTGCTTATTTGCTTAAATATAGTGAGCTTTTGTAACAGTTTTGTATATTGTAGGGACCAATGACCTGTTATCAGTTTTCCTTCAGAAATGCTAATGGTAACTAGCATTTTTGATCTATTTATATGTGTGCAACCACTATTTAATTTCCTTCCCATTTGGACAACACTGTAGGTGTTCCAATTTTTTGAATGCTGCTGCATTACCTGAGTTGATTATTGGGCCGAAAGTACTTAGAGTTGTTCATTTTGATTGCTTGGAATGAGTAATCCAAACAGCTTTATGAAGTAACTCTAAAATACATATATTTAGGATAAAAGCACGAGTAACCAAACATGCAATGACTGGTAACCTTTGGCTGCAGCTGTTTGTGGCCTGGAGATGTATCAGGCAGGGTTAAGGTTTGGTATCAGGAAATTCTTGTCCTAGTGTTTTCAGTTGAGAGCTGAAGGTCTGGGAGAGTCAATACACAAAAGCTTTTAGAAATGTTGCTGTACTTATAGAAGTGTTGATTATGCAAACTTTTTGAACTGTGCAGACAATCAAAGCAACTTCTCCCCTCGGTGATCCCCGTGTGACGTATAACCTAGAAGAGGGACTTGTTCCGGAGACCAACATGCCAGTTCGTTTCTACCTGACTCCAAACAGACATGATGGTTCTGCTTCAATCCTGGTAGCTGAGCCACTAGATTATGAAACAACAAAGAGCTTTCTGCTGAGGGTTCGAGCACAGAATGTTGCTGCAGTTCCTCTGGCAGCATTCACTATGGTCTACATTAATGTAACAGGTGTGTAAGCTGTTCAGTGATGTTATAGTATAATCATAGTACTTTTTGTTTTCCTTTTTCTTTAAAGTTTTATAATTTTCTCTTCATGTGCTCTTTTTGATGTTTTAGATGTCAATGACAATGTCCCATTCTTCACTTCATCTATTTATGAAGCCTCGGTATCAGAGGGAGCTGGTGTTGGGACATTTGTCATTCAGGTCTCTGCCACTGACCTTGACCTTGGTCAGAATGGTGAGGTAAGCAAGTGGGGACTTACATCTTCCATGATGAAAGGTATGGAATAACTTCTCTATGAATGATGGCTAAATAGACTAGAAGCCTTCAACCTAGAAAAAGGATGATTAATAGGGAAACATGGGATGAAATAAAGTAGCTAATTACATGATTCTCTGTCTTGCCATGTGAAAAATGCAACTAAAACTAATAGGTGTGAGACAGAAAACAAAGAAGAAATGTTTATACAGCCTGTAGTTCACGTGAAAAACTTGCTATAGAATGCTCTGGTTTGGAAAGGTCTACAAGACCTACAATGTGATTGGATAAATTAAGGGAAGAAAAAATGTGTTAAAAGCTTCTGTGAGTTGTAAATCATTGGGGGCACTGAAAACTGAATCCTTAGAAAATATGTCAAGTTAGCACCAAAAGTGGAGGTATTTGTTACTGATTTTAAAAATCAGAAGTAGGCATATCCTTAGAACATGAGTGCAAGCTGAAGTCAAGTGCACCAAAACATACGTATAATGGAGACTAGAACCTGGTCCATGATACCGAGCAAGTTCAAATTCAACTCACCTGTGGCTATTACATTAGTACGTGGGATCTTTAGCCGAGTTTGAATGCTGTTGCACAAGCACTGTGCAAACATGAACTAGTGATCTCAGGAACTGATTAGACAAGACAAAATTATTTCTGTTTACACATCGGCAGTCAATATGCAAGGAAGTTACTTGACTTTAAACTAGGTTGCTTAAACTGGCAGTTTTAGCCAGTCTTGGCCCTGGTCAAGTTCTCAAACACAACACTGTTCTTCCTCTCTTTAAGTCCTTATTTAGTTGTGAGCTATCCAACAAAAGGAAAGTATAGATTAACAACTTCTTTTTAATCCTTTAGATAACTTACTCCCTGTTACATGACAGTGGGAGAGACTACATGCATTTTCGCTTGGACTCACAGACAGGCTCAATATACACTACCTCAGTGTTTGATAGAGAGAAGAAGGGGTCCTATCTTCTAGAAGTCAAGTCAGTAGATGGCTCTGAATCAGCTCGACCTGGAAAACATGGGAAGCCAAACTCTGGTAAGAGGCAGGTGTCTGTGACAAGCATGGGTTTACCTGGATTGGTCTCGAAAAACCGAAGCTCTGAAATGCAAGATTAAATTTTAATTTCCTTTTTTTCAAGTGTACTTGTGAAAGAGTGGCCACTATTTTGGTTTTTTACTGTTTGTCTGTGCAACAGTTGTGTCAGAGCTGGAAGAATTATTTTATATGATGATCAGGCAAGTTTTTTGTTCTGAAATTAAAAGAAAACTAGGACTTCATAGAGTTTAGAGACTATTTCCTAGCTAGCAAAGATGCACCCATTATCCGTAGGACACAAATCTTTGGGTAGTGGAGGTGTTTCTCAAAGCACTGCATATGGTGCTGTATTCAGTCAAAAGTAATTATGAAGTATGAATCAGGAAAGTTAAAGATAGCAAATCCCATTCTCGGTTGATGGCTGTGCTTAAATAAAGACTTAAAATTTGGCTTTTGTGGCTTCAGGACAAAAAGTTACAACTGAAAACTGTACAATTGCCATATTAGGCATCAGTTACTCACATTTTATCTGTTTAAACAAATTGGAAGTGGCATTCATTTGATCCAAGTGCTTTTGAGTAATGTTGGTATATATATTGTCCACGACCCTAAGGGTTTATTTCTGTATTGTCTGCATATTCGTCTTCATTTAATGTGCAGCTAGACAGTTTAAGGAATTGTAGCTGACAGAAGTGGCACAGCTGAGTATTTTAATCTCTTGTTTCTTGTCTCTCTAGACACGGCCTACGTGCGCATTTTTATCAGTGATGTGAATGATAACAAGCCTGTCTTCACTCAAAGTATCTATGAAGTAAATGTGGATGAAGACCAGGATGTGGGCTCGACTATCATTACAGTCAGTGCTAATGATGAAGATGAAGGTAAAGTATTGGAATTCCCCATAGCTGTGTCTGAAATATTAATGAGTTAATTTCAGCACACTAAGACATATTTAGTTGTGTTAGAAAGGAAAATGTCTTTTTGTCTCTAGATTTTAAAACTTCTTTAAGTGTGAACTGATCGGACATGAACATTAGTTCATAATGGAGCTGTGAGGCATAAGTCAAATAACTTATTTTAGGAGGCAATGCATTAATGTGGGATGATGGGGAATAATTTCTGTGCCAGCAAATACAAATTTATTATAGATTATATAATTTTCTTACAAAAGAGCGCAAATAAAAATGTCCTGGTTAACTAGAATGAATCAGACTTGATTTCAGTGAGATTCATTTGCTTTCTCTATGGACNTTTTTTTTTTTTTTTTTTTTTTTGGTACACATTCTCATATTTGAAACTGGACTTCCTAAATGCATATGATGAGTCTTAGCTATATTGCTTTATCTACAGTCAGAAATTCAGCCGTAAGTCATGTAAAACTAAGTACATAACTAGTGCTCCTAAATGAGGGAGAGAATGGTACAGACTTCCATCTTTTGGCCACAGTGCTCTTTGTTGTGTGGTGAAACCACACTTTTTTTGTTGCCCAAGTCGCAAAGGACTGTTCTGTCAGCATGTCTGTGAAGTGCAAGTACATCCTGGCTGCATTTGATTCCCAACCCACTCAAGGAGGTTGACGCAAATGTGGCTAAGTTGTACTGAAGAAGGATTTATGTACTGAAGGAACTTTTAGTTTATTACTTACATTGCCTGTAAATCTCATCTATAGTGTTGGATCAGGGGACCTGATGTGGTGGATTCTGTGATTTCTGTCCTCTTAATAAAGTAAATTATTAAAGATGTAGCTATGAAAGAAGGGAAGAAGAGAAGAATGGTAATGTGAAGGTAGAGCTTGCAGAAAGGGTAACGGTCTTTACTTGATCTAAAACCATCAGCAAATTGGTGTTGCATCTGAAATTTTGAGAAGTTCTGTTAGGACTGTCTCCTCTGGCTTGATACATAATTATCCTGTTTGTTGGTAAAGTCTGTGCATAAATGCATGTGAGTGCAGAATGGTTCTATTGTATGAAATACTTTGTGATAATTCATTCTTACATGCTGGATGTTAGCAAATAGTAATTTGTCTTTTTGGTCCCATAGCCTTGGCCAGTCATATTGATCCTTCCATGAATTTGAGGGATCATAAGTAAAAGCAGAATTAATACTTCGTAGCACAGACACATTTTATAATTAGACACAAATTACAATTGGACATACCAGAATTGAGAATGCTGATAAGTAATCTGACATCGCTGCCTATTTTAAAATACCACAGAACTGTAATACCAAAAATCAGTTATCGTATGATTTTTACTTCATCTTAACATCCCATGTTTTAATCTACTTCAAGAAATGTGTGTTTTCTGACACTGTTGGTAATTGGCAGGAACAAATGCTAAATTACGGTATCAGATCACAGCTGGAAACACAGGAGGAGTACTTGATGTAGAACCAGAAACAGGAGCCATTTTTATTGCCCAGCCACTGGATTATGAAGAAACAAAAATGTATGAGATTCACTTGTTGGCCTCTGATGGGAAATGGGAAGATTATGCAGTTACTGTCATCAATGTCATGAATAAAAATGATGAGACTCCAGTTTTCTCCATCAGTGAATACTATGGGAGTATAATTGAGGAACTGGATGGGTTACCAGTCTTTGTACTTCAGGTAGTGTATGCAGTTTCAGAGATTATAATATATCAATGAAAGAGTACAGATTACTCTGGTACAATTATCTTAATAATAATCCAGCACAGATATATTGATGAAATTTGGTTTTACTGAGTTTCGTTGTCAGTGAAAGAAAAGAAATGCACTTTTATGGAAAAGTAATTTCAAAGAGAATAGTATGATAAGCAGGATTGATCATTTGTGATCCTAAAAAGCACACGTTTTAAAGTAGCTATCAGAATACCATAATAGAATACCTCTAAAATATGAAAAAACAAAATATTGTTTTAGTATTAGAATATCTACATTGTTATTGTAGTGCAAAGCGTATTTATCTAGTCTGAATTTTTCCTTAGCCACCTCTCATTTGCCATTCATCTGGCATGCGCATATTAATAGCAGTCATATACTTTTTGCTTGGACTCCTTTAGACTGTAGCAGCAGATAAGATATAATGCAATTGTTGCATATTTTATAGTTTCTATGTCTTTGTTTTCAAAACTTTTGTAGGTTATGGCAAATGATCCTGATAGCAATGTGGATGAAGGAGATTTGAGATACTCATTGCATGGGCATGGCGCAGCTGATATTTTCACAATAGATGAGAAAACGGGCAGCATTTACTCACACAAGATGCTGGATCGGGAAGAGAGAGCACTGTGGAGATTTGTTGTATTGGCTACTGACGAAGGTGGAGAAGGACTTACGGGATTTGCCGATGTAATTATTAATGTGTGGGACATAAATGACAATACACCCATGTTCACATGCATGCCTGATGATTGCAATGGGAGCGTCTTTGAAAATTCTCCTGCAGACACATTAGTCATGGAAATGGGTGCAGTTGATCGCGATGATCCAAATGTAGGTCTTAATGCTGTCCTGACTTACAGGATAACAGAGAATGTAAAAAATGAGTTTGGTACTCACATGTTTAATATCAATCCCAATACTGGTACAATCCGCGTAGCGGGGGGAATGCTAGACAGAGAAAGGACTGCAAATTATTTTCTTACTGTTGAAGCAAGAGACGGGGGAGGGCTAACAGGAACTGGCACTGCCACTATCTGGATTGCAGACGTCAATGATCATGTACCTAAATTCACAAAAGAGATGTGGCAGGCAACAATTCCTGAAAACAGTGCCATTGACTCAGAAGTTCTGCAAGTGTGTGCTACAGATGCAGATGTTGGGGAAAATGCTGACTTAATATTCAGTATCATCGGGGGTGACCCAGACCAGAAGTTTTATATTGAGAATGACAAAGAATGGCAATGTGCCACTATTCGACTGAAAAAAAAATTGGATTTTGAGAATGCACATGAAAGGCAGTTTAATCTTACTATTACAGTGGAAGATCTTGATTTTTCTAGTATTGCAGTGTGCCTAATTGAAGTTGAAGACTCTAATGACCACAGACCAGTTTTCCTTTCTCAGTTTATTCAGACAAGCCCTTTCTTTGAAAACCTGCCTGTAGGTACTACAGTAACCACAGTGAGAGCTACAGACAAGGATTCTGGTTTGAATGGGAACATTATATATTCTATAAAGTCAGATTCGGATCCTATGAGACAGTTTGTGGTTGACCAACATGGTCACGTGATTGTGGCAAATAAACTAGATCGTGAAGTCATTCAAAAATACAGTTTAATTGTACAAGCTTCAGATCAAGGGACACCAGCCCACACTGGAAGCGTAACAGTTTTGATTAACTTGCTTGATGTTAATGACAATGGACCAAGGTTTGAGGCACCGTACATGCCTGTAGTTTGGGAAAATATATTGAGGCCTGAAATAGTGTATATGAACCATACATCAAAACTGCTTCATGCATTTGATCCGGACAGTGAGGAAAATGGGCCACCCTTTACATTTTCATTGCCATCAGATTATCGGAATTCTTTGGATTTTTCTCTTACTGATAACAGAAATAACACAGCAACTGTAACTGCTTTGAGGTCCTTTGACAGAGAAAAGCAGAAGGTCTTTCATCTGCCAGTAGTTATAACAGATAGTGGGATTCCATCTATGAGCTCTACAAACACCCTAACTATAACAATTGGTGATGAAAATGACAACTGCCATGAATCTGGCCATAAGGAAGTCTATGTGTACAGTTACAAAGGTAAGTGCTATCTGGATAATATAGTGGATTCATGAATGTAGCATGGTTTTACACATAATTTCTCTCTTGCAGTTCTCAATTTGTCTTTTTTAAATGGTTTACATATTTTGAAACTGAAACTCCAGTTCTATAAACTACTATATTAAGTGGAATGAGTAAAGTATATTTGCAAAGCTCAGACCCTGAGGTATAAAGGATCATCTACTAATGATAATCTGTAATCTGCAAACAAGTATATATTGCGCTTGCAGAAAAAGCAGTATTTTTATAAACCAATAAAATCTATTTTCCATTCACTAGTTTTCACCTACACAGAGGAAAGGTTTTTTGTGTGTGCACACATGATTCGGAAAGTACCTGATGCTGAGAGATCTGGAGATGAGAATGGCAGAACTGAAGCAACTTGGAGAAGCAGAGGTTCATAGATGAGCCTTACTCAGAAATTGCAGACCAGTCCCACCTCCGCTGTGACAGCCACTGTGTGGCTGAGCAGGATAGAAACCTTGAGGAGGGAGGTTTTCTGCTGGCAAGAATGGATCTGAGGGAAAGCTGGGTCAGTGCTTTTTTAGGAAGAGAATAATCTTTGGGGTGCAATAAGTGGCTGTTTCCTGGAACAAATAGTCTTTGAACTGAAAGAAAAGATGCTGTTCTGGATGTGTTTGAGTGGTGCATGGTAGTTCAAGCAATACTAGCAGGAGAGCTGCTCTGTGATAGCCGCCACCGTACTACGAGGTTTAATGTTGTAGTGGGAGAGAGCAGAGCAAATACATTCATTAAGTGAATGCTTTATGTTTTTTCATCATAGTGGTTTAGCAGAGGATGAACAGTTTAATAATATTTTCTGAAATTTGTCTTGAATTTCTATTACTGTGTTTTTTTCCTGAAATTATCTGTAGAACTTGACCTTAAACTAGTCCTGGTGGCCCTTACTAAGCACAGTTTATTACTCCTTTCCCCAAATATTTCCTTCCAGATAGACTTGGCTATATCTCAGTTATCATTGCAGTAGTAGAATTTCTGATAAATAATAGAGATTAATCCACAAAAGGTATTTTTGCAATGAGATATTTTTGCTAAATTCAGGATGCCTAAATTAGAAGATGTGACCAGGTCCATATAAATGAGGGAATGAAGTTTCTAGGGTGGATTGAATCCAGATTTGAACCTTAAAAATTTCCCATGTTGCTGGATCTTGGCTATGGAATTCAAAGGTCTCCTTTCCCTGGAGTTGCTCCTTTTGCTCTTTTAGAACAGCTGCTTGGATGTTCTGCTTCTGTGACAGCCCACAGGGGCCTGAAAAAAGGGTCAAGAACTGGCACAGCTTGGTGGCTTCCTGCCCGTTTTCTTTTCTCAGTCATATCCCTCTCTCCCAGCTGCACCCCACAAGATGCTCTCTCTCTTTTGCTGTGTTCCACTGGTGTGCCATTTGAAATAGTAGAGTAGCAATGAAACATTTGGGGATTAACTCCTGATGTGGTGATCTTTTTTTTTTTTTTTGGTCTGAAAATTTTATATAGGTTTGTATTTATTTATGTATGATTCTGTTGTTGTGTGTTGTTTTCAGTTTTTCTTTCATGCGACATCCATAGTGTACTCACCTTTCCAGAACTGACAGAAATCATATGACAAGCTATGTATTATTTTAAGAATCTTGGACCATAACCATCACCAAATTGAGCAGGAATCTGAAAATAATAAATGCAGTAATGAATGCTGCAGAATATAAAGTGCACTGAAAAGCAAAAATTAAATGCAGCTTTATTATAATTTATCTCAACAGGAAAATGGTCAACAACCGTGCTTGGGGAGGTGTTTGCACCAGATCAAGATGACTGGGACAATAAAACATTTGTCTGTGAAGGAAAACTGCTCAAGTGAGGATTGTGTTTGTGTCAAAATGAGTAATATTTATGCTTCTGTAATTATTTTACTCACCAGGTATTTCTCTGTGTTCAGGATGTGCATAAAGCTAGGGTTATTGAGCAGGTTAAAGAATGTACTTTCTGAATGCTCTTTTTCTTTTTTACTTGGGTAACTAGGTATTAAGAAATTAATGCATGAAATATTTTTTCCAAGAGAATGCAGTATCACACCATGATGTTGATTTTTAGTCAGATGTCATCGTTAATTTATTTAAAAATGTGCATTTTGTAAGATCTAATTATAAAATAGGCAGCGTTTTTAATACTTGCCCTCAAATGTTAGAGTTGATGGAATACAAATCTCAAATTTAAAAGGGCAGAATGGAATCATTTAATCAAACGTGGAAGGGAATTTGGTGATCTCAATTGATGGCTAAATGTACAATTGCATGCAAAACCCGCGACTTTTAGATTAGTGAAGTTTTTTCTGTCAATTGAAATGTTGAATTTGATCCTTAATTCCAACTTATATATTATTTGTTCATATCATTAAGTGAGACAGTATATAGCATAATTGTATGCTGTTTGAAATACAGAAAATGGATATGAAAGTAAATGTGAATTTTTGTCTTCGCTGTGAATAAGAGTTTAAAATCTTTATGTGGCCCAAAATTAAAGACTGAGTTTGTCTTTCAGCAGCCCCTGGGCCTGTTTCCATATTCAGACGTTACTGTTCCATAAGAGTGGTCATGTAATATTTTCATAATTACTGATTACTGTCCCTTTGAAGTGGCAAATGAAGATGATATCAGAGGCTTCATACAGACTTTATCCTGTTCCAGATAGATAAATGAGCATCAGGAACAACTTTGTGTGGTTTTGTCACTTTCTATTACTTATATCATAGACCTACCCACAATGACTATGTCGAACCCCGTGGTTCAACTACACACTGCTTTTATTCAGCATTGGGAAAGTCTGGGGATTTGGGAGTGGCAGAAACATCTTTTTATAAGCTCTGCAGATTGTAATTTCTGAATTAAGGTGTTTCTGGTGCTTCTCTGAGGTTGTTTGCTAACTCCCATAAGTTTTTATCTTATAACCTTCATAGTAACATTTAAGGGCTTCTGAATTATGTTAATGAATAAACTAACTTCTCAATTTTGATTTATTAAAGTTTCATAATAGATCATTTATGTCTAGGTCTTTCAGATTAAATCAGAGGACTGGTTCTTTGATCATGGTGGATAACACTCCTCAAGGAATATACAACTTAAAAGTTAGAGTTTCTGATGGAGTTTGTCCTGATGTTATATCTACAGTAGAAATCCACGTCAAAGAGCTGGATAACGAAGCCATTCAAAATTCAGCCACTGTGCGTCTATCAGGTTAGTTTTATTTGCTGGTGAGAATTTAGATCAACTGCTTCTATAACTGAATAATTATGTGATGTAAGTGTTATTACACCAATACTTGATTTACTTATCACTGTAGGGGACTTTCTGGTATGTTTCCACATTGTTAAATAAGAAATAAATTGAGAAATTAAACTGTGGTCTCCCAGTATTTCATGTTTATCTATTTTTGAATCCCAAAATCAGATGTCACAGCAGAGCAGTTCGTAAGGAGAGATGAACACGGCAAAACAAGACATGACAAGTTCAAGGAATTACTAGCAAAAATGCTACCTGCTAAGCTTCGTGATATCATTGTCTTCAGTGTGATGAACATTGATGGAAAACAGACAGATGTAAGATTTGCAGTCCATGATGGCTTGGTGTATTACAGACCTGAGAAACTTCATGCTGAGATGGCAGCATTTAAAAATGAGGTATATTCTCTAGGGTTATCATGCATCTATGTAATTCACCCAGATACTGAGTTTGCAAGGTATATATCTCAAACCTCAGTGGAAGGATATGCTATATCTAAAGATAAGGTTTTTTGCTTCACTCGGGACAAAAACACTTGTCAAGCTCACTCAGGACAAAACCACTTAATACAAGCTTTGTCCCTTCTCCTTGGTCCCATACATACAATTACATGGTTGTACTAACTTCCTCTTCAATAAATATAACCACTTCTTAGTTGCAGAAAGATGGTCCTTCATTCCCATCATGGTACAGTTCCGTGTGTTTTCTCCAGTCAGTGTTTCCTTGTGGAATCTATCAGAAGACTCCCTAGAAGCCAAATGGTACTGTAGTACAGAGAATGTCTTGAAAATGACAGCTTTTTGGACGTTGCAGATGCTGATGGAAATACCTAAATCATCAGCTTGTGGTTAGACACTTATAGTAGAGGCTTGAATGCCACTCAGATGGAAATTCTACTGTACAAAGAGATGACAGTCCATACAAAAAATCCTGCCGGAAGGAATGTGCAGGTTAGAAGAACAGTTACAGGAGATCAGTGAGATGGAGACAACCAATTTTATGATTGTATTTAACTCACCAAAGGACAACTTTAAATACAAGGTGACACCCTCTCCCAACTTTTTTTACTGTTATAAGGGGAAAATATTTTTTGAATGTAAGTTGTTTTCTTCCTCTTTCTGATGTTCCCTAACTGTCCTACTCTCTTACTAGATCCTGCATGCCCTGTAACTCAGTTACCCAGGTACAGTCTGTCTTGGCCCCACTTTTATTTTCTGTATTCCTCCAGATTTTGGCTTTGCTGAAGTCCTGCAGATGCTGGTGAATAGACACTAAGACTGCTGCCTTGCTCAAAGGCAAGTTGCCACTGCTCGACTTGTTGACTTGCCCTGGACAAGGCAGCACTTCTTGGCAAGTCATTTGTGGCTATCGGGGCATATTTGAGTTTAATATGTGGTACATCTTCTGGAGGAGTTTCTCCTGAAGAGAAAGCAACACTTTCAATTTGTGTGAATACGCTAGAGTATGTCTGATTCTAGGAACCAGACAGGAATATCTTAACTTACCACCTGCCTATGTCTTACTGTATCTTAAGTAGTTATGTGGATTATGAGACTTTTCAGAGTGACCAAGTATGAAATACCAGAGACAGATAATATTCATGAAGCATAACTATTGCTTCTTTTACATATTTATTGAATTACTGCAACAATAATATAGAAAATTGCATAGATTTCAAATATTCTGTGCCATAATATGTGGCAGGTGAATTCATCAAAGTGGTAACAAGGGGATTGCTTCACGTATTTTAATGAAAAAATATGTTGCTATTAATTATATATCACCTTTCAATATTTAATGAATAGCTCTAGTGAGTAATCACCAATAGTTTTCAGAAAATCAGTCATAGCTGGAGAATTTGTCCAGTAGTTTTTGTACGTGTGTTTAACTACAAATATAGAAAATAATTAGCACTGGAATTATTCATTGAATTGCTAAATAAATAATATGTTTGCACTGCCTCCTTGGGATATAGCTTTACAACAACTATTTTTATTTAGCAGAAAAATAATCTATTCTAATACTGTAAAGGAGCCAAGGTTGTTTATATATGCTATGTTTTTCTATAACAGCATTATGTAGCTGTCTAAGGGTGCATTATAGACTCTCCGCTAATGGTGATAGATGTGGGCAGCAGACATGAAACTGCATTGACAGGATGCATCATGTCATTATAAAGTATATTTTATGCCTTTGGGGACATGTTTTTCAATACGTGGTGTGATATTTGAGGATATACTGATGATTATAAAGGTCAAAGTTCTTGTAGTGGTGAGTTGAGATGACTGCACAAGTTAAAAAAAAAAAGCAGCGCTTTAGTATTTATGTATTTGTTTTGGTCTTTTCAAAGCTTATTTTAAAAATATTTGTCATACATTTTATAATATGAAAAAAATACATATTAAATGTATAAATAAAGAGAGTCTAAGTCTGATCTCATGTTAGTTTTACATTTGTATATCTCAGTGTATACCACTGTGAGAGTAGTAAGGTCTCTTGTATTCAGGTTTGGGCACTAAATGCACATCATTTTAATGTATTCAAATCACCAAATACAAATCAAATTCTGAAGCTTTATAGGCACCTGTGCAAAATCCCCAAACAAGTAGAAGGAAGAAATCTGTGGTGCCAGGAAACAAACTTAGTGATAACTTAGTCCAGTGGATAGGCTACTGGCTGAAGTACAAAAGGTCTGAATTAATGGCAGCCCTGTTACTGTCCTCAGGCTTGTTGTGAACAGCTTACTTCCCTTCTTTGTGCTTTCTGCTAGTTCTTCTCTGTTCAGTTTGGATTAGAAGTTGCAAACTGTGGAGAAACTATTACTACGTTACAAGACCTATCTATACAGTGAGGTCTTCTCTTTATTTGGGTATTTGGGCTTCCAGGTGCAACCCCAGTTAATGATAAAAACAATGAACTAGAAAAGACCAATGTAGAATAAAATATAGTATCCAGTATGCTAAGCTGACCGCATTTTGTTTCAGACAGTTTGACATTAAATGTAAGTTTATGGGGTAAGTTCATGAATCAGTAAGTTCATGAATCATGTAAGTTCACGAATCAGTAGACTGAATCCTATTGCTACAAAGTGGTATTGTCAGGCCACTGTCTGTGGACGTTATTATTGAATCCAGCTCAGCCCTGTGTTTTCCTGTGTCTGTATCCTTATGTGCAAGAGAAAGTAAGAAATAGTATCTGGGTATAACTCACGAGGAAGAACTTTTATCCTGGCTTAAGCTAAAGCATGCCTGTTGCTATCAGGATGCAGAGAAGTGTGATGCGGATGACGCAGCTCAGAAGATGGAATATCACTGCTGTCAGGGCTTTGGTCCTTGGAAATAATATTAGTTTGGCCAGTACAGATTTAACATATTCACAATCAGTTGTGTCAGTGATTAAATTTTTAGGAAATCCTGCTACTGTAAATTTTAAAAAATTTTTCTTGTATTTGTCAAATCATTTTGCTTGCCTGTATAGTCAGGGATATTACTAATTAATACTCAGGAAACTAAAACATTCCATTAAGTCTATGATGGCTTAAAGTTTTCAGAAATTAAGGAGTAAGTAAAAGCATTCATTAGGAGGAGACTGGTGATGTGTTAAACTGTATTTTCTCTTAGATCCAGTCAGCTTTACAATTGAACATTTCACAGATCGATGTAGATGAATGTGGGAGTGCAAATTGTAGTGAGGGCAACGGTTGTACAAACTACCTCGCCGTGAGTGACATCCCAACAGTGATGGATACCGGAAGTGTGTCGTTTGTCTCAGTAACAACCACCATCAATGCCGTCTGCACGTGTTCAGCTAGGGACCGAGTTCATCAGTCTTGTTCCTCCTACCCTCGAAGCCCTTGTCTCAATGGTGGGATGTGTATTGACACTTTGAATGGTTACAGGTGAGGAAACTTGTATTGCAGATTCTCTTACTTTTTTTTCCTGTATTTTTAAAGTGTGGAGTGGAGCTACAAGATACAGGTCTAAAAAAATCATAAATGTACTTCTGACTGAAGGAGAAACAAAAAACCCCACGAGTGCACTGGAGTGTAAACCTCATGACAACAGGGTCTTTACTAACAGCCCGATAATGGTGCTGTAGTCCTGAAGGCAGTCAAAATAGTGTGTGAGTAAGAAAGAAACTCCTGGGGAAACAATAGTGGTACAATTAATATGTGTCATTTTTTAAGAACACCTAATTCAGTATGAAGGAATGGGAAGTGTGCTTTGTTTTATTTCCTTCTTCTTTTCCAGAAAAAAAATAATAAAAGTGAGTATTGGTGGTAGCAGCAGGGATGTAGGGGGAGTAAAATGTAGTTTAAACAATGGGCAATAAGGAGTTTAGAAAACATTGGATAGGAAACCTATTATAGCATCATTATAGCATCACCTGGCGCACACTGGTATTCCTTTGGTGAAATTATCCTGGTTTATTCTAGTTGGGAATTAATCTCCCTGAGTTTTCTCTGTAATAAATTGACTAACTGATATTTAATGTTCTGTGTTACTTATTTAGTGAAATAAGTCATTGTTCTCAAAAACATGGCCTCAAAAATACTTCTTTTTGATGGAGGTAATGTAGTAGAGAAATATGCTTTGTACTCTTAAAGCATTTTAATAATTGCCAAGCACCTCTGAGACTCTGCTAAAATCTTTATTGTTTCACCGCTTTTTTTTTTTTACTGTGATGTAAATGCTACATGTGGTGCATGTAAAACCAAAAAAAGTTGAACACTGGGGAATTTTGACTATTTTTTGTGTTTGTGCTCTTTCAGATGTCTTTGTCCTGCTTCGTTTCATGGACCAGACTGCCAGCAGACTAAGCACAGTTTCCATGGAAATGGTTATGCATGGTTTCGTCCCATCAGGCCTTGCTTTGAAAGCTCTCTCTCTCTAGAGTTTATTACTGTGGTTCCAGATGGACTCTTACTATATAGTGGTCCTTTATCAAATCCAGAACCTGGGAGTACAGAAAACTTCATTGCAATAGGTACTTCTGCAAAAGTGTGTGAAAAAATTAAATGTCTTTTGGGAACGGGTTGCCTGTGAACAGTGCAGTAGTTAGAGTATGAATTCTGTCTTTCCATCTTATGAGGTAATGTATTTTCTGGTTTGAAAATATTTTGAAACATTTCCTAATAGGTCTTTCTTCTTTGATGTCTATTTTTGTAGCCTGCACCTATGGCTTTAGGTCCATCACAGAGTTTTAGAAATCAAGGGGAAAGCAAACTAGACTGATATATATTAAAAAAATACTCCCCCTAGGAAACTGTAGTGCTATAAAGGAATTTAGGTACTTTGAAGATAGGTATTACATGATTAATGCAGTCTTAGTTGCATGTCATTCGTATCTGGTTTAGTGAGAAAAGAAATCCACTTAAGCTGCTTTCAGTCTTGCGGCATTTTTGCATGTTTTTTAGACAGGCAATGTTTTGACGGATGAATCTAGCCCCAGCATGCCACTGTAGGAACATTTATACACAAGTAGAACTCATTGCTTTATGTTGACACATATTTAAAAGGTTACTATGGCTTATTTTTTGTGAATTAATATACTAGATGCACAGTATGGTTGGTATTTTATGTTTTCCTAATTAATTGAATAGTTATGTTATTGGATATTGTTAATCATTAACCTCTTTTTTGCTTTCTTTTGCAGTTACTTGTAAATTTGAGTAGAAGATGGGAGGGAGTAAAAACTGCATGTGTTAATTGTTTTAGACCATTATAAAATTGCAGATTGCTTGTCAGGAATTAGTTCCAGTGTTTTGACGAAGAAGTGGCACAATCTAAAGTAGAAAAATAAAAACTATATTGAATGAATATTTCTGCATAATAGTAGTCATAGAATATAATCCTAGTTATTTGTATAGTGAACCCCACTTTATGTGACCAGAAATAACCATTAAATGAGTACATACACTAACTGCTAACATATCCAAAATGGAAAGATTTTTGTAGCTGAATCTTTTTCGTGTTGCGTTAGAACTCTCCGGTGGTGTTCCTCTGCTGAAGATGAGCCATGGCTCAGGTTTTGTGATGCTGCAGTTTCCAAGTCACCTGAATGTAGCAGACAAAAAATGGCATCGACTAGAAGTCAGAACCAATGGTCAGGTCAGTTATTTAATTTTTTTTTTTTCCCCGTATGAGGATATTTGTATTTCCAATAGTGTTTGCCTGTGCAGAAACAGGAGGGTAGAAAAAACAGACTGGGTAATTATATGTGTTATTCTAACTGTGCTTGTAGATTTCATGAATAATACAAATTTTGGGAAGACAGCATTGTTAACTCCAAATCTACCTATGTTGTAATCCATATTCCAGGATTAGAGGAATCCTTTTCCTGTTTTTTAAGCTCTGCAACACGTGTGGAATGTGCATAAAGGCTTAGTTGTAATTTGCACATTCAGTGTAGACATTTGCACACTGAAATCAGTTACCTATGCCCACAAAGCAGGTAATCATTTATTTGCAAATGCAGTTACAGTTTTTGTGAAAGTGGTTCAGCTACTCAGAAGCATGAATTAAATGTGGAGTTAAGTGCCTTCTTTCAGCTTTACTGTTTATTGCAAGATTGAAAACAGAGCAGGAAAAAACCCCAACCCTTTTTGCTTGATGGTATGCAAAAAGAAAAAGACGAAAATTTGATATAACTTGTTTATTGAATTTTACAGAAATTCTTAATTCAATAATCCTATGTTTTGGTGTAGGATGTTCGATTCACTTTGGATCGTTGCAGTGCAGCTGTTGTTTCAGAGATAGAAGGAGTAGGCAAATGGCTGTCTACTGAAGATCGTGCAAATTGTGAAGTCTTGGGTTCTGTTCCACGAAGAGCAAGGTACATTTCTGGAGATTCACTGAAAAACAGTTTATTCTAAGGCCTTTGAAAATTTACCTATCAAAGTAAAGTAAAATTATTAATGACTAGAAGCATAAAAGTATTTGCTTTTCTCTAGGACCTTCAGGGCCAAGTGTGGACCTTAAAGGACTAAACAAATTTTAAGGAACCAGTTTTCCTCTGAGTAGTGTTGAAAGTCTAAATGACAACCTCAGAACACTGTGTGGCTAATGCTGGAGCTTTTGTGGGTACTGTGTACCATCCCTTACCCACGGGATTTCTCTCTATTTATTAAGGCACTGTAAGCCTGTTCTTGAAGACCTCGTGAAATCAGGCCAGTTAACTTTTTAATGGCAATAACTCTGGATCCTCAGCCAACTTACTCTCTGATCAGTGTAAGTCTGAGGGCTCCTACTGACAACCTTTGGTGAATGTAGTAAGGCAGACTGACACATCAGGGTCTCCGTTGGATCCGAGGTTACTTCCTTTATAGCAGAGTCAGAGGAGGTGCGCATGTATCCATACCTCAGCTATTCGCTTCACAGCCTGGTGTACTCGTATAAACTGCTGATTAAAGTAGGCTGCTGCTGGGATGCCTGATTTTGGCTGCAGCATCTTGTAATGAGACATATAATCCTCCTGTGTGTGTTTTCCAGCAAAGTAATACAGCCAAGGTGCAATAATGACTCTGGTGGTTTAAACTGTTTGAACTGTTGGGTGAGCCCTTAGCCTCAGTTAAAACTGAAAAAGTTGGAAAAACTTATTAAAAAACCAATTATTACATTAAACAGAGAAGGATGTGTTCAGCTGCGTTCTGCAAGGGTTTGGATTCAGTATAATTCAGTCCTTTGGACTGATGCTTATTGCCCTTGCTGATGACACCAAGCTGGGAGAAATAACCAGTATGTTGGAGGGCGTGGCTTGGAATTAAAAATGATCTCAGCAAACTGAAAATAGGACCTGGAAATGTACTGTATTTTTCCACTACAACAAAGGGCTAAGTACTGCATGTAGGCAGAAATAATCAGCCTCACAAATAGAGAGAAGGGAACAACTGCTATGTATCAGTAAAAGATACAGATGGCAGCGGGACAGTGAGTCAGCAATGCCACGGCAACGTGAAAAAGGCAAGCACTACACAGTAATACTTCAGCGTGTGTAGATCTCCAAGATACAGAATGTAATTCTTCCACTCTGGTTAGCACTGTTGGGCCTCAGCTGGAGTCCTGGGTCCAGTTTGTGCACCACAGTGCAGGATAGGTGCGTATCAACTGGGTATAGTCCAGAGAAGAGCAATGACTGTAATCAGCTTGCGTTGAGATAAGAATGAAGGAATTGAGGTCGTTTAACTGAAAGAAGGGAAAACTGAGGAGACATATGGTATCTCTAAGTGTATATAAAAGAATACTACAAAGAGGATTTAGACAATCTCTTCTGTACAGGGCCTTAAGTTACAGTGAGGAATTTTCAGGTTATATTTTAGGGAAACCTTTGTACTAATAAAGATACTTGAGTTGTGGAATAGATAGTCCCAGTAAATGGGCCGATCAGCATTGGGATTAAGCTTTGTAAGCAGATGCATGGAGGTCCTCCTGGTCATGAAAGGAGTACACAAAAAAGGGAAAAATATAAGGAGAAATGAAAACAAAAAATTGAGCTGGTAACTCAGAGAAAAAGAAACCCTGTGAGGACTAAAATATGTGGAATTCTTTGGCTCAGAGAGATGATTTGGAGACATTGCAGAGCCTGGACGTGTGTACTGTACCTCTTAGACCACATTGACCCAGCTTTTAGGTTTCCAGCCTTTATCATACACGAAACAGTCTTTGTTCTAGTACTCCTGTGGTATAGGATGAATGTGCACACACAGAACCACTTGAAGGAGAACATGGTGTCTAGAATATCACAGCTGTTCTGACTTGAACACAAACATACCTGAATTGTAGTAGTGTCCCACAGTTAAACTTGCAATAGCTTCACTGTCATGTTTAAAAAATAAATTACCCTTTATTTTAAAGGATCAGCTTCTGTTCACTGACTGACTGTATCTCAGAGAAAGAAGTAGATAAAACAGTTGCATTCTTTTGTTATTTTATAAAGCCTCTATTCTTTGGAAATGCAATGTAGATGTTTGTTTATCTGCCTTATTATAAAAATTATATAATGCCTATTTTTGAATGTAAGTTCACATCTGTTTTTATTATTGATATAATTTTAAAGGTATTTGAATGTGAACCATGTTCTACAGCTGGGTGGTGTAAAAGAATCGTTACCATATTCCTACCCACAACTGCTACACAAACACTTTTCTGGTTGTTTGCGCAATTTCATCTTGGATACTGAGGTAAGAGAAGTGTAACATTTTGCTTTAGCAAAGGAGTAAACTTTATTAAATTCTTGGGAGATTTGCATTATACCTGAAATTTTTGCTTCCATTAATTTATTCAATGCCCATATACTTCAGTGTAAAATACAAGAAAATTCTGGTTTTTCTCTTATACTTAGAATAACTACCTTGAAAAGTTATTTCTCAATTAAACACAGATGTATCTGTGAGCCAGAAACTGTGCCTTAGTTTATCTCCTACTTCATGCAGCTGTCTTCCAAGCGTCTTTGCGTATTCAGGGAACTTCTGAATGGCAGTTGTGTGATGGTATGTTTATGCCAGCTGTCTGCTTTGTTAGGAAATATTAGGGGGTTTTTTGCTTTCATAGTCAGTTGAGTTTATTCAAAGGCAAAATATGATCTTGATAAAATAAGTTGAAATCTGAATGTCAAAAAGCAAACTTAACATCTTAATCAATGCAGATGAAGAACAGACTGATACGTGATATAGCTATTTCTGTTTAAAAATGAAGTATAAGTATTTCTTAAATAATATTTCAGTGTCATACAATTTTCTCTTGAAGGTATATGACCTTCAGTCTCCTGCAGAGTCCCTGAATACCTTTCCTGGATGCACGCTGACGGATGGGAGCTGTGAGACCATGGGGTCTTCTTCCTGTGGTATTCATGGGAGGTGTCTTGGAGACTGGGGCTCATTTGCTTGTCATTGTTTGCCAGGTTACTATGGCTATCGGTGTGATAAAGGTGAAGTCTGTTTTTCTTACATTATTGATAGGCTGGTAAATTTTACAATACAGAAAACTTAAAATGTTTGCAGGTAGTGATTGCTGAGGTGGTTTCTGATGTTTATGTTACGTAAAGCCATGTTTCAGTGTAGCTGCCTGTGATTTTTAGCAATTTCTTTTCTAATTCCCTTTGAGAAATTACTTTCTCAGTATCAGATAATTTCTTTAGTCCTGGGGGTGTTTGTGCAATGGAGACTGCATGACAAAAGAATTGTGAACAAAATTATTTGTTCTCGTAACAAGTTTTTGAATTTGCGTCCATTTACACTTTCAGAAATACCTAATAACCTAAAAATAAAATGAGTGGGCCAGTACCACTTACTGTGCAGAATTAGAACTACACAACTGGAATTAGAAATTACTGCTCTGTTTGTGTCTGGAAGAGACTCTGTTGGCTTCAGGATCTGTGCTTTTCTTTAGCCCTCGTGGAGCCAAAGTTTGCAGCATAAAGACAACTATAAAATAGCAGGTTGGGAAAATTGGTTGTGGTACTTAATACTTTGTCTGCAGTCTCTTTGTTTGTCTTGGTCAGAGCTTCTGCTTTCCTGTTGTCATCCTGTGTGAGCATTGTAAGGAGAAGCATTAGCAGAATCAAGTGAGGAGGGAGCTTACCTCTTTACAGAGGAAGATGAAGTGGCAGAGTGACTGGGGAAGTTACAGAACTTGATAAGACATGTGTCCCAAAAGACAAGTTATGTCTCATGGATCCATGCTGTGCATTGCAATTTTTTTTTTTTTTACTGTCAACTCTTATTATGAAAATAATAGAAACAATAATACTTACCTGTCCCTACAAAATGGTTTAAAGGTCTTCATCATGTCTTTTTAGTTGCCAGAGAATATACATTTGGGCCAGGAAGTCACATTTGTTATCAGCTTCCTGTCAGTGTGCCTGCCCGGAGGACGCTCTTTGAAGCCATGATTAGGACACGGCAGCCTGACAGTGTCATCACAAGCATGTTGTCTCGAAATAAGGATGAACACATCACCCTACAGGTGAGCAAGGCATTCCAGACAGTAAGAGCATAAAATTAAATCAATGCCAGTGAATAGTTAGCCCAGAGAAGCATTAGCTTGAGACCTGGAACTAGAACTGAAAACCTTACGCTAAGCACAAAAACTTTGCAATTCATTTTATGGACACTTACAGATCTGATCCTTTACTTAAAATATTGATGCACAACCATGGTATCCCATTGGACTTCAAAGGAATTTATTGCCAGTTGCAGTGCAGTATAGTTTGATATGCAGAATAGGAGCAGTAGTGTGTCTACCCTGGTGTCCTATTCAGCCGTGGTCACGAGTGGCCGATTCTGCATAGGTCAGACCCTGTCAAGAAAGGTGCCTGTTCTAATGATGTCAGACTCTCAAAATGGCAACCTGTTCATTTTATACGTACCACTGAGTGAGTCCCCTCTTCAGCTAAGCTGGTTTGAGCTGTCAGTGTCGAAGTGATATGCCAGATTCTCAACCATTTGAAGAACCCCATAAATGTGTTCAAGAGAGAAGCAGGGTAAAATTACTCCGAGTGAAGTATGTACTACTGTGAGTACATCGCTACCAGTATTTAGGTTGTCTAGTTCAGCAGCACCTGAAGGATCTTGCTTTAAGTTTGATGATTATGTACAAGTCTTAGTTCAAGTAATGTGACAATTACAGGTCAGTATGAAATGTCAGGTGATGACTTTCCGTCTTTTTCTTACTACTTTGTTAATTATCCACAAGGTTGTTCAGGGATTCTTAGTGGTCTCATATAATCTGGGTGATGGAGACTATTCTGTAAGCCTTCCCTCCTACCACATTGATAATGGTGAATGGCATCATATCACACTGGAGAGAAATGAAAATGAATTTACTCTTCGCCTTTATGAAGGAGGTGGGAAGCGAGAAATTCTGAAAGCAGCAGGAATATACAAAGAGATTGTGATTGACCCCAGCAGCTTGGTCCTTGGAAATACCTACCCATTCAATCAAAACAAGAGTTTTCAAGGTGAGGAGTTCTTGATCTCACTGTTCAGAATATGAATGTGTAAAAATGAAGGTTTATTTGGTACTACATGGGCTTATTGAGAGAAGCTTGCTTGTTTATGTAGAGCCCAAAGTAAACAGATTTCTCGCATGATATTTCTTGCATCTCACTGGCTTTGCAAAAGGGACAAATAAACTGTTCTGACTAGGAAAAAGGTACAGCAGGGAACTACGTGCAAATACTGTTAGCTACTGGACTTGGAACAAAGATGGGAAGCTCTTCACACAACTGTATGTAGAGTATTTGTAACTGGAGATGGGCAAGCTTCTGCCAAGTGGACTGTGGATGGCCCATTGCACTAGATACACAGAACTGATTCATTGCATGGTTCTATCCAGTCCATTCACCAGCTGTCCTTCCCTGCCAAATAGAACTGTCCCTACGCTGAAAGGAGTATTTCCATTTGATATGTGCATTGCATAGCACACAACAAACTCTGATTTATTAGCTTTATGCACTACCTTTGTATTGGATTTTACAGTCACTCAGTTGAAGCATTCACTAAAATTAGATATAGTTTATTGAATTAGGGCTGAGAATTTAAATTTTTAGCAACTGAGTGGATGGAAATTGAATAGTTACACAAAGGAGAAACCTAGAGAAACGTAAGCTTAAGATATCCATAACAGCTTTTTACTCTGTCCTCAGTTGGCAGCTCACCCTTTGCCTAAAATCACAGTATAAGTAACGCACAGTTATGCAGCACATCTTTTATATTGACAAGGAAGACACACACCGTTACTTGGTTAAACACGCCTGCTATCTGCCCATCCCCTCTCTCTCCCATGCCTTTCACCTCTTTAACCAGATTCTGGTAAATCCATTTGAAACAAGGTGGTAATGTTTTTCACCAGATAAAAGTGTTACGGTGAGTAACAGAAAAGTGCGAGGAGAAAACATATAAAATGTGTATGCATTAAACAGAATAACAACTTACAACATAAGTGTACCACGTATTGTTCAGAAAAAGATTGTTTTCTATTGTTTCACTAGAAGTATTCCAATAACTAAAGTTTGCGCTCAGAACTAGGGAATTTTTTGAATTTTTATTTATGGGAGTAATAGTATTTGTTTTTAAGTAAATAGATTAAAGAAGTCAAATGGTTACATGAAGATCATTTTAATTAGGATAATTAATGTTGCTGTTGAGAAGCTGAAACTTTAAGGGGTTTGAAGTTACAAAATGTACTTAATTCATCAAGGTATACGCTTTTATGCTGAGGGGTCTCGTGCATACAAAATTAGTGCCACACATCTTCAACACAAAATTTCTATTAATGCCTCCAGGCTGTTTCACCATTATTTGTGGTTTGCTCTTCTATAAAGTTAAGCCGTAAACTACAATTAAAAATCAACCAAACACAATTTATACTGGTACACATTGAACAATATAACAGATTTTCCACAATATTTGGGCTTTTCTACTGAAAACATAGTGAAGGCGTATGTATTCTGCTGTCTTGAACACAAACAAATAGAGGCATGCAGCAGCACGTGGTTCTTGTGAAAAACACTGGACAATCTTGATGAAAACTTTAACAAATTCAGTCAAAAAATGGAGAACAATGCTATGAAAGTTTAGGTAAATTCAGTCCTAGATTTAAACTTCGGTAGCCTGGGTCCTTTGTTAAACATAAACTGCCAAATCTTACAGCTGCTTCAAATCATTCTTGCTGAATGGCTTTTAAAACAGTCTCTTTGTGCCTTGCTTCAGGATGTATGAAGGATGTCAGATTTAATAACTACAGGATCCCTTTGGATACTCACGTGAAGGAGCTGGTGTCGGTATTAAGTGCCCAAGGCGTCAAAGAAGGCTGTTCTTCAGAGGCTTGTAGGAACAACCCTTGTAACCAGGAATTTATTTGTATTGATTTGTGGATGATGCATGAATGCAGGTAATTGGTGGAAATAAAAGCACAAACCCCTCCAGATTCAGGTGGGAATGGGTGGATGCTGAAGAAGTGTGCAACTTGAAGGCTGCCACTGGCAATCCCATCAAATCAGTTGAACCACAGTGAAACATGAAGCTAGATGCGTGCGTAGGCATCAGGTTACTCAGAGAACACTGTCCTTTTAGGTACTACCTCTAGCTGATGTAAATTAGTGTATCTCCATTGGTGCTGTAACAATTTTGGCTGCCTGTCTTAACTGAAAATGTTCAAAGAATAGCAGCACATCCAGAATGTTTGTAACCCCTGAAAACCAGGAAAAGAGGCTAAGTTAGCTGGAGTGGAACACTAGCATGGATAGCTGCCTTGTGAAGCTCATGCTGTGCAATGTAGATGTGCTTTCTTTTGTTGGTGTCTGAGTTCTTGCACTGTCTTAAGCTGTGACCTCTGTTCCCTTACAGGCCACTCAAGTTGCATTAGAAGCACCGCATCATTAAGCTCAGAGTTCTTGTGTGTGGCTGGGGCTGAGGTTAGGACAACACTAATTCCAGATAGTTGTGCTGTGAAAATGTACACTTCAAGCACTACTGACTGCCACTGTCCGCACAAATGGAGTTTTATAGAGATATATTTTTTTCTGGAAATTCACTGTGATGGAAACACAAAGAACATGGCAGAGCTCGTCCTGCCTAGACAGAACTGCAGACCCAAATCCAGCTGTTTTTCACATGGCTAATCTTGTAGAAGCCAGTGGAACTACCTGAGTTCTGCAAGCCCCAGATGTATGGGTTTAAAGTTGTGGAGCTCATTGTTATATGACTGCTTTAGAAAAGACTACAATCCTGTAATTATTCTAAGTAACTTACTTCTAGTAGCTACTTCAGAAACTGTATATAGAGTGTCATCAAAGATTGTCTTAAAGTCTTAAATGCTGTCTTTCATGCCTGCTTTTCTTAAAGTTTAATGGTTTCATTTTGCCTTCGTCTTTTCAGTTGCCCTCCGGGACACATGATCATGGAGAATGCCACTGGTAGACGGTGTGTCTACACTGCGTGTGCTAAAAGGCCCTGTAACTATGGTACCTGCATCTCGCAGTCACCAACCAAGTTCCAATGTCACTGCCCTGATGGCTATACTGGACGTAACTGTGAAATCACACTGGCGATCTTTCACAAGGATACAGGCCTGAGCTTTAGTTCCATGTTTGCCATCTGCATTTGCTTTTTGGCGCTGTTAGGTAGTTATGGCAACTACATCTTGTATTACCTTTGGTGAACTCATTTATCCATCTTGTCCTGAATAGTCATCATCTCATCCTCCTGCTGAAAAACTCAGTTTCCTAATGGAGACTTGACTCTGCCTTCATTTTTTTTGCCATGGTCTCAGCTCCATCAGTAACATCATCCCCATCTGCACGTATTGTTAAGTGAATCAACATTTGTGAGCGATGGAAAGTCTTTGCAGTTTTATTTTCTGCACATTTTCACTTCATTGCTAAAGAACTGTTCAGATTCATAATTGGAAGCAAATTCAATTGGACAGGAAGAGTGGAAATTGCTACCGGATAAACATTGTTTAACATACTACTGAGCATGAAACAGATTTTTCAGTCTAGGAGAGATAGACTGTCTGATAGGAATACACTTGGTCAGACAGGAGCAGTCTCTTGCATCTTACCAGTTGGGTCACAACTCCTAACACCTGCTTTTGGCTTTCTCAGCCATTTTCAGGCTTAGGCATTGGGTCTCAGAAAGAAGAGAAAAGACAAAGAAGGATCTCGCTAGTGGGGAAGGATCACATCTTTGAGTCCTTCTTGTTTATTCAAGTTTCATGAACGTTTACCTGAGTAAGAACAGGATTTTTCTCATGGCTTGCAGCATTAATTAATTTTCATTCAGAAGTTGTAGTAAGTGTATGAAAATGTATTGTGGACTACTTTGCATCCATCTATAGCTACCTGAAATACCATCATTTTCCCCAACTCTGCTAGATACTATGTTTGCCATGCAAATACGAACAGCAAATAACGTGGGAAGCTAACTGGTTTCACAGCTTTTGGAATCCCAGTTAGTGGACATTGATCAGGGTCCATTATGTTAAAGGGGTGTGCGTGTCTGTGTCAGAGCAGTTTTATTGTGAGCTGACTTGGTGTTGCTGCCTGTGCTTGACTGAACTTGACTGAAAAAACATCAGTATCTTTTACCTAATAATCCTGCTAATCTTTTGGGTCTAAATTACGAGTTAGCAACAGTTGGTTTTAACCAAGTGGTGTGTGTTGCTGTGAAAACTTTAGATGTGGTTGACAATGATATTGCCACACAACTGTAACTTTAGTTAGGAGAATTTTTAATAAAATTCCTTCTTCTCAAGATTTCAGATGCCCTTTCTCTTACACAGCTTCCAGAAGGGGGTAATGCACTTAAAAGTGATTAATTCATGAAATTCTAATTGTAAATGCGTAAGTTTCCAATAGATTAGAAAAGCTGCTTTTCTGACACCTGATTACATCTTTTAAATTCAAATATGGAACCGTTTTGCAAGTACATCAATACCAGGGCGGCTTCACGTTGGTTCTATACCACGCGAGCCTTCCCCACCAACCCCTGCCAGGAGACTTCAGCTCAGACACCGCAGTACTTTGGAGCTTGCAGCTGCCCTAATACTAACGTTATGGCTCAAAGAAACAACAAACTCTACAGAATGCTTTTAATGACAGCACTGTTTAATGCCAGTCAGGCAGGAGCTTATGCTGTTGGTATGTGTATGGAAGAGATACTGTCTTCGGTGGGGGTACTTCTGGTTTACACTCCTGTTATGCTCTTGGAACACGGGCTATGTTCATTTTAAGTATTGGCTTTTTATTAACAGTCAGAGTAAAAGAATAGGAGAGATGTAGAACATTTAAAAGACTTTTTGAGTATCTCAAAATCAGCTCAGCTAAAAAATGACTTTGCCAAGAAGTTACCGCGTATGAAAATCTGTGTGATACGTTTCTGTAAATTTGGGGGATGGAGGAGGAAGAGGTAAATATACATGTCAAATGCATTGATTCAGTTTGAAGGGTGTAGCTACACAGCACAGTGCAGGGCATAGAGCCCCGCGTACACCAGTTTCAGACTCAAAGTCATCCAGATGCTGCTCCACAGAGCTGCACTCTGCCGTATAGGTATTCTCTAAGAGATTCTGGTCTCTTTAACTCACAACGGTGTTAGTTTGTGGTATCCAATGGTTTGAGGTCTTACTATGAGCTTTTATCAATTTTTATAGAGTTGGTAACACAGTGGTACACAAGTTTCTATTTGCATAATGATCAGTATCTGAAGTTGAAACTTCACAGCTCTCAGTGTACAAAATGCACCTAAGCATTTAAGAAAAATGTTTAAATTCATGGATGCTAGTAGAATGTGCCTATTTTTTTTTCCTAGCAAAATGTATAAAAGTAATTTCTTCTTTTGTCTCGTGTCTTCTTATGCTTCATTTCCGTGTAATTCTGTCTGTTACTGTCAACACATTGTTACTTGAGTGCTACCCCTTTGTATACATTTACTTTGTAAAAGTTTCACTCAATACAGTAAACAGCTGGGTCTCTGAACACCTCTTGGGTTGTTCAGTTCTTTAACAACTTCAAAGTTGTACTTTAAAGGGTATTTTAAAACACTCTTTAAAGGCCTTCTGTCTCTGATGTTCACTTGTGACTACACTGAAGAGTGCAAAAATCAAACATTTGCTGAGAAACGCAAAACTACAGCCTTGCTGGCTCTGACTGCAGACCAGTGCTGCAGTAGTCCTATAGAGCGGCTGCTGCCTAAGCCATCCTGCAGCAATTCGGTATACATGTTTTATTTGTTTCTGAATGATGTTCTGTTTTGCTCCTGTGTGTTTACACAGCTCTGTTCAGTGCTGTATTCTTGTGGGCTCGCTGGAAGAGTCACAAAGGTCTGAATGGAGGAGTTTACCACGTATCTGCGCATCATGAGGATTTGGAGGACATCAGAGAAAATATCCTCAACTACAATGAAGAAGGGGGTGGGGAACAAGACCAAGTAAGGATCATTGTGTTACGTTACAATTAGGAGGGGACCGGTGGCTCACCATGCTAATGAAAATGTATTTTATGCTTTTCCTTTATGCCTGAGGGACCTTGGCCTTTGTTCTGCTGATTCATTACTGCAATTAGTAAATGACTTCTTTGCAAGGTTATGTACACAAGGGTGCATGTTTCTTAAGCAGAGATAAGTGCCTGTCAATTTCTAATTTGTCTTAAAGCAAGTGATCCTATGTGCATATTTAAAACTGCTTGTAGAGCGAGTTTAGCGGTAAAGAACTAACGGCTGATGGTTTTGGTTTCACGGCTCAGGAGCCGCTGAGGCTTCAGGGGTAATTACTGCTCTAACGCTGAGGGCTTCAGAGAGCCTGATGTGAACTCTTCGTTATGGACGGTCTCTTTCTGGAGACTGTTCGTAACAGCAGTTATTCAGACTGGACTTGTTAAGAAACTGAGGTGCTACATTTGTGCCTCTTAAGCCCTAAAGCACATGGTGGTTGTGGAAGAATCTTTCTGCATTTTCCTGTTTTGGAGAGAAATACACTAGTGAACACAAGCTGTGTTTATAGTTACAGTAGACCAGATTATACCCAAACCAGATGTTAACATTCCTGCTAGCTGTTTTAAGGATTTCTACATGTCAGTTTAAGACAGAACTTCAAAAGAAAACAGTAGATATTACAGATGAATAATTTAAATAGATTATTTGCTGACCCATAGACGTTTGCTATGTTTGAAAAAGATAAGGAACTTCACTGCTGCCTTTGAAACTTGTTCATTTCATGGATTCAAAAGGTAGTGTGACTCTGCAGAGGTAATAATAGTCAGGGCATGGATGTAATGGATCAAGAAAAGCCAGTGATTAAAAAAAATAAAATTAAATGTGACCTGTCCCAAAATTCCAAATACCTTCAAGAACTTTTAGTTATAAAATATGGTGTTTACAGGGCCACCTGAGAAAATATTCTTACTTGTATCCTTTATTTCTTGATGAATTAGTGTGAACGTAATAAATACAGGGATGCTTTCCATGAGATAACATAGACAGCTAATGCATAAATCCTGTTTTCCTTAATAAGATTAACATCCTCTGCAGTACTTTGCAATTTTATACCCAGAAGGTCTATAGAGTGAGGAAATGCACAGTTACTGTATGACATCTTTAATTACTTTTGGAGAGTACTTAAAATACACTCCTTATTTTAAGCAGTGGAATCAAATTAGTGACTTGATCTTCATCTGAGGCTATTACTCTGTCTTGAAGAAATGCCGCTTCAAGTGAAGCCTCTACAGGTTCTGTATACTGTTCCTAAATTATTCAAATTTTGCAGTTGCTAGGATTGCAGCTAAAACTTTCTAGTATCCTTTTTAATACCTAATTTTTTCTCTAGATTAAAAAACCCCAAAACACCCAAATACCGAGAATTACAATACCTTAATTCTATTCTAACGTTTCCTTAACAAAAGGATCACGAGGGTGCTTGGACAAAAGAGTTTTGTCTTTGTAATGTTAGCAGAGGGTAGGGCTCCAGGGACAAGAGGATGTCTTAGGAGTTTCTGCACCTGAAATAAATAAAATTATCCCTCTGAGAATGTAGGTGTTCCTAAACATTGTAGTAGATTAGCGTACTGCTGAGTATATACTTAATGCAACTAAACATCAAATGCTGTTAAAGGCCAGCTTTGAAGCTAGAGGCAAGGATCGACTTGGGTTTGTAGACTGCCAGCTAAAAAGAGTATATAATCAGAAGCAATGTCTCATTTTAGCGAACAACTAATAGCAGTGAAGTATGATTTTAATATCACCTGGTTCACTGAAGGGATGATCTTTAAATCTGTATTTGGACAAACTCCCATTTAAGTTTTGTATGACTAAAAGTTGCCGTGTTTTATTGATTACACTGGTAGCCACGCTATTATAAAATGCTCATAGCGGGAACATATTGTAGCTTGCGCTTACTTAGAACATGCCTGAGATGGGCATCTGTGCTGTAGGTCTCGCATTGTCCATCACTAACAGTATTTAGTCTCTGGATGAATGGCAATAAGCAGCTATTCTGTGTTACAGGCCTGTCCCGAGTCTTGCCACTTATGTGGCTTCTTGATTGCAGGTGGGTTGGTTGTTTTTTTGTTTTTTTTTTTTTTTTTTAAGTTCTCTNTTTTTTTTTTTTTTTTTTTTTTTTTTAAGTTCTCTGTCTCTGATCAAAGTTCAGCAAAGCTCACCAAGATTACCTAAAATAATCTCTCATAAAATCGTTATGAGCAATTCAGCATGTGAGAGAGTAAATGTAATCTTTTGGAAGGTGCTGATTTGGCGGCTGTCATCGATGGCTACTATTCAGATGAATAGCATGAGCAATACAAATAATTACTTCTGTGCTCTAATGAATTCTGTTTCTCACAGCCTGTCAATGTTCTTCTTTGGTCTGTAAGTCCAGAGACACAACCTTTGGATTGCAGGAAGGTGCAGGATGCTGTAGGACAACACCACTTCTCTTTCAGCTGGTGTAAAGATTGTGATCAGTTAATGCAATTAACATGTACGGTACTGGTAGCTTTAGTGACAGAAGTTGCACTTCAGGAACTGCAGCACCATTATCAGACAGCATTAACTGCTTCTGCACTAGAAGGGAATTTTTAAAAATTTATTATTTTGTAATAGGTAGTTACTTAGCTTTTACAATCAGGCCACTTCCATATACCATAACTAACCATTATTCCACAGATTGGTAAAATTTGAACAGAAATCACAGTAGATGTTTGAACCACTAATGCAGAAAGGTTTCTTTTAACATGCTATTTGTGAATATCCTTTCTCACCGTTGTTGCCAGACTCTGCATCAGTGTTTAATGATGAAAAAATACTCATCTGAATTTCAGAACAAAAATCGGGGCATTTCTGTCATTTTTATTTAGCTTGTAATATAAAATTAGACTTGATTTTGAAGCTAACTGTAGTAGTGCAGGCTGCACAGGGGTTCCTCACGCATTCTCACCTGCTTGGTGGGTTTTGGCTTTCTTAGGCACGTTGCAGGTGGCAGAGTTGGTTGAACAAGCCAATCCTTCATGTGTTCACACCAAATGGGCTGCCTCAGGATTGTCCTTCTTTATTTCCACTAGAACCTGAAATTGTGGGACCTATAGAGAATATTAATTTAACGTGCACGGTTTCTCACTCCAGGATGCGTACAACATGGCAGAACTGCAGGTCTCTATTCAAACCAGCCCGGCCTATTCCCTCTACAAGAAAGAAAAACCAACAAAACTGAGCAGTTTCTTTAGTGCCGCGTCCCCAGGCATGCAGGAGCAGACCAAAACATCAGCGACTACAGAATTCTCTTTTACTGGCGCAGACTTTGGTCAGTACTTGTCACAAGTTGTCAGAGATGCCGACCGCCATCCCCAGGCTGTGCCCCAAGACTCACTGCGGGTGTTCTGCACGGAAGGAGAAGGCTCGGTTGCGAGCAGCCTGAGTACCCTGAGCTCCTCTGGACTGGGTGAGAGTCTGGTGTACGACGACATTAAAGAGTGGGGACCAAAGTTTGAGAAACTTAGTGAACTGTACTCACATATTGATGCAGAGGATCTGTAGATTACTAAGTCTGTTATTTTCAAAGTTGGGTACTTAAGTCATTCACGTACAGTGTTTAAGAAATAAATAGATTTTTTGCCACCAGGGTAATAAAGGACTCTTTGAGAGATCCTATGTATCTAAGCTAAGATGGTGCACAAAGCATGAAGAAAGCATGCTGTGTGTATGGTTTTCAGTAGGAGCTTTAGCAGTTACTTGAAGAAAAACAGCACGTTGTCTTTTTCTTGTAGAAATAAAATCCATGTTGTATTATAATTATACCCATCTTGTTTCCCTGACTGAGCCTCAGTTCCAGCACCTGCTCCCTGAGCCTCGCGCAGCTGAGAGTCCATGGATCCAGGTAAAGGAATGGTGATTCTTTAATTTAACTTGGTTATAACTTAACAAAATCCCTTTATGCTCTCATATAAATGCAGAAACTGAATTTAGGCACAACACATCAAGTCAGCTGCTTGCAACTAAATACTTTTCTTAATTAAAAGGCCAGCTTGTCTTAGATATACTAGCCTCACAGGGCACTAGTTAGGAATTTCTCTAGCAAACACCACAGTTCACCACAGTCTCTCACTTCTAATGGGCTACTAAACTGAGCCTAAACTAAGGACCAGCCTGAACCCCATCCCTCACGTCTTGCTAAACCTCCTTTCATAGAAGCATTACGATTGTAGCCAGGTGATGCCTTGCCAGGAAGAGCTGACTGGGGCTACAGATGCATTTTCAGTGAAGAAAACCCCCCACATCCCTTGGATGTTGTCAGAATACCTAGTGTCTTTAGGATGTCAGAAGACTGAAGGTCTCTCCTGTATCCAAACAAGAACTTCACTCAGCACTGGGATTTTGAAAAATAAATCCTGTGATAAACGAAACCCTGCCAAAAGTCTAATAATTCAAAGATGGTAATGTTCCAAAACGCATGAAGGACAGCACATAATAATACAGGCCTCCCTCAGATACGTTTTAGTAGAAAAATATTGATTAATTGGGGATAGAGAAATACAGGGAAAAACTAACAGTGGTTGCTGGGGGTAGAATATTATGCTCTAAATTATCAGTCCCCTTTCTGGACTTTTTTTTTTTTTAAACTTGACAATATTTGGAAGAGAGAAAGCTCCATAAAATTAATTTTTATTTTTTAATTTAAATTGAGACTGCTTGTATATATAAATGGAGTAAAGTGCAGCAAGAACACAATCTTATTTTGTGCTGTTTCTTTACATGATATGTATATTATATGTATTATCAGCTGATATTATGAATATATCCTATAGAGTCTAAGATAATTTGGTTTATTAAAACAAAGCAGGAAACAATGTATTGTAACAGACATTAAAACTGCTTTGCTTACAGCTGCATCAAGTAGCTTGTTTTGGGAGGTCTGGCTTTTATGTTTTTAAGATATATATATAAAAATAAACAAATGTGTCACCGCAGTCTGCGGGCTAGATTAATTTGCACATTTCCCAAATAAGAAATGGTCACACAGTATCTTGTTCCTGTATGCATTCGTGACACACTTGGAAAATTCTGAGCACACAGTCAACTAATGGTTACATGCTGCAGATAATGTGGCATTTTCATCTGGAAAAGCTAAATGCCATTTTTACAAGTGGCTAATAGTTTTGATTCACAGATGGTACATAGTCTATGATTTTGCAATTTTACTGATACCTTTATCTGTGAGGAAACACAGGCTAGAATATCGTGCAATGTTCACAGGTCAGGTATGTCAGATTCTGTATTTCATGATTATAGCAGTCACAAACAGGATATGGAAAATGAAGTAAATGTATCTTATGCACCAAAATCTATTCCTTCCCCGAACAGCAGTAATTATGTCTGCATACCTTGTGTTCTTTCCGTAACTATGGATATGCTGTCATTTTGGCTGGTTTTAATTTAATTTAGCTTGTAAGCTCCTTGGGGCAAGGACTGTCTTTATTTGCCTGTGAAGTGTCATGCATATCTAAGGCACTGTAGAAATAATAAATAAGCCTTCTGCATATGATGTCTCTTCCTTGCACGTATACAAGGTTTACTAAAGCTTGGACTGTATTGAATTATTTCTCTCAGCTTTGATCAGATACTTCCACAGATGTGGGTCATGCACGCTGTTCTGTCTGAAAAGCTGAGGGAAGCAGCAGTTGCTTCCAGTCAATGTGTGGACTCAAGACATGCTACCATGTACAGATCAGTTACTCTTCTCAGATATCTACGTGCTTTTTGCATACAGCATGGTTGTGGTTTGTGCAACAATTAGTCTAAGAAGGAAATCCTTAAGTTTGCATTCACAGTATGTGGTAGGACACATCTCAGCACAGAAGGTAGACAGTCAAAAGATCTCCAGGCTTGACGAAGAGGAGAAAGTGCAAGAGACTAATAATACCCCTTAAAACACTCCAGTTATTTTCCTTCCTCTTCCTCCCCAGCCTGTGATCTTAATTCATTCCCGCATGAATATCAAGTTGAGATTTGCAGCAAAATGCAATCAGTAGATGAGTCAGTGGTGCTTTGCTCTAAATGTGTCACAGTTACCCCAATTACTGAGCACCTGGGAAAAAAAAGTCACACTCTGACCTTCCCAGGAATGTGCTCAAATAACTTGACTACAGAGTATTCTGTGATACAGAGGTCGCAGTCTCATTTGTTGAAGCTCCTACTCCATCCATGAAGTACTTCACTGGTACTGGGTGACAGTAAAAACAAGCCTGAACACAATTCTGTAGCTTGGTGACCGGGAGCCACACAGGCAGCTGGGTTGTGCAGGCGCAGTTGCAGAGTTGCTGAGGTTGAGACATCTACTACCATTCCCAAACAGACACTACCATTCCCAAACAGGCAATCTGGAAGGCAACCTGAAGTTGCTGCTGTACTACTGCTTCTTCCCCTCTTACAGCTATGGCACTGAGTTGTAAACAAACATAAATAATAACAACCACATCCTCAGAACTGCTTGTATAATGGCAGTTAGCCATACGTTTTACAGAACATACAGTATAAAACAAAAGGTCAGGAAACATTTTAAAACTGCTGTAGGAACTTGTGTAGATACAATCTCGGTAATAGGACATACTCATTTGCAGCTGCCATGCCCTATTAAAACCTACTTTTCCTCTTTTTAGGGATTACTAATTAGTTCACTTAATTTATCTGTTTTAATTTGCATGCTGCTATTTTAATTACTGTGCAATTTCTGAAGTCATATCTTCACTTGTTCTGCTATTACACAGACACATACAAATATTTCAGTACCTCTACAAAAAAGCTTATCATGGTATAGCACTGACATTGCTCAGGAAGAGGAACAGCTGGCTTGACAACAGGAAGCTTTGCGAGGGGTGGGGGGAAAGAAAAAAAAAAAAGGAATAAAAAATCATTGGGTCCCTAGGTAGTGGGATTTTCAGTAAGCTGGTACTTTTATTAATCTTCTTCCACGTTCTTTACAGACTTTAAACATGTAGTAAGAACATTTTACTTAGTATAAAGTATTTGTAAAGGTCTGAAATTTAAATAATCATGTGGATATTAGTATTTAATCTGTCTGCCCGTCAACTACATTAATCTTTGTGGTTTTCCCCTTTAAAATAACATTCCAAGTATATAACATGTAGCCAAGCCATACAAAAGCTGATTGTCCTTAGGTCTGACCTACTGGCTAGTACCAGCAGGTTTAGAAGGGAAACCGCAGCTGTAAAAGGAGCAGGATTAGGCGAGCAGAAGAAATGGGGGCATTTTCTTAATTATAGAAATGCTAAAAACCATGGCCATTTCCTGGGGATTTAAATAAATATCTCGCACCGTGCTATTGGTAACTGTTGATGAATGAGGAGGTTTTAGAAAAACTAGTTCTCTGGAACCCTGAATCCCCTCTATGCAAGCATACTACCTTATGATCATGTTCCATTAATTAAATTAATCTTACAGAAGTCCTGTCTGTACCTAATTAACAGTAGTGACAAAACTCCCGAAAAACTCACTCTAAGAGCAGTACTACACATGCGAAGGTGTGACTGCACTCGGGCACAACGGAGAAAAAGACATGCTGGACAGCTGTATCTATAGCTCTACACCTCCTGCTTCTCCCTGCTGCAAGACGGCCTAGACTTTTAAAAGCTTACCTAAATCAGGACCTAATCCAAAGAAAGCGCTTGCTACAGGTAACTTTACTCTCGTAAAGAATGCAGGTTTCTTTTCAGTGTGTAAGAATACGAAAGATTGAGCTACAACGTGGAAACATGCAGATCCCGATTGGTCGAAGCAAATTATATTTACTTCAGTGGAGTAACTACCTCACGCTACTGACCTTGCTGAAGTTAAAGAGTATTGGGTGATGACTGGTAAAAATCACGGCTGATACACCTTTACCTTGTAATAAAGAAAGGAAGTCCAGCAAGCTGTTAAAACACAATGATGATTCAAAAAGTCAGTGATATATGCAATGTAACACGGTTGAGAAAAGTCAAAACTTCCTGCTGAAAAATACTTTGCTTTCCTCCATGTGGACTGAAACAAAGCTGATTCCCTAAACTGCACTTTTGTCAATCCATCCCAACATAAAAACCACCAAAAAAGTGATTTTCAAATTACACAATTTATTTAGTATACAATAGTCATTACATATCCTTACAACAATGTATTATAAAATAACTATGTTAGATCTCACCGGCAGAACACTGAAACAAGAAATGAAAATATACTTATGGATCTCAAAGGCTCTTCTCCCCTAAAAACACTCTGGCTACTTGATAACACTTTGTCTCTGTGATCTAAAAAAAGTAATCCATACCACAATTCCACTGATAATGAGCAGCTTAAAAGCCCTTGCGGACAACAGGTAACATACATGAGAAGTCACGATGGTGCCATTCCCGTTGCTAGTTCTTTGTAAGATTTCAGTAAATGCGCTGCCACAAGGGATGTTCCTGGGGGTGGACCCTACTTAATAGAGAAACAGTGATGCCACAGCAACCACTTGGAAATAAGGTGCATCAGGATGATGTAGTTCAGGACTAGGTAAAGTTATTTTAAAAAAAATTGTACATTTTTGATGCAGTGAATATAGATCACAGCAAGAGACAGGAAGTAGACAAAATAATTATCAATCAGACCACTAAAACACCACCTACCTCCTAGAAGTCTCCAACTCTTGCACCCCACCTCCAGGAACAGGAAAGGCAGCCCTCCGCCAGCGCTGGCCACTCACCCCAGCTCCAGCCCTCCCAGCTGGCCTCGCTGGGGCGGGCAAGCCTTTAAATGAGGGACAGAGAAACAGCTGCTCCCTCTCTCCCAGTGCTGTCCCGATACCTGTGCTGCTTTCCTCTGAGCTGGTGAGTGGGTTTGTTCCTTGGCTTTTTCTATTTTACTATTTTAAGGAGACTGGTCTTCTGAATGCTGTACTACATAGTCACTGAAATACACCCTTCCCTTTTAGTATTAAAAGTACAGGAATTGTTGGAATTGTGTAGAAGTGTCACAAGCTCCCTAGGCTTTAAAGACTGTGAGCGTCAGGAGTTAAGCAATCTCCAAAACAGTCTGCATCTAATACTTCACATTTCTGGTGTGCTACATTGGGGGATGTTTGTGTTGCAAGAAGAAACTATGTTACTGTGGTGGTTCTGGATCATGACAGCCCTTGGTTTTTATGCTTTCCCAAGACCAACCCTAGCTTGGGGTCTTTTTTTTTGTTTTTTAAAAAAAGAGAAAACCAAAACAAATTTGCACTTGGTAGTTTCTATGAAAAATTTCTCCTTTGGCAACATTAGAGACTGTATTTTTTGAAAAACGTCTATTTAAAAATAATTACTGTTATAGTCAGGCCTCAGTCTCAGCTGTTACCTACAAGTAAATTTTGAAAATGATAGGATACCACTGGATCTTGGAATCTCTCATTTCAATCAGAGGAAAGTCACTGCACCTTTAAAGAAAAATACAACCACATTTTAAAATACAACAATACAGCCTAGACATACTTTACCTTACGTGTGCTTGTTTTCAATTACTGTAAGGCACTCATTGAGGAATTCACTGACCCGTGCTTCCAGTAAGAACAGGCATGCATCATTACAGGCCTAATTAGAGTTTTAATACTGATTAAAATGTTTTATTATTGTATTATGTTATGCTGCAGTGGTCTCCAACCTCATTAAGGGACATAGGCGAGAAATTACTCAGGAGTCTCAGTTGCTCAGTTTAACAACCTAGCTACTGTCAATGTTTGATTTAAATACAGCCTGATTAAAGCACACTTTGCTTTTGTGTTAGCATGAAAGTGCAGAAACATGTTGAACGTTGTTTAATGAGTATTTACTGAATATAAAATTGTTTGAGCATGTGACATAACCATCTCCATCTCTTCAGTAATTTACCTTAGTACAACTGAAAAGGGAAAACATTTAAATCATTTGGAATTGGAACACAGCTCAGTTGTGAAAGCTAATCTCATTACACATCTTGATTAAATTAAATGTGGAGTTTGCTATCAGTAGCACTTTAAGTTTCCCATCATTAGAAATTAATTGCAGTGGTAATTATTATAACTGAGTTATTTGCACAGGCCACAAACACTCTCATAGGTGTTCAAGTGTTAATTCAACGTTGGCCTAGAGGCACTTGATTATTACAATTCTGTTTTTCGTAAGAAACAAATGATCTTAGTGGATGTCTAATTAAAGTTGGAGAGTACTGTTAGACTTTCAATCAGATTTAATCTCTACTTTCAATATAAAACCAAAGCAGCGCTAAAACACAGCAAAAGTCGTGTGTTATCTAAATAGCATTTAGAAAGTCGATACAAAGTTCTAGCTGGTAAAAAACCAAAGGGTACAAACAAATCACAAAATTCTCAGGATTGAGGCCTGTCTTCACTTCATCCTCCAAGTCAATTTCAAGTAACTGCAGTCTATTTTTTAGGATAAAGAGCAAGGACACAATGATTTTGTGCTAAAATAGATAGCTTTGTGACTGAAAGAACATAAAGCAAAGCTCTAATACCTGAACATATTTTAAATACCTAAGTTCCCTGCTGATTTTAGAGATGAATTTTTCTTTTTCAAGGTTGGCAGTGTTCAATTTTGGTATCCTATCCTGGAATTCACATGGGGAGAAAAAGGATCCCCTGTAGTTCAGAAAGCAAATACAGAAAATAGTGTTGTGAGAATCCAAGCTGAGAAATTTGTTTTTTTGTTTGTTCTGAGCATTTTACAAGGATACAAACATGCAACATGTATCAAGCATGCTCCAACCTTTTTTTCTCATTAGAAATACATAATACTCCATCATTAAATGCTTAACGTTATAAAACAGTATGTGTCTGTATCACTAAAAATGCCGGACAATGACTGAAATTTGACTCTTCAAACTCGTTTACTGATTCTGCACTCACTGATTCTGCAATCACACTCACAAGCTTGGAAACTCATATCCACATATATTCCCAAAGACTTCAAAAAAGAGGCACTAAAAGAGCACACGGACCTGTCGAAGAGGATCAGATTGTAAGACAAAACTTAATTTTTGTGACTATTTTCAGGATTCATAAAAACAATGCCTACTCAGCATAGGAGTAGCATGGCCTGCTTTCACTGAAGTTCTATTGTTTTATAGTAAAAATCCAAACTGTTGGGCAGAACTTCATAGGCTAGCAAGTCTGCAGCGGTCACGCAGGCTGCTCATTCTGTGTGTCTTCCAATCAGTTAAAACTATAAAACAATTATATCTTAGGTATTCAGAAGGTCAGACTTTATAATCAAAGTGGTCCCTGCTAGCATTTATTTACGAATCTATGAAAATTTTGGCAACATCAACATCAAGAATGTTATCAAAACTAAACTGTCTAAAAAAAAAAAAAAATAATCACAGTAATTAAACGAGAAACCATGAATGTAATATGTCTTACAAATGTAACACATTTGTAAAATTCTGCATTCTCTGCTGTGGGTCCTAGCATTAAAATAGTGAACTTGAAGCCATGGTGGGAAATGTTATTTATGCTTAGCAAGTTTGTAAACATGGAATGTTTTGTTTTGAAACACTCTAGTGAAGTGTATTGTATAAGAAGGCAGGTTTTTTTTAATTTCCTCACAGAAGCGAGGATACAACGAAGGTTTCAAATCGGGTTCATTCTCTCCCAAACCATCCATGATCTGTAATGAAATTGAACAGATTTGTGAAATATCTTTAGCCAGTTCACAGTTACAGGCAATAACAAGAAGCTAAAAACAACCTCGACAATACATTCCGTGTGTCAGACTGGCCAGATTTGTTAACAGTGACTGTATGAAACAAGTGGGAGGAAGAAAATAACATTAAACCAGTAAGATTTATAGTATCGTCTCTCTATTACGGATAATGCTGATTTGTCTCTCTATTACGGATAAAGCTGATTTGTCAGAGGTACATATCTGCTTTGAGTTACGCGGTTTACACTCTGAAAGGGAACACTATTTGTGTACTGCTAACTTGAAGCTCATCGTGAAGTGATTACTTATGTTGCCCAGGCTGAAATGCCTCCTTTTTTTATTATTGAATACCATTGAAAGTAAGCAGTGTTCAATTTGGCGATTTTGAGAACGTCTAAAGGCTCCATTAGATTTTACTTCCCACACTCCCGATGAAGTGGAAATAACCCAAGCTACCTCAATTCATAACTGTATTTCAAAAAGAAGTTAAGCAAAATGTATTCTGTTTACAAATCTTGTACATAATACTTACATGGCCATTAGCTATATCAAGTAAGTCACGTAACCGACAGCCTCTACTGTGTCTTCTTTCGTAACAAATGCTGTCTTCTAGGATCACATAGTCTGTGCCAAAGGATCGCAGTATTCTGTAAACATCTTCAGGAGATCTCTTGGCATAGATCTGATAAATCTATAGAGGAAGAAAACTAAGCTGTAAGACACATTACATTACCATTATTTCTTTGTTTGCTCTTTCGTGATTACTTTATCTTGAACCAGAGAAAGAATTGAGATCTATAATCCATGTGATTTGAATTAAATGTTTAAAAAAAATAATGATACATGCTTTATTCAGTAGTCACTTAGATTTTCTCTGTTATGGCTACTATGATGCACAACAGTACTGCTGCTGCCAACAAAAACACTGGATGGTGCTGCTGTCTGCAGAAAGGCCTTGGCAGATGCCTGTAAAACTTTCAGAATGTCTGAATTATAGGAAAGGATACCTTAAAACAATCTCCCCAGCTTTGTGTGGAGTTTCTCAAGGTGGCTTCTATATAAAATGTTATGTGCTAGTCTGGGAACTGAAAGGAGTATCAGGGAAATCGGGAAATGCTCCATGAGGGTTTAACAGCGCAACTGGGCAGCGGGAGCCATTAATGCCAACAGCACCCAAACCCACTCCCTCAGAACTAGCTCGAGTACCTAGGTACTCAGACTAGGTATTCAGACATACACCAGCTGCCAGAAGCAAGTAGCAGATAAAGTACTATGAGTTTCACAGAAGAAGTTAAATTCTGGAACTGTATCTGAAAATAAATTAGTTCAATGAGTAAATCACGCGATGTCATTTGCAATGTGCCGTTAGAGGTTGCATGTGTTTTCTGGAATGGAGCCACTGATACGGATAAGAATTAAACAATCAGCATACTCTTACCTGTTTTGTTCTCTCTCTCAGATTCTTATCCTCATAATGGGGATGATTAGTTAATGTCCGTCCAGTGCACAGTTTGACGCCTGCTAATAGCTGCATGCTCCCAGCAAACACTGCTGTGTTTGGAGTGTTTGACCTAAACAAACGTTGATAAGTCTGAGGAAGTCTCTGTAGGGGTATTTTTGCATTGCTTGTTACAGATCAGAAGGAAAAAAAAGACTGAAAAAATATTTTTCTGCCTCTCCTCTATTCAGGGAGAAAACTGTTCAAGCAACTGTGTGTTCTTCAAATATGAAATGGACAAATCATGATAATACTATCTAACTGCAAATAAAAAATGTACTATGCACTATGAGGAAATTTAGGGAAAACACAATCCTGAAATTTCAAAGCACTTCCGTATTTCATATTTCTTGGGTTCATATAGCCTCTGAATATTTGTAAATTTCTACATCCTAATTCTTCTAATATTTCAAGAAACTTACTGTGACTTAGATTTGTGTCTGATATATAAGGTATTGTATATAAAATGGGTTATTTAATCTGAATGCTAAAACTTCTTGTTACTGTCCTGGCACTCACCATTCACTTGGAATGAAAACTTTGTTAAGTGAGACATTAATCCTCCTATTCTGACAACTGTGGGAGAGAAATCATGAAAAAAGTCACCCCAGTTGCAAAAAGCAGGGTGGGGGGAGGGGATGCAGAAGATGCCAGATAGAAATACTGTCAATTATTGGTACTGTCATCTCATCTGAAATTCAAAGCCAATGTCTAGAATTAACAGTCTCGGTATCTCAGGACTGTTTAAATACATGTAATGAAAAAATTATTTTTTTGCTAACCTTCCCCCCAACAAGTTTACAATCTAAAGTATACATAAAGACACAACAGAAGGGCATAGCAGAAAGATGAAGTAAAAATGCCAGGCAACAGACACTACTATAATTAGACTAATTAAAAATGGTCATAGTATGCTTAAGTGTTTTCTAGCGCTTAGTAGGCATATAACTGTGAAAAGTTCTATGAAGACTAAAACAACAGAAAGCAGCATACATTAAATCAAGTAAAACGAAATTAGAAAGGAATGTGAATAGTTGCCTAACATCCACGTACATGCACATACGGCACCTACAGTAGTCAAATAACTGTGACACTCTGGGGTGCGCTTTAGGGAACCTTTTGAAACTGCAGCTATATATTCAGCCTTCTTTAAGCTCCATGATCGGCTTGAAAATGTTAAAAGACAAGTATTAAATTTTATTATCGCCTTTCAAGAGATTATGCTTAGCAAATGAATTAATAATTACAAACCCTTCCTAAAAATTCTTGCATTGGTACATTAATCTCATCTCGCAAGGACAGAGATAGTATTTCTAATAGGCCAGTTCAACTTTACTGATAGACGAGTTTTTCAGCAGTTTATAAAACCAGTTTAATTTTAAAGTTTAAAAATATTTAATCTCTTTTAAAAATTTCTTTTTACTTAAAATATTCAAAGCCACAAGTGTCATGAAGTAAATGTTTCATTAGAAGAAATGAATTCATCTTAGAATTTAATATTATACAAATGTAACGGCCTTGACAGGCTGTCAGGTCGGACTCATCCCTGCGTCTGCAGGAAAGCACTACTCTTTAGACTACGCTGAAAAGAACGCGGACTAGCTTTAAGGGGGACTTGGTAGGGCTCAGACACCTAACTGAAAATGATTCTCAAAGCACCTTCAACATGTTTCTATGTTTCTGCCTGGGCCAGGAAGCTTCTCGTGTGAAAAGTCTGTTTCTGTGTTTGTTCAAGATTAGTTCAAATTTTACAACGCTCTGCAGTACTTATCTCCTCACTTGGCCTTATTGAGGCAATCCTGCATCTCCAATTCCTAAAGAGCCCAATATAATGAAAACTTGCAGAATCAAACCTTCTCGAAAAAAAACCAACCTACAGCAAGTACCAAGGGCAAAATCATATGAAAACAACAACAAAAATCATTCCCAAGAAACAGCCTGCAGCCTCTTCTTACAAAAGAAAGCTAGAGGAAATGGTGATAGTGCCCTTTTTCCATAACATACTGGTAAAAATACTTGTCAAAAATGTAGAAGATGCAGGGTTCAATTCCTCCCCTTTCTAAAAGCACCCACCCTTGCTCAGAAGAGGTGAAATATACCTGAGTGCATTCTTTATTTATCAGGTATCAAGAATTTTGCCAGCACTTCCTCCTCTTCCTATACCTTATATGCAATCTAGTGACCCTCGCTTGCTTTTCAAAAAATTGGCTTACGTGCCTTGGTCCTGGATGGCATTCAAAATCAGGTATTCCAGGTGAAGGCAGATGTTTCCCTGAGACTCACATTTACATGTTTGAAGTACTAGAAAATCATTCACCTTAAGGCATATCACTGTTCACATTTTACTGGGTCCAGCTTGGTTCCCCGACCAACACGAGCCACTACCAGAGCTCTGGGAGGCACTCTTTTCCTGCGCTTTACTGGCAATGCCAGGAACACAAACCTGGCACTGGATTTCACTGCTGTGGCCAGACACTTGGAAGCGATGCTGAGCTTCTTGCCATGTCCGCCCTCCTTAACTACATCTTAAAAGAACTTCAGCTGGTGGCTGTTACTGAGCGTTTACCTTCTGAAACAGCCACCAGAGGGAGACATGACAATTAACTTATATTTTTCAGGTACAGGATGATTTCTGCATTTCATGCGAGTGTCTTTCTCTAATACTCCTACCTGAGGCAGACACTAACTGCTGTGCTCTGTATCCAGGGCAGCTAATGTGCTTCAAACCACTGAATGACACTTCTCTATTACAGAAAAACGAAGCAATTTTTACAAATGTCTGAACAAATGATGTATAAAATGAAAGGATAATTTGTTTTATAGCTTTCTGCCAAGCTCCATACCACACCGCCCAACCTGCAAACAATTTATTCTGTACGAAATGTCACTAAATAATGACAAGGACTTATAGGTCAAACTGATTTACATTATATAATTTAAATGTCATTCCAAGCAGACCTGATGGCATTTTGAACAAATAATCTCATTTAGTTTTGAAGCTATAAGCTTTCAACAAGTTAATTACAGCTGAACTAATGGGTAAACTAAGCACTATAATATATCGTATGAAGCTTTTCTTTACCTACACTTAAGAATTCAGAGAATTATGTAAACACTAAATAATAACTCATTTAAAAAAAAAAAAGGGGTTTTACAGGAACCAGATGTCTATGCCTAACTTGCAGAGACTCAAAGTGGCAGTAATTCTTTCTCTTATTAAGCTGCTAAAGAATTATTGTGAGTTGGTTTTAAGGAAGCGCTACAGAAATGGCCAACATTGCAATTATAGGGTACATCATTAGAAATAAAATGGCTATTTCTATTAAAAGCCTCCAGAGTTGAACTCTGTAGTTGGTTTTCAAAGCCATAAAATCTGCCAAATCTCAGATTATTCCTTTACAAGTGCCTAGGTGTGATATGAATCTACAAAGCAAAGGGGTTTGAGAAAAGGGGTTCTCAAATATGCCATGTCAGTGTCGTGGGTTTTTTTTCTTTAAAAGTCTTTTTATTTGCAGAATGCTGTATTAAAATATTACAGGTTTAGCTGCAAATGATAGTCAGTAAAGCATATTCAGTCAAACTGTCATGGTTCTTTTTTTTCCCTCTGGTTTGGAAAGACTGAGAATTGCAAAAATGGAAAACAACAGCCACAAAGAAAGAGCAACAAGATGCATTTTTGTTAGTCCCAACCTCAGTTTTATGCATGCATATTTTGTTCACATAAAGGAGCGCACCTACACAGTTGGTATAAACCTAGTTCTCAGGCACTATCTCATGCCTGAATTTTACTGACAAATCAGTCAATGACAAAGAATAAGCCCAAGAATTTAAGAACAATAATTAAAAAAAAAAAGTGTAATATTGCCTTTAAAGTCTGGAATATGTGTTGATTTCAGTGTGATTACCCTTGAAAATCAGGGACGTAAGTAAGAGTGAAGAGTTAAAATTTATAGCTGGCTTGAAATTAAAATATAGCCATTAATATAACTATAAATTACTAAATGAAAGAACCACCATTGAAACATGGGTATTCCATTTTTGTAACCTTAGGAGCTTTTTGGAAATTTGTGGGGTTTCCACTAATATAAAAATTTGCCTGCTTGTCCCCCACACCTCATTCAAATACAGCTGACGTACAATTATGCTCTGCCAAATCTCAGTCTCAGTTAACTTTTCCACTGCTTTGGTTGTTGTCTGAGATTTCTGAAAAGCTTTTCTATGATTTTTGGTAACTGCTTATGAAATATTCCACAATTCTAGACAGGTTTCCCCTTTAAAGGCAGAAGACATTGCTTCTTAAACACTTACCAGAAGTAAACAGAGTAGGGAAGTTCACGCTATTGATTTGCTCATTCTACTGATATTCTTCCCCATCTCACAAATGAGCATGTGGTTCCTGTTGTCTTAGGGAGAAAGACCAAAACTAAGAATTTTAATGTACCTCCCATGTGGGAACACAGCTGTGAACTATCCCTGGGTCACTGGCAGGACCTTCTTGATATTTTTTTTTTTTTCCTTTTAAAAAAGCTAATAAAATGAGGTGGTGGGTAGGAAAAAGCAAGAGACTGGGATATGCGAGATCATTATGTAAAAAACTGCACTCTGCAATAGATGCAGTCCAATACTATGCAGTAGCTTTATTGTAAAGATACAAACCAGTACAACTTCCTGAAAATGCTATGGTAATTTTAGTAAGGGGAAGAGTAAAAAAATACATCTGCAGACACTTCACAGTGGACAGACTAATAGTTGGCTATTATTCAGATTGTATATTTGGACAAGTTAATATGCATTTAGATGTAAGCAAATAGAAGGGTTTTCTTGTTTTGGAGAGATTGCAAGACAGATGAGTTATTCCTAATTCACTGGTATACATGACAAATTAGAGTTTCTCATACTGAGTTTTAATAATGAATGATTAGTTCCTGACACCAACCTTGACAGATCATTAACTACAGCAGAAATATCAAGTGTTAGTTGAGTAAAATAGTTTTCTTACACATCAATTTAAGAAAATCTGTCCCACTTCAAGAAACTTACCATAAATTTTGTTGACTTGTATTTAAAGCATAGATAATTAACTCTTCTTTACGGAAATAGTATTTCTAAAAACAATAAATTCTAAGTAGAAAATTTCCCTCTGTAATCATCTGTCATGACTTAAAATGAAAAGAGGACAAGCACCAGTTTAGCATTCTCAGCACTAAGAACATATGAAAAATTATTCTCATCGGATCCAGTCAAATCCAGTTCATGGCTGGGAATAACTCCACATGCATATTTTATGTATAAATCTATATATAACTCTATATATTGTACACAGGAGGCCTGAACTATCAGACATTTACCATCTTTTAATAAAACAGTAGTGCTAAATGGAACTGGCTGGTAAACATTAGTCACAAAAATGTGTCAATATGGCTGCAAAAATTCTAAATGGTGGAAAAAAAACATGGCCTGCTTTCAAAATGAGTTAGTGAAGGCTTGTAATATATTTCACTTCTAAATTACTCCTTCTAGTTTATGGATTAAAGAAATAGAGCATTACTGAGTGTAAATCTGTTGCTATGGATAGAACAGGCTGGGGGACTGGTTTCACTGAAGTTCATTGCATATGAAAACACAATACAGGGCTCCAACGAAATACTTCAAATAGTTCTATGTTAAATGTAGTAAATTCAGATTTACTTTCAGAATGTTTTTCTCCAGAACATGAAACTGATTTCTTTTTAAAAAATCTGTGTCAGAGTTCCAAATAAATACAAGTCCCAGGAATATCTCAGTTCAGAACTTAACCTGAAAGTTTTTATTGGTTACTGTACGTTACTAGAGAACAGATCCCTTAAATTCACAGTCCTCCAGAGAACATCCTACCTGGCCCTTTTTCTCAGGACCTCCTAAATGCAGTATTCCAAACTGTTTCCACCTAAAAAATACATTCCTACGCTCTCTGAGAAAGCAAGAGTGATGAGGTGGGGTTGGAATGATTAACTCATACCCTTGAAAGAGGCTTTGCACCTATGCTTAGCCGTGGCATGTTCAAGCTCAATTATGAATATTTTGTTTACAGTTTAGAAAACATGTTGGGATTAATTCTAATAAGTATAAACAATTTCGATCATTTTAAAGTTCAAGAAACAGACTGTAGAGTACAGATTTTCCAGCCCTACAACTGTACATCCAAGCTTTTTAAAATTATGAAGTTGAAAAGAGAAGGACACCAGGCTGGGCAAAAAAATAAAAATAAAGTTATTTCACTGCAAAGGTCTATTAGTGTAAAGAGGTAGCTATAATATGATGGAAGAAGCTTGACACCTCCAAACTGACCTCTTTTGGCTGGGAAAACTATGTGTACTTCTGGGAGCAAATAGAGTCAACTGGTTTCCTGATGCACATGCATGATACTGAACCAGAACAGAGCAGTCCGGGGGACTCTGCATGTAGCTGTTCTCCACAGCTGTTAATATATGCTAACCTCTCCATAGCCCATTCAGCCTTAACTATCTCCATGGGTCACCAGAGTTCACTAATGAGCTGTGACAAATAAGGAGAACACTATAACTAAGAACATTAGACCTACACAAATAGCATTTAACTTAAATAGAGAAAAAATCCTCTTACTTAATCCAGTTCATCAGCTCCACAGTGTCTGGGTCATAGAATTCTCTCAGCTCTGACAGTTCATCCATTATTCCTGGCCAGAACTATAATGAAAACAAAATAAAACAAACTGAAGACAGAATGAACAAAACAAGTTCTGTATGTTGAAACATATTATTTCCTCTTAGCTAGTAACTGATCTTGTCCAGCTCATGGAGAAATTGCAAGACATAAGCGTATCTACCCTTCTTATGAAGGACAGGTGGCTGTCCTTGCAGTATGAATACACAGTTGCAGAGTTTGAGACCTGCAGCTCCTGCCAGATGACCAGAAGAAACAGAATTACCCGTTGTGGTGAGCCTGAGAAGAACAGATCTTCTCAGATGCACATTTCACTGGAGGTTTCCAGAACTCTACCAGTTAAGATCAGTTTGTATCTTAAAATCTACGGGAAACTAAAAGTTGCCACCAAATATGACTGTTGTGCATTCTATCTACTTTACAAGCGATCCACCTCAATTCCCTGGACTATAGGATGAATATTAATGTTTTAAATTATTTCTTGACAGACCAAGCTTTAAGAAAAGGAACAGATAAAGAGGCATCATGTAGAAGTTCAATACGTAAGAGCCAATCCATTAAATAAAGCCTATGATTACAGGAGAAAGAAAGGCCCCAGGAATTAACATTAAGTTTGGAAAGGCAACTTACAACTAACTAAAAAAAAAAGGTAGGAAATCTGTATCAGAAGTTAAAATCACTAGATGCGCTGTGGATGCCATTAATGGCATTTCAGAAGTTTGAATTCAAAGAGAACCACTGAAGGAAAAAAAGAAAAGTGTGACTGAACAGCAATATCCCATAGGCTACTGGGGGAAAACATTTCAAAATTTACTGAAGACAAAGAATACATAAATCAAATTTGGAAGAGAGAAATAAGGATTGAAATTGATTCTGAAAAGCTTAACCCTCCCCCAAAAAAAGCTAACAGAACAGAGATTTATTTAAGGGTTTCTTGTTGTTTAAACTAGTGAATATTCAAGGGCAAATGGGAGCAATTAAGAGAGATGGTGACAATGCTAATGACTAACTGATTGCTTTGCATCAGTCTTTACTACTGAGGATGTTATGGTGAAACCTATTCCAAACCTGCTTTCTTTAGATAATAAGGATTGCTGGCTTGCAAAGTGAAATGTCACAGTAAAAAAGTGTAAGAAAACCCACCTGATAATCTAAAAAGCCGTAAATCATCCAATTTAGATAGTATTCATCTAAAAGCTCAGAAGGCATTTGAATGTGATGCTGCTGAACTACTTAGCAAAAATATGCATTCTTTCACTACAGCTGTACTTACGTAGGAGGACCGGGGAGCAGGAGATATAATTGGGCCAATTAAGATACCTATTAGTTTAACTGTTTATTTTATATATTTGTTAAAGTAATACTGGCTGGTAGACTGAGAAACATCTAAAAGATAGCTATGGCAGTATCACAACCTTACAGTTTTGGGAAGTACAGTAGTATTATAATAGACATATTTCTGCTCTTCAGAAAATCTCTAGAGAGATTAGTAAATAAATTAAGCAGTTGTGAAATGAGGCTGTAGAGTCTCATAATGAATCAAAATTTCCTCTCTTCATTACTAAACTACTCTGAATAGCTAAACATTTGAGAGCTTGGAGCCCTTCAGGCTGGAGACAGAAAGAAATGGGCTCTCCTGTGCTTTTAGATTACGCTGCAAACCTGCCCTGCAACCTACTGAGAATCTAATGCCACTGTGCTATCGCCAATCCATATAGCTTTTCCAAGTCACAACGTCATACTACTGCAACTTTTGAGTGAGCACAAGCAGTTTTCACTGGAGGTAAATTTTGATTAGTAGGGCTTGCTATTACTGAATTGAAAAAGAGAAATCTGAGGTAGCAAAATTTTCAGGTAACACTACATCTAATTAATCAAGCCAAGAGAAAACTGAGGACCTTCAGGAGTTCCAAATACAACAGAGTAACAATGACAAAGTAAGTAAAAAGTAAAGCATCCAAAAATATGGACCAATAACACTGACATAACAACTTTGTCTTGTAAATCAAATATATGTCAGATTAAGAAAAAGGGTACTGTGACACAAAGAGAACAGATGGAGTATATCAGGGATGTAACAAACTGTTCAGAATAAAGAGTGGTATGTAAAAGTGGTTTCCAACTTGTAACATGCTCATCTCTGGGGTCAAAGTCTTCAGGAAAAGAAGTCTGTTGTCAAGACTTAAATTAGCAACACAGGGATTTTGTTCTGGACTGGAAAAATCTTAAGGACTTGTAATTTCCAAAAGGCTTAAAAACATACTTGTATAGGAAAAGGTAGTATGAAATGTTACTGCTGACTTGCATCAAAACTAGAAACAAAGCAAAGAAAATACAAAGATGGCATACTTTAAACTGATAATGGGGAATATTTTTCCTAAGGTATGTAATTACTCATTGAAAAATATCACTAAGACCTAGAATCTGCAAAAATAAACAAAATAATAAACTCTAAATTTGATGACATGACTATAGAAAGAAGTTGAATTATTAGGAGATATAGGTACTAAAGTTGTTGTTTGCTCCCCTATCCTAGCTCCTTGGTGGACAATTTTGAAATTTCAGAAGTAAAATTATCTCTTTTGTGAGTGAAAACATTACCCCATCTCTCTATATTGTAGAAAGATTTCAGCTTTCTCTTTCACATTTGTTTTTTCTCTGGCTTGTGATCATGGATTTCGTCCAGTATAGCAATGCTTAAGTTCCTTATTGAATGTTCCCTGTGCTTTGCGTTTTCAGCGTACTTTGATTTATTAATAGTTACTATGCCCAAATATACACATTGAGGATATACACTTGATAATTTTTAACTCAATGCCTGTGATAAGAACCCAGAGATTTTAAAAAGCTTGCAGCTTTTCCCAAAGAACAACCTATGTTGTTCATTCTAGCTAGAAAGGCCAGACTTAGACAATCGTGCTAGCCACAAACCTGGAGAGGCAGAACAGTCCACTGATGATTACGGAAGTTCAGTACTTCTCAAATACAAGGATGCTTATTTTGAATTGAAAAAGGATAAGCATTAATTCTTTGGCCTCTGAGTCTAAGTGAAAAGCAAGTACTACTACATTATTTATAACTACTGTTGGCCTAAGAACGAAAATTAAGAATCTCCTTAGAGAAACAGGATTAGATATTATGACTAGAAACATAACATTTTCTTTTGTAATTTCTTCTATGAACTGTCAAGCTTACAAAATTTAGGTTTAAAGGATAAATACATACAGTACATACAGGGAGCTCTTCAGTACAGCCGAAGACTGCTCAGATCATTGGTATATGTTGTGCTATGTGCTGCAATAAATGTATACGTTTGGAGCAAAAGGACTTGGCCATGAAGAAGATAAAAATGCAGTTTGAGAAATCATATGAATGGATAGTTTACTAGCAAAGAAAAATCAAGATCATTTGGCAAAACCAGGAACTACAGACTTACTGAAGTTCGGGAACTACATTTAAGTACCAACAATTTATTTAGGAATAACTGACATACAAACAAAAAATGATGGTTATTATTCTGTTGAGAAGTTAAATGCAATGGACACAGATACAGCTGAAATCTATCTATAAAGAGTATGAATTGAAACATAAATAATATTTAGTACTACATTATATACATGCTGTGTTATCTTCAGCACAGCTAAAGTATGTGTGGAAAAACTTCAGCACTTCACTTTATCTAAAAGACATCTGCGCTATACTAATGAAGAAAACTTGTGCAAATAGAAATGTAGATGTCTTATAGGTCTCAAAACATACTGTACCTGAAATCTGAAAGATAGCTAGCATTGGAGCTGCATCTGTATCTCAATAAAGCAGTGTTCAAGTGATGTATTTGGGACTGTAGTAACCGCATGCCTCAAAAGAGGCTTTCATTAGCTTATTCAGGATTAAGTTAATAATCCCATAAAACTCCTATTTTGAGGAATAGCACTAAAGAATTATTCTTCTGACAAACGTAACCGTAACAGATAATGAAATACAAAATTACCCTACTACTAGTTCAAGAAAACTAGCAATGATGACCAGTTAAACTTTGTGGTGAATATGCAGGCTGCTCATGCAATTTGAGCAGTCACAGTGCATTAACAGATAAATTCTTATCTGGAAAAGAAAAAGATAAGAAGTCTCTGTTATCAAAATCTACTTGCACTGTCAGTTTGTTTCTAAAGGTTTTAGAGACAGAATATATAAACACATTCTCACAGAAGCAATGGATACTTTCTGGATATCTCTCTGTAAGAATTTTTATTCTGACCATTGCTGGGGAATCTGGTGGCAGGTTTTATCTGTCTGTCAGGGAGGCTTCTTTCCTGAAGGCTCGCTAACTCTTACAGCTTTGCAGAAGAGACACAGACACACAAAAGATAGCCACTCCTCTGGTAGCTGAACTGCAAGAACTGACTTTAGACAAAAACACTGAGGTGTGATATATTCCTTTACTCCCACTGAGCACTTTAAGAAATAGTATTTTCAGTATGTCAATAAAAATTCTTTCCTATATTTAGAAGAAACACAAAAATGAGGCTTTTCAGGCAGACTGAGCATAACTAATGAGTGATCTAAAGCCTATGAAAATCAGTGACTTCTGTTGACTTCAGAATTGAATCTGACAGGATTTAGGAACTTCACATCTGCTCATGAAGAGTGGGAGGAAAATTATTCCTTGTTGATCTGTCACATTAGGCTCTCTATTAGAGTGTAATGCTCTTGGCATCACCCATGTCAAAAGAAATGGCATTATTTCTATCCTTTTCAGAGATGATGAAAATAGTAAATGACTTCCCTAACCAGCATACTAATGAAAAAAAATCCTAAGAAGTTCTCTAGCAGAATAAGAAAATTTAAGTGGCATACATCAGTGTAACTTTACTAAACAAACTGTTACAGTCTTTTTTTACTTTTCGTTTCACTGTTTTAAAGGGGGAACAGACTTCCAGAGCGAACTCTATTAGCAGCTTTCTTAACTGTTATGCTGTACTACTACATTTTTAACTTTAATAATGAAGTTCACCTTGAGTTTCTCTGAAGGTAATTATTTAACAAATATTCTCATCTCACACCAGGTACTGCAGAAATAACTTCTCCATCAAAGTAGCATCTGATGGTTTTGTCTTAGTAATTACAGACTAAAAGAATGGTACGCCCATTAAATTAATATTCTAAATCTCACTGCTATGACATATGAATAATCTTGTACATGTTATTATTTTAAATATATTTTATGTATTTATATTTAAACGTTTGACCATAATTTTTTTCTGGGACAGACTGAAGATAACATAAGTACTTGCCTCGTTTTACAATTCTATACTTTAAAACATATGAAAGGAGGCACAGCAGTATAGAACGTTAGGATTATTTCTGCTCCTTACACAATTTAACAATCTGCCTCTTATTTGCAACCTGGTTAAAACCAAACCAGACACCTTACATTTCCACAAAATTAGGCATGTAAATCACACCTGCTAACTTACACATACAATCAGACAAACATTTGTATCTATGAACTACTTTGGATCAAATGAGCCCAACTGATTCTTTACATATAATTTTGTATGCATAAAGGTACTTCCGCTACGGGCAGTCTATCCCCATTTTTAAAATTCATCTACAGGTCTTGTATGTAATTATTTACAAAACAATATTCCCTTATGAAAAAAGGAAAATTCCATGCAACTAAAAAATGCCAAGACATTGAGAAAAAAAAATTCTTACCTTATATGAAATGTATAGTAATGTAATTATTGGTACAGAATACTTAATCACACGTGTCTAAGAGAAATCGCAAAAAAAAAATTGGTTATTCTGATGATACATTTATTTGGATAGACTTTTTTTAATGTATTGATATGTGATATATTTGCAATGTGGTGGAATTTACAGAGTTTGGATTTTAAGACCATAATCTGATTTTGTTTTCAAGTAAAACCCTTAGTACAGACTCACCACAAGTGATCGATATATATCTATATACTTTAATCTATCTTCTACAATGTGGAAAATACTGTATTGTTCAGTGTAATAGACTGTAAAGGTCTTCTGAGACCACTGATGATTTCTTAATATGATGTCTAAGGTTTTTTTAGTAAAATTGTGGTTATTTTTCATAGCCACATCTATATTGCCATCTAGTGTATTCAAATGGAATTGTTTTAATATATAAACCACTAGAAAATACATTTTATTTACAAAATTTGTACAAATGTACTTCAGAGATATCCAGTTTGAGGACTACAAACAATATAAACTTCAGATGCCTTATAATTCTGAGTCTTGATTTGGTTTAGATATGGAGCAAACCCAAATTTCATTAAATACTTTAAGTATAGTGCTAACCCTCTGCGATGTGTAGAGATGAATACATTTCAGGATAAGTTTCCATACTTCTGTACTGCACAGGCCAAAAGACGCAAATACACACATGTGGGACGTCCAGAGGTACTTCATTCTGGAAGAATACAGACAAGTTTTTGCTGATCATCTGGAGCTCTGCTAAGCTGTGCTGATGAGAGCACTTATGTTAGTGAAATTCTGAACACAGTTTTCTTGGACTTTCAGGACTCTGAAATAACAGTAAAAGACTGACTTTGCACTTTGCTATGTGATCTTGAGAACACCTCTGCTCCCAAACTTTCAAACATTCTTTTTGGCAGAATTTTGGGAAATGCCTCAGTCTACCAGCAGAAACACACAAGGGAGAGAAAGAAGGTTCATGATCCTATCAGTTTGCGGTCAGCATATTTTACACTCTTATCAAAACATACTCAATTGCCTAAAAAAGCCTTTAGTAGAATTTAAAAAAAAAAATATACCTCATTGTGCTTAATGCCAGACATCCAAAAAGAACTGTGTGAATTAAGTTGTAAGCAGCATCAGGCTTCAGTGTTATTGGGCATTCTTCCATTTTTTCCATGAACTGGACTTGATTTGAACCACTAATTAAACAGGAAAAATAAAAAGTGTTATATTAAGTTCTGTAACTTAATAATTGTCTGCATTTTAAAAAGCATTTAATCCTTCAGATGCTAAAAAGCAATACTACTGCTATCAGTCCACAATCTTCTACTACATCTATAGTATAATCAAGCCTGGTACCACCAACTTGATGCAGCATCAGGTATTTATTTTCTGGAAAGGCAATGGGTTTAAATGAGCTGTTTTATAATGAGATAAAACTGTTTACAGAAAGGCATGCTTGGTTTATTGCTTGAAGTAGCTACTCCCACAGGGTTCACAGGGCTTTTGATGAGAGTGAAAAATTTAACTGTGTTTTGTGAGGCTGTGCTGGTATATCCGGATGCTACTAAAGCTGTAGGTTGGAAGTAAGTTTATAGAAAAGAAGTGCTGAAAGGACTGGTTATTGCTTGATGTGGCTAGTCTTGCGAACATACGTGGAAGGCTGATCAAAAAAGAAGTAAATGTGTGTGGGTTTTCCCATTGTTTTTGGATGGGGGATAATTGAGATAACTAGGCAGTGTTAAAAATTAGGGTTATGTTTGGGATTACATTTTAGGATTACAGAAAATAGGAGCTACAGAGTCTTTTGTTTGTTTTTAAAATTGATTGATGCAGTGAGCTTTTTAAGACGCTGGTTGAATAGTACCAAAATACCTTACAGATGACTATGACTTCACAACTATCACAACATAGTTTCAAAATCAAAATGTCTTAGAACCTCTCCCCTCCCCTCCCCCCCATTTTATTGTGTTTTCCATAAAATCGACAGAGTGGCATTGGTTATGTGACACTCCTTGAATTTTTGCTTAATCAAGTTTTATATCATCCCTTCTAACTTTTACCCAGGTTGTAAATGTAAAACTGAGAGGTGTATAATGAACCATAATTTTTTTTTTAATAGCAGTTCAGTACTAATTTTCTTCTAGTGTTCTGTAAATTCCTCCAAATCCTACAGATTAACTACAGCAACTAACAGCAGTGATGTGCAGTTGCAGTCTACCACTCCTGGTTCTTCACACAGATCACAGGAAGTTCAGCACAGACTATCGTAGCTCACTTCTGGGCAGTCTGAAGATGCCACCAGGGAAATCTCTGATTGGGAGTGCTTTGCACAAGGAAAATGAGATGAACTAAAGAAACTAACATTGTTTTCTATAAAGACACCCTTCCCCTGCTTACCCTCCCCCAAAAAACTTCAACCAAACAACCCTACGCATCCTGCAAAACTTCAACAGCAAACAAAAGAGCTTGAAGGAATCTAGGGAAAAATGTTTCTTTGTTTAGTCTTGGTAAATCCTTTACATTTATAGCTTTAATAGGAAGTTACTTATTTTGCTTGATCTCCCTATTATAAGTCCTACTGCTTCCTTAGTATCTGCCGAAAGTAATACTGTATGCTGCTGTATTCAACAGTCAGTTCCTTAGCCTGTTGAAGAAGAGGAAACTGATAAAAATGTGAATTATTTTTAAAACATATTTTACCTGAGGTTCCGAAAGGCAACAATTACAGCTGTTACTGCCATAAGGAAGAGAACAAATACATAGATGTAAAAAAGTAATGTATCCGAGAGTCTTGAAAAAGTATTTAATGGTAGTAAACCAAAAGCTTCTTCGCAAAGATACAGGTTAGCATCAAAATCTCTGCAGAAAAAAAGAATAATCCTTGTCATCATGTATTTCATAACTTGATGTCAAAAAGGACCAAAGTCTCCTTTTTTTTCCAAGCAATTGTAAAGCCACAGTTGCGCAGGTTACTATGAAGGAAAATGTATGACATAAACATGAGGTAAAACCCCATGATTTATCACCAAGATTTTAAATGAGAACAACCTTTGGGCTTCACTTAATGAAGTCATACAAAAAAGTAAAATTGCAGCTAAATCATACCTTGTTGCCCCAAATCCAAATTTTGCTTTCAGGAATTTGAATATATGTTCATCTGACTCAAGATTAAGAATTTTCTACAAAGGGCAAAAAAGAAAGGAAAATTTTAAGTATAAAAAAAATAAGCTTCACACAGTAAACAGGTTTTTTTATCATTAAATGAAACTGTGAAGCAAACAGGCTTACTGAGATAGGGTACTCTGCAGTCAAATAAGCATTCAGTTTGTAATTATGGTTCTGTGGTCCAAAGGGCAGCTTGCTTACTTTTTAGAGTATCTATCACTGTGAGTTTCTTATTTACAGCTAAAGATTATCCAGGAAAAGTTGGTTTTAGCTGTATTTTTTATTTCAATGATTTATCACATCTCACTATGATACTCTTAGCTTCCACAGGTACTACATTTTAATCTGTTGACATAGGTCTTTTGAAGAGACTTAAAACTCAAAAGAACAAAAAGTGTTATTGTCACTAATGTCTGCAGGTATCTCCGTGTACAAGAAGCAAATAAAAGTATGGTATGGTCTACAACATTTTTATAACAAGTATTCACTTTTAACTGCATTCATTGAAAAGTAAATTCAATGAAACAATTTGAAAATGCTCAGCAGTATCAGAATGCAGTGTAAGTATACACTTGTCATAAAATTACAGGTGAGCTTCAAGTTACGAATACGTATTTATTTGGTGTTAATTGATGAAGTTTTAAGAATAGGTTTTAAAATCTATATAACAAAAGGATTAGCAAAACAATCTTTCATTTCTAAAACACAGTCTCTGAAATGCAATGAAATGTCACTGCAATTTTTATTTAATGATATTACTGTACATGATTAACAAATAGCTTTCAACGTAATACATTTTGTAAGTTTATATATTAAAAATTATTTGCTTACCTTTATGAATTTATTTATCAGGAGAGTCAAGCACAAGACTAATAGTGCATGGAGGATAAGTTTCCCAAGCCTATTAAGCAAGCCACCCCTTTTTAGGTTTTTCTAGAAAGAAGATATTGGTATTTCAGTACATTTGTATGTATTTGGAATAAAAGCAACACAGACTATTTGAAATACCTTCTCTGCTAAGCCTGATCAGGATCAAGTTTGTATTAGGTTCACGTAAGCAAAAATGTATACATAACCAAGTATCCAGAATAAAGATATATTTCTTCCACAAAACTGAAGAGACAGTATCATAAAAACTCCCCACTGTATTGATCTGGCAGAGTTTTGTAACTAGCCAAACAGCCTTCCTTCAGAGGTGGCCCCAGGATATTTATACAACTGCTGGGACCCAGGGCAACTGTGGTTGCATTCCAAGATTCCCCTAATTTCAATAGTATTGTGTGCCTTTTGAAATATCTAGTCATTAGGTGGAAAAGGTGTCTTTTAGCTCTAACTGTCACTTCATAGGATTTTGAGCAATTTTCCAGTTCAAAGCTCCAGATCTGAGAACAGTTCCTCAGCTGCTCGTGGGCAATTTAGAATAGGTGCAGACATTGTCTACCTATAAAAAACACAGTCTTGATTTTAAAAGGTCACGAGTGAGAGACAGCAGAAATGGCCCTGTCAGTTCATATATTCTGTTTAGAGGCTGTCATCAATGCCAGTATCAGAAAAAAAGAGAACTGTAAACAGAGGAAAAAAAATCCTAATCTTTGGGAAAAAAAAAAAAAAGATTTCGGTAAACTGAATTTGACATGTGCCTAGTTCGCACAGAATATTGTGTTGGAGGCAGATCCATAAATCCAAAACAAGTCCTGCTGAAACAGGTGTACAGTCCATTTATGCAATTTTTTTGCAGGATCCAAACTGCAGCTTGCACAATCGTAAATGTTAATAGCAATCACAGAATTATGGTGTCTGATGCACTTGGTTACGCTGTAGTTAGCGTAATTGAATTCATTATTTGATCATGCAATGTTTTTGTTGCTTTACGCTATAGTAATTCCTCTAATTGGTATTAGTAATTTAAGATTATAATGCATATAAATTAGTCATTTATCTATATATATCACACTCTTTATTTGGTACTACAAAAATATTTCAGTACCTACCTGGATTGTTCTTGCTATCAAGACAGAAGCATTAAAACTTATAAGTAATGATCCAAGAATCATAGAATTAAAGAACTGTAGGACACACACTAGCAGCAATCCAGAAATCTGAATGATATAGAGCCATGTAACCTGTAACAATAATGAGATTTTTATGCATACAAGACTCTACAGTCATAGCTTTTTCTTTGAATATATTTTAGTATTTATTTCAGCATCAATTATTTTTACAAAAAATGTATCATCTTGGACTAAATCATTATGCTTGGAGCCATTACTATTATTCTTTCTATATTCATGTCCTGAACTAGTTAGGTTCATATTTTATACCTAGAGAAGCCTGATGCTATAATAAAGCAGACGAGTTAAACTATTGCAGTGAGGAAAATATTAATTACTTAATATTTGGAAGATGTTTTGTATTTTATTTAGTCAAGGAAGTGTTTCTATAGCCTCTATAATGTCTTTATGACTAAAGAGTTATGGCTGAGTGAAGTTCAGCAATCAAACGTTAGCTGATTTCTCTAACTTTTTAAGAATAGTTTTGTATAGTCCTTTTTGAGCTATGCAAAACTATTATGAACATTCAACTGAATGCAAACACTAAAAACCAGCTGATTTTCTAATACAGTGGTACCAAAACATAAACGCTACCTGACACAAAGACTCTGAGTTTACAGCAGTGGTGTAAATCAGTATCAAATGGCCCAACAAACTCTCAACAGTTTTAAACAGCACTTTTTTGAAAATTAATATGGAATAAGAGTGGTGCAGTAAGTCCACTTCAGTATAATTCAGTATGAAGTTGGTAATTTGCCAGTTTTTAAGGCAGCTGATTAGTCACATTAATTGCTAACTTCAGCTTACATTTGCAGATATAATGAAGAGTTTAGAAATTGTTAAATAAACCACATTTATTTTGATATGTGGCCACCATACTAATTTTCAGTTAAATTAATACAATCACTAATATTCAAGTCTGCTTCAAATTTACAATGAAATTAACACAAATTACTCTTCATCCTACTGCAACCTTCCTTAAAGTTAGAACCGTGTTCAACTAGGGTAAGATTTATGAGGGCTAAAATAATCACAGTAGAATTTCACAGTGACATTACATTCAAAGACAACGTTTTCATCTTCTACAGTATATTTCTATTTCCTAGGATTAACTGTAAATGATCCCTTATCTCCTTAGTAACACTTTTTTTACTTTTTGGCTCATTCAGTTCAGCAACATAGCAGCGACAATGTTGTTATTTTTTGGTGAATTTCAATGTACGCAAGACAACTGCTTTTCTTGAGCAATCTGGTCTATCTTCTTCCTTCTCTTTGTGGTACAGTGCCCACACCTAACTTTCAAACAAGGATGCACAATACTTGAGGCAAAATTCATACACTGTTATGACTTCAGGTTAGGCAAAGATTTCTTGTACTACTTTTTTTTTTTTTTTCTGGCCACATCCAGAGGACATGCTTAAGCTGCAGCGTTAGGTCAACTGTTACAATGGTGTTTAAAAGCAATCCCTTAAGAGTGTCAAAACATAGCTGCGTCTAAACAAAACTAGACCAAAATTAATCAATAGAAATGAATTACATAACATGAAATAAAATCAGCTGAAGAATCTGTATTACTTTAAGCATCCAGGCCACCGGTCGATGAAATACCTCCAAAATTGTTAGCTTTGACAGAAAAGAAAAAAAGTTTTGCTATTTCCAAACATGATCTTACCTTTGCTGTGGGAAGCATGTCAAAGCAGTCCAGTATGAATAATGTCAATGCTTGTATCAGCATCATAAACTGATTAAATTGCCAAGTCAGGCTAAAGAGAAACGTTGCTATGAATACAGCCATAAGTGTCAATCTCTGGAAGGAGGCAAAGTAGTTTTATTTAACTTTAGAATTTCCTTCATTAAAAAACAACCAAAAGCACAAAAAACCCCAACAAAAACAACCAAAACACACCTTAATTTCCTTTTATTTTAAATCCATTTAAAAAACATTAATACGAGTTTTCTAACTGCAGTAACTGCTTGGAGGATAATGAACATTTTTTTAGTTACATGTTCTTGTATTTATGGCTGCATTTTACCATTGTAATACCACTTGCAAGAAAATGGTGAGATCTGAAATAGTTTCAGCCCATAGATTAACATGCAATACGTGTTCTACTGTGCTATAAATAGCAGTTATTTGAACAAATTAAGGAGTAAAGGCTTAAGAACTTTTTGTCAAAGAAATTGTATCACCAATTTGCTTTTATTCTTGCAGATCAGGACAACCTCCTATATTTGTAAAATAAATGAAATCAACAGAAAATCTTTAATCCTTGAGCTTTACAAGCTTTTCTCCTGCCCATTTTGTGTTAGTCTCTTATGTTTTCTTAAATACACAGTACTGTTGCCTAGTACTCTTTAGAGCTTACCTTTTTTTTCTGTGCTGAGCGTAGGTATTCCTTTGTATTTCAACTACATTTAAATTAACAGAAGGCTCACATGAATAATGTTCTCAATGCTATAAGTGATTTGTGTGTGTGTATATCCACAGCTATAAATGCTTAGTAAGCATTTTGTCCTAAGTTTTACAGACAGTTTTCTGATACTAATTTTACTGTGTCATACTTATTAGAAATACTCACTTCTTGAACAGGCTGTAAATGAGTTCTGAGTAGGTATGTGATGGCTGCTATCTGAACAGCAAAGAACGGTAGTGCCCAGTTCTCTCTTAAAGGAATGGTGAATTCTACTCTTGTAGTATCTACTCTGTACAAAACAAATGGAGTTTCATAAATTTAAAACAAATAGAACAACAACGTCTTGACACAGATGTTGCAGTCACAGGCATTTTTGTGGTATTTTAACTACTTATTGATAAAAAGGAGGCTCTACACTCCAGTTCCACCTGCCTCTGAAAAAACATCTTTATGAAGTTTCTCCAAGTCATCTGTTGTTGCTGTAGGTCAGATGTTGTATTTTAGCTTCACTTACTGTTAAAAAACTTATAATATGGATTAAATCTTACTTATGAAGCACAGCTTGGGTAATTTAAAAATGAACAAACAAACCCCCAAACAAAACCACTCCCAAAATCCAGCATGTGGAGTTTTCAGACCATGGGTAATTTTGCTTCATTTTTTGATTTGCAAAAAGCACATATAGAATAAAAACAATAAATAGGTATCTATTTCTTCACTGTGATCCCAGTGCATTGGATTTGAATACCACTAAACTGGTTAGAAACTTCTGGTTATTTTTTGAATGTTCTAACATAAAAAGTATGTGATGGAAGTTAGTAAAAGTTCCTCAAAGGGCAGTCATTTACAAAACCTGAATTAAAAGTTAAAACCAAAAAATAATTCCTTTTTTTCTTGTGTAGAGAAAACTTTTGCTAAAAAGGAGAAAGTAAGCAACACATCCAAGATGCTTATCTGGATGAAAAAAACCTTCTAGAATGGAGTTACTCAGTAGCCTCAGATGTACTTCATCTGGACAGAAAGTCTTTATCCAAATCAATTATATGTACTTATTCTATTTGCATAAAGGATAACAAGCTTCCATTGTTCATGAATTATTAGAAAGATGGATAAAACAAATCTGCTCCAAATATTCTGTAAATGGAAAAGATGACCTCATGAAATATACATGTCAACTATGCACATTGCATGTATTTTTTAATTACTTTCATCTTAGGAGAAAGGAACGTTTTGCCACTATATACCTATAATTATTCTGTAATGGGCACGCTTGCAGATAAAATTCTTTACAGCTGCTGATTAACATATCAAACAGTTTTGATTAACTGACACTGTACTTGATTTTCTTGATTAAGTTACAGATAACAGCCTATGTCACCGGTCTTAGCTTCATGCCAGCAGCTTACTGCTGGCCTAAAGCCAGTTCTTTTATTTTTCTCTTTCTCTCTCCAAATTGAGAATTCTTCAAGTGATAAAGCAGTACAACAGCTCAATTACCATCTTTTTTCTCTGAGTCTTAGTGCAGGAGATGTCTACAGGAATAAGGGAACAGAGAAGCTGAACTTCTGGTGATCTTAGGTTGTTGAAGGAATCCCTGGAGGTTGGGTGTGGGGCAGTGAGGAGAAACCTGAAGGGCATATATGCAGGTGTCTTTAACATCTAAGGGATCCTAGGCTGGAGAAGACAGGGTACATCATCTGGAGATCCAGACAGGCCTGAAAGGTCCGCTTCCAGAGACCAATTTAAGCCAGAATTTTCTATTCAAACTTCTTGAAACTTTAAAATCCCAGTCTGCAATCTCAGCTCATTTCTGATTATTTTCTAATTATTTTGTATTATTTAAGGTTTTTTCCCCCCATTTTCCGGCTAATCTGGGGAGAGGCCTTACAGTTTCATTTTTGGTCAAATTAATCATACTTTTGAAGGTTTAATGCCTTACCTTTGACATGAGGTACAATTTTAGAGAGATTGCATGTTTAATCTCACTTACCTGTTTGTAATATACCAGCAAGCTGCCAACAACCCTGAAAGCCATGTTCCACTAAGAAGCCAGCTTGTTACATACAGAGCAATGACATAAATTGCCTGAAGTCCAAACAAAGTGTAGATATAAAAATAAACGGGCTCTAGGTATTGCTGTAAAACACAAGAATACTGATGTTGACATAAAACACTCATGGGGGGGAATATACTTAATATGAATTAGGTTTTGCTTTTACAAATTAAAAAGGTATCAGAAATATTTCTAATTAGAAAATAACTAAAAAGGGGAGCTATGATTCACTGCGCAATCTTCATAATGCACTTACAGTCTAAAGCCATAAATAAATGCCTACCTGAATTGGAAGAATCCTATACAGAATGCTGAGAAACACCTCCTGGTAAACATTCATTCTTTCAAGTATGTTAATTGTCCTCACAGATTCAGTTTTATTGTCATATACTAAACCATGTAAACCTTAACGATAAAGAGAAATTGAAATAGGAGATTGTCATTTTCCCCCTCCATCTTCATTTGAACAGTGAATAACTTTTTCAAAGGTATTTTAGGATCTCTTATCAAAAACTGCAAACTTTGAGTCAAGGATTCAGATCACATTACCTCTGAATCAACATGACCTTCTGAGGTCTTCAGTTTCCCTGCTTCAAATGTGGCTCAGAGTGTTAATTCAAGTACTACATATTTAGTAATGTATAAGACATTTATTTTAACACTTACATTCCTAGCATAGAATCTGTGGTACATACTGAATCTTGAGAACCATTCCTGTCACTACTTTGAACACAGGTGATGTTAATATTGGCAAATGTGTAGTATAAGCAAAATTGCTAGGGAGCAACAGTTAAGTATCTAGAAAACATGAGACTGTCACAGAAAACCCCCTCATTGTATAAGATTTCCTTGGAAGCTGTTCATTATGTCACTTATTGTCCAGGGATACAGCAAAAACATTGCCCCTTCCCACAAATAGCTCATAATTCAAATTAAACAAGAGAAGAATAAAAATTAAAGTAATATACTAAATAAACCAGCAAGGCTGAAACCTTAACAGACATGAAAGTTGTCCCTCAAAGTCATTGCCTTCATCAGAATGTGAAAGTGTGGCACAGAAACCAATGTATAACTGTGAAATTTATCATGTCCATAACTTAGTGGCTCCCTGGCGTATGAACAGAGTAAGTCTGTCTCCAGTACAATTGTTACACCATCTTTCAAAGCTACGGTATTCCTTGTTCCCAACTATATTTGAAAAAATATTAAAAACAGTCAGCTGGCAACACAAAGTAAAACTTACTTTACAGTTTACAATACCTTGCTGGATGGAAGCAGCCTGAACCATCTGTTTGTAGTAGGAATAATAAAGTCCACATTCTGTTCTGAATGAAATTTCTCTTTCCACTTCCTGCAAGTGAAAGTTCAATAGTAAATTCAGTTTCCATTTGCTTTTCATAATCACATGAAGCTGCCTTTAACTCAAGGTCCTGCTGCACCAGGGAAATTGACCTATACAGTGGCTTGAGCCTTTGGGTTTGTGCATTCTACACAATTTAGGTCAAATAAAGGTAAAATACATGGATGAATTAGGGTGAGAGGCAAACAGCTGAGGTGTCAATGCCTCTGTTAACTGGGGAAATGTACATGCCTTTTGTGATTCTGATGTTTTTGTGATTCTGATATTGGAAACATTTTGGATCTTTTACTATTTTTTGTAACATTCAATGTTTAGATAGGTGCAATGGCCAACAACTGGACTTTAAAACTGCATATGTTTACTCCATGCATTTAACCTTTTCTTCCAGATGTAGATATCCCATAGCGTTCCATGGCTTTGCCATCTTAAGGCTCGATTAATTCAGTGCGCTATACTAAGGACTGCACCATAATGCCACTGAGATCTCAGCTGGCAGGGTAGGCTGATGCCCACTTGCTAAATGCTGTTTCTTGCAGGAAGCCAGCTGTTCATCACTCTCATGCTTACACTATAGGTTAAAGGAAAAGCGATTCTTTACTTGATTTTAGGTGTAGGTAAAGTTATTATTTTTAATTTTAAAATGTTCAAATTATTTAAACTAGGTACACTTCAAACTATGCTTCTTTCTTGGCTGATATTGCAGCAGGTGGAGTCTAGTGAGATATGAAAGCTCTCCTAGAGAAAACTGCTCTCAGTACAGAATCTTTGCTTTGGAATACACCTCCTTTTGTTAACTCATTAGTTGTGAAGACCTAACGAAATTTAACAAATTCAGACTCTTGCGCAGCCACATTTAAACAAAGTAAGACTCCATGAACAACTAATCTGAAATGAAATAATAGGCATCTTATACAAAATTGTTGTATTGTTTGTGATCTTTTTAGTAGTTTATATAAAACTATTCCAGCAAATATCTCTGATAAGCAGTAAGTTAGAAAAGGTTTATATCCAGATTTGAAAACCCATACAATTCCTGTATGTGGTGTAAGCAAGTCATTAAGAAATGTGAGATTTCTAAAGATAATCTTATTTAGCTTTCTTTACAAAAGAACATCACTGAAATAACAGAACATTACTGTTTTCTGAGATTTTTATGAATGCCATTCTGGTTAATGCAACCTTGCATAGAACCTCAGGACTTTCACCTTTTTTAGACGAAGAGTCCCATCTCTTTTGCTGGAACAGAATAAACAGTATTTGAGAGCTAACATAAAGCTAGATAAAAAAACCATGTTCAACCCTCCTCTACTGCCCAGTATAGAATCTTATCTCAAAACATGTCTTTTATTGAAGTCAACTGTTGACAAACTAAACCAATATTAGTTCTGGTCTGAGAAAAATCAACAGATAAAAATGCATCTGATTCAATGTAAGTTCACAATTAAACTCTCCAGCTGCTCTACGACATACAAATCATTATAATACCAGCAGAAGAAACTGACATTGGCACTAAATACTAAAAGCTACACACTTAGCAAAATGAGAATGCTGGCTTTTGAACGAGCTCTAGTCTCAAATTCATCACTACTTAAAAGTTTTCTAATACCAAAAAGTGGCTGATTCTAAGTGCTCATAAAAAAAGAAGAAGAAAAAAGAAGGAATGTTAACATTTGGAATTTATTGAGGGGGAGAGAGTAGTCACAGAGGGGGATCTAATTAGCAAAAATGCATTCAAACATGATTAATTTGTAATCCTGGCACCAGCTGTATTCAACCAAATGCTATACTTTATGAGACAAACACTAGTGAGTTTTACATCTGTTTCATGCTAAGATAACATCTGTTTTATTCACTCACAATACTTTTCCAGTTCTACAGCAATTTATACTTTTCCTAGTATTCCATGTCAATAAAAACATACAGACTTATGGGTAAGCATTGTAAGAGCACATGTTTATCACTCTGTATATTCAGTTTGTGAGCGTTGAACAAAGAAGTTACCGCTGTTACAAGGGGAAAAAAAGAACACTACTGTCCTCCAGGATACATACAGAGTTGCATATGATTTCAATTTATGCAATTGTATCCTAATAATATTAAGCATTCAAAACAAAATACAAAGGACTTTTCCTCTCAAGGGCAGTGCAAAATTCTAGAGCTTAGGTTTCCTCAAAATCCTTAACTAAGTCGTTCAGAATACCGAGCAAGCAAAGTATGAGGTAAGTTCTTCTATAAATAACGAGTATAAGCAAAGCTCCAATTACTTTATTTTTTGACAAAGCTAAAGCACAATTTGAGTAATTGAAAATATTTTTCAGTTGTTCAATTTAAGATCAGAAAGATTTGAAAATCAACTCAACCATACAAGTGGAAACTCAATAGAGACAGCTGCTATCAATGTTCCTGGTTGAGAATCATGCCTTCAGCAAACGTATTTAATCCTTGTACACAGTCTCTTGGCTGGTTAACCTCAAGCTCATCTGTTGGAATGGCATGGTTCCTACTCGATCAGACTTTTGAGCCAGAGTAAAAGTACCCATAACCACTCAACAGGTACGTCTTTGGAAAAGTACCACCAAAGTACTGGACTCCCCTCCTTCTCTATATGGCTTACATGTTCACTTTGTAGAGTTCTAATTAGCTGGCTACCCGTTTCCCCACTTTCTCTCATCTTTGTTTTATATTCAAAATGTAAAAAGGGAAAATATAAGCACTACAGCGAAAGAATCCCAGGATTCTTATCCTGCGTGTCTGAAAGATCTGAAATTTGCTATTTTTATTCCTGACTTCTTGCAAGCAGCAGTTTTATTAAAGGAAAATTCAATAATAATAGTTTAAATGCTTACTCAGAAGGGATGAAGGACAAATGAGAGCTCTGAAGTTTACCTGTTTGTGTTACAGTATTAATTTGCTGTGTGGCCTTGGCTCGCTCCTGTTGTTTCTTCAGTTTGCATTTGAACAAGAAATACAACAGCTGACAGGACAGGTAATGCAATTCTCCCCCCATCTCCCCATTTCGTTATTTTCATAGTAGATCCTGTTCCCAAAAGATACTGTGCTTGACGAACAGTCACTAAACTGCTATTGAAATTACTGAAAGTAGACTAGCCATTTTATATGTGTAGCGCCAGAAAGTTTTCAGAAAACTGAGAAAGGATTTTTGGATAGGAAATCTGTTTTGGCTCTCACCATCATAAGGAGAAATTTTTGTTGTTTTAATGTATATGAGAAGAAATTCAAACTTTTTTCTTCAAAATTGTTTAGTCAAGATAAGTGATTATAACCTTCTGCAATTGCTGCTGGAAGCATACACAAACAGCTTCTGACTATGTGACTTGGTATTCTGTATTCTCTTTTTTTTTTTCATTGTTCTTTCAGGACGTCTTCGAATAATAAAAAAACCCCACACCAATCATGTACCTCTTTCATAGCATAAACCACTCTTTGAGATCTGCATTTTCAGTTTTTAAGAAACAATTTTACATTGTTCTCCAATGACCATGGAAAATTTATAATAGCAGGCATATTTATCAGCAAATAAGAGCAAGATTCACACATACTGCAGCAGCTGAAATCAATGCACTGCTGAAAGCCATATTCAAGATAGAACAAAACAGTAGAACAACCACAGAACAATTTTTCTAGTTGGGTGAACCATTGCTGGAAGACACCCAAAACTGAACTGGCTTCTATGAATTGCAATTGAAATTACAGAAAGGCAATCACTACAAGTGTATGTGCAAGTTGTGACTTCAATTACTTAGAAGTTAAGAATCATGACTTTGCATAATTAACTCTTTTTACTTTCAATTTTTAGGGTTGAATACAATTGCCAAACTGCACAATTTTGTAACTATGCAATCATGATGTCCATGTATCAACGGGGTCTTCAGAACAAAGATTCCATCTTTTGTACCTAAACGGTGTATGTAAAAACCTCTGTCTAGTCTAGTGCAAAAGTGCCAGCTAAACACTGCAGACCTCCTTCTACAAATGTACAAAGAGAGGAGTACCTTCACATAAAAGAAAAAATGACAAAACAAGTCTCTCATTATGTCTCACTATATTAATTTAGTAGCCATACATACCCTTTTGGGTATGAATTCGTACCATCTGACTAATTGTAGCTTATTGGAAGAAAGGAATAAAGTTCAGGGAGATAATATGTTTCTATGTAATTTTTATATCAGAGTTCAGTAACATTAAATCCCCAAATTTGCACTGTCTACAGCCAATTCAGAGTGACTGAAGTGACTAATTTAAAATGTAAAGAAATATAACTCATTTAGAATTTATTTTCTTTTCTATGTTTCCGAGCAGTGTTGATGCACAGCTATGTTTCATAGCTATGGGGATTAATGAAACACTGGATGTGTATTAGTATTGCATCCATTTTTTCTATATGTAATGTTTAATACAAATAAAATAACCTCTGCACTTCTTTAAGCAAAGCATGCAATAATTGTGTGCCAAAGATTAGACTACAATCCTCCCTTCTGAGAATTCTGTCTGGGGTACACACCAAAATAAAACTTACTTTTTCAAAATATTTAGAAAATTCATTTAATATATGCAAAAATATATGCTTGGGCCATAAAATGTTAAGAGAAAAAAAACAAATTTTTCATCTATTTTTGAGGATCTCAGATTGCTCCATGTTGTATTTTATGCTTGCCTTTTATTAGTATATGCTATGTGCTGCAATTATGTAAGATTAGCCAATTCAGAAGTGCTGGAAACCATGTACATACATATAGATATACTACAACGTCCACTCATATGTATAGGCACAGAGATGTCTCTATAGTGTTTTACAGATGTTAGCATGAGCCTTCCTGTCCCAGCTTTGCAGGAAATTTCACAGGCTTTTCATATGCAGTCTTCTCTTCCCGCACTACTCATAAAACAGTATTTTGTTTAAACTTTATCTCATCCATGTATTCTTTCTCTGCTTAGTTAAGAGAAAGTGTATCAAAGTGTAGTTTAGATTTCTTATCTTGCTATTCTCACTAACGGCCACAAAATGCTCTGATATGGATACTGGCGAGAAAACAAGTTTAGACTATATTTAAGTTAACAGTAAAACCTTGGAAAGCTTTGTGTTAATCAAAGTGAAAGCACAGTCAGAGTCTGACTTGGCAGACAAGTGCAGAAAATGCGATCAGACTTGACTCATCCCAAACCTATTTTGTGTTTGCAAATAAACCGCAGGGGATACTACCCGTTTGGTCTCAAGCTGTAATAGATTTGAGAACAAATCTTTAAAACTACCTTTGAATCTTGCTTGGGACTTAAGTGTTTACAAAATAAATTGCATTTGTCTGATCAATCAAGTTAGAGCTACAGCCTTCTATTTGCGAAGATATCCTTAGAAATAATGTAAGTTGAGAGTGCGTACATGAGAAACACAAACAGTATATACACTCGTGGAACACATAGCTCCAAAAAGCAGGAATATGTATGAAGCTTTATTGAAGAAGTTATAATATGAGATCAGAGAATATCTGCATCTCTTTCTGCTTTAACCTGCTGGCAGATGAACTTAATGCTTTTTTGAATCTTTCCATCAAATTGGCTGAAATTGCTCACGTTCCAATGTTACTAGTTATCCTATCAACTCCTTAGGATGAAATGAGAGCTACAGGGAACAGAATCCAGACTAAAAATATTTAGAGGGTTTTATTTCAGTTTTGATATCTAATGGCATTCTAGTGTACTTAAAATGAAAACAATAATTATCAAATAAAATGAGTATTTCATCCATAGGGGGGCAATCTAATTGCAACTACAGAATTGCTTCTCTCAGTGAACTTTGTGTCCCTCTGTATCAGTTCAACAGAATGAAAATGCTGTATCTGTTATGTTCATACATTGCCACAAGTCCATGCCTGTTTGTACTTCAAAATATACACCGCCTGTGAAATTAATCAATAATTGGGTTTGGAAGGAAAAGACAAACCTAAGGTGTACCCTCAATACATATACAAGCTATCTATATAATCAAAGAAAGATGAGAATGGGTACAAAACAGTATTATACGTGTATTACAACAGCAATTGTTTCAGTAAGTGCCAACTATTTTTATTACAGGAATATAAATGTTTCTGGGACAGAAAAAGCGTGTAGTATAGGAAAGATATATTGCAATGCAATTATCCCAATTAAATATACATGCTCTCTGAAAAATATAATACATAGACCTACCAGAGTGACTTTTAGGCATCTAAAAACAAAGTGACTCACCTGTTTCTTTTCTCTGGTTAAATTTAGATATGTGTACAGCTGCATTATTTTCCCATGCCATGATTCTAGAAAAAAACTAGTCAATCCTGGATCTTGGGAATGGTTCGTTTTACATTGGTGAATGTCTGAAATATGTTTTGAGGTTTGCACATTTAGGATAACATTATATAAAAATTAGTATTGAATAGTAAGAGACTGTGCCTAAACAGTATTACAGTATCACGGTATAAATAAAATTAAAGAACCATGTGCCAGGATTTTGTATATTGTCGAACTGTTTTTTGTTTGGTTTTGGATTGCTTTGGATAAAAGGAAGATTATTATAGAATAACATGTAGTAGATTGTTGAAATCCTATTCTAGATAACGATCAATGTTTGGAAGAACCATAGCTACAACTTAGGCAGGAGCTGTGTAGCAATGTTTTTAGAGAAAAACTGGGGAAAGTTATTTGTAGAAATGATCAAGTACTTAAAAAGTAGTGGGAAGGGAAGCACAGGGTTTTTGTAAAATTAAAATTTAAAAAATGAAATATTCTATGTTTTTGAGCAAGTCACAAGACAAATACATAAATAAATGACATTTCAACTAACACTCATGTTAATGCTCTATGAAAGCACTGATGAAACTATGAAAATGACTGTTACCTTAATATTGGAAAACCACAGGTCATTTTCATGCAATGTAGCAACATAAACAGAAGTAAGAAGTCCAAGAGAGATGGCAACAATTCCACCAACAGTTATTGAGAGTATGTTCCACAGCTTTCCACCTGTATGATCTCGGAAGAAAAATATATCACTCTGTAATTGTGAAACACATAATTCAGCTTAAAGGAATTTTGGAAACTCATTTATACATTGCCTGTGCTTGTACAGATTACATTCTGTTGATAACAGGACACTTTGTTTTAAGAGGTCTTTATGCAGATCTGGTTTTTATTTTCTCATACAGCAAACTCAGAGTATTTTATTTTCATGCAAAGTGAAATAAGGTGTACCTTAATTAGCAAAACGTAGTTATAGCGAAGAACAGCATGACCCTATACAAATCTAGATAAATACCATATCTAATTTGTAAATCTAAATTTAAATATCCTGAGGACAACTTTTTTAATTAAGGCAATACAGGATGACTGTTAGATCACAAAGTAAGATATTAAAATCTTCGTCACACGCCTTAAAACGGCTGCCTGTTTCTTTTGCGGGTTTGCTTGGTTTTTGTAAAAAAGCAACACTGAAGGTTCAGAAGTCTCACTAAATACCCACAAAGAGACTGAACAGCGACCAAAGCAGCCTTTGATAATGGTGTCATGCTCTGAATTGCAGATTACCTCCTGCTGATACCAGAATAAGATTATAGATGAAGTGCTGGGAAAGAAAGGTTGCGTTTCTAGGTAGCTCGAGCAATTTATTGTACACTTATGTTCCTGGTTTTTTTAGTTGTTTTGTTGGGGTTTTTTAAAATATAAGGCTTAATATGAATCTTAGTGATCTGGAATTATATCTTTGAAATGGCTATTTCATACAGTCTGTGACATCTACATAATGGGTACCAAATATGCAATTCGACAGAACTAAGGGCTGGGCTGGATGAGAACTATGACCACTTTCCCATTATGTACATAGCCTAAGTGTAGTTGTGTGGAAACAACAATGTAACTTTCCTGTCATGGACCCAAACTGCATATGTACAAACATTTGGAATTTAGATCAAAACATCCCTTGAAATAAGTTCATTAAAAAAACCAAACCCAACAAACTTTGCTAACTTTAAAGTTATAATTACAAACAAAAATGTTGTCAGTATTTCATTACTTAAACAGATCCTCCAATTAAGACACTTAATGTCTCTCTTTTAAATTCACCTAGCTAGTCTGTCCTATAGTAAAAAAGCAAGGGTTTGCAGTTAAATTCAGATTTCATGTGCAATCTGCTTATATTTTAGTGCAGCTTGTCAGAGGTCTTCAAATCCTTTTACGTTACCAATGATTTGAACTGGGCTTTGGTTAACAACTTGTGATGGCTACATGAAATCTGATAGTGTGTCACTGATACCAAATTGAAAAAAAATGTTCTCACCAGTTAAATTAGGATTTTTAAATGGAGAGGAGATTGACATGCAGTAATCTGCTTGTCTTCTGTCTCATCCAATTAATTTCAGCGATAGATATTCAAGTATGAAAATGTTTTGGTACATACCTAGTTCTAACCTGTGCTTAGAATAGATACCAAAAGCTAAACGCTGCTAAAAAGCCGTAACGTTACAATCCTTTTCATTACCCACCAGATGGAATTCTCCCATCAGGCTTCACATTCTTCTCCTCTGAAGGCTGATCTTCTGCCGCTTCTGTGCCTTTTCCAACCCTTCTCTGTCTTACGGTTGTCATGATGTCAGTCACTTTAATTCATTATTCTTCAGTCTGACTCCTAAATGGACACATCCAAGCAATGCATCTTCCTACCCAAACATTCACTTAATACTGTATGAAATATCTGAAAACAGAACCATATTTTACTGCCATCAGCAACTTTCACTTACAGAACTATACCGTAGTTGAAGTGTATCCTACAAAAATGCAAGTTTTAAATTTTTTTTTACAACATTATCAACGTTTACAACATTATCTTAAATTTGTAGAAACTTATTTTACATTCTCTTGAACATGTTTTTGGAACGATTCATTATTTTGACTGCCCTCACCTTTGGCCCTTGAGTCAAAATGCACATCAGGCTCCACTTATTTGAAAAAGTGTAAGACCTTCAAAGAAAAATTAGTCCTTTTAGGGTATTTTAGTTGGACACCTAAAATAGAAAGCCAGTGTTTAAATCTTGGCTTTCAAGAAATCCCAAAAAAGGGGCCCATAAGATGCAAAAATGATGCCAGAGAAAATGTGGTATAAAAAACTAAAGAGCATTTAAAAAAACCCTTGATGTTTTATACTATTAAAGCACCATAATATTGGAGAACACTACAAAAAGAGACAAAAAGAGCAGCTAGTCCTTCCCTGGTCAATTGCCAGGTGCTCTCTGCTCTGCTTCAACCTGCCGTTCTACATTTCAAAAATCAATGGTGTCCCATCCTGAATGCAAAAATCTGCTACCATTCCCAGAGCACAAACGCCAATATCCGTGTTACCAGAGGTGTAACTGAGTGGTAATGGTAATGCTCTAAGAAATATGCCTCAACTTCACAACTTTGTTGTTTTAGAGCTTTTGCAGTGAATGAGCTTCATCTCTTTCCCTCATGCCTGGGGAAACACATGGAGGGAGCTATGTGCGCATATATCCATGTTGATTTTAAACAGCTGGTTTGTAGAACACCTGATGATTAATTAACACAGGCAAGACGGTCATCATAACCGTGCTCCCTCTTTGCACCGCCAGTCTCAGCCAGCCTTCCTCAGTGCCTTACGCCGGAGGGAAGGGTTTGGCCCGGCACACACGGGGAAAGCCTCGACAGGACACCGGGAAGGGAACGTCCCGCCTCCGACCCCACAGCTGCCCGAGGTGAGGTGCGGCGGGGCGGGGCAGGCCCTGCGGCTGCAGGCCGGGCACCGTGAGGAGCCCGGGGTGATGCCGTCTGTGGCGGCGGGGCAGCGCGGCGGACAAGCGAGAGGGCGGCTGAGGGCGCCCGGGCCGACGGGGCAAGGCAAAGCGGCCCCGGGGGCTGGGCAAGGGCGGGAAGCGGAGGCGGGAGGGCCGGGCCTGTGGCCGCGGCTCCCCCGGCGGCCGGGGCGGGCCCCGCGGGGCGCGGGCAGCCCCACACAGCGCCGCTCTTCCGCCGGCGGTGGTGCGGCGCGTTGCGGCCTGTGCGGCCCGGCCCGGCGCGGCCTGCTCGGCGGCGGCTCCGCCGTCCGCCCGTCTCCTCCCCTTCCCCTCCGCGTCCCCCTCTGGCGGGGTCGATACCTGCCGGAGCTCCGAGGGCCGCGGGTCGCTGCAGCGGGGCGGCGGCTTCTCCTATCGGCGCCGCCTGCCCGGAACCGCCCGGGAGGGGATGGGGCGGAGGGCGGACGCGGGGCCTTTTGTTCGCCCCTGTGAGGCGGAGCGGAGGGGCTGCGGCAGCCGGGGCGCGGCGCTGGGCGGCGGGCAGGGGCCGGCGCCGGTGGGTAGGCAGGCAGCCGCCGCCGGACGGGGGAGGCCCGGGCGGGGAGGAGCTGTGGGGAGTGGGCGGGCTGAGGGCCGGGGCCGGGCTGCGGGTGGGGCGGCACCTTCCTCCGCGGGGCTCGGGGGGCGCCGACGGCCTCCTCTGCTGCCCGCGGGCTGTGCGGGAGTAGGTGCGGCGGGGACCGGGTTGTCCGCGGGAGCGGAGTCGGGCACAGTCGCGCCGGTCTCGGGCTCGTTCCTCTCCACCCCGAAAGGGGTTTAGTTTAAATGACAAAAGTCGGGTGGGTGCCTCCTGCGGGGGGGAGCAGCCGGTGCTCCGGGTCCGCCTGTCCCGGCGGACTTCAGCGGGTGTGGAGGGTCTCTTCTGAAATAGTGACTTAGAATTTATTTTTAGTGGTTTCCCCCCGCCCCCCCCCCCCAATAGATATATTTCCAGGTATATGTAAAGTGATTTTTGAATTGAAATGAGAATCTTAAACAGTAGAGATGTATTTTGTATTCAGTTTATTATAAACTCTATTGTATTTCTTGATCAACCGCAGCATAAACATGCGGGGGGGGGGGAGGAGACCCTTATCTGTGTAGCACAAAGATAATGGCAATACCAGACTTTTTTCTACTTCACAGGTACAACTTACACTTAGAATTGTTCTTTATTGTAAATTTTATTTGCAGCGTCTTTAAAGACAGTTATTGTAGGAAAAAAAGATTCCCCATAAAGCCTTTACCAACACGCCGACTCCCAGATCCTGGCACAGAAAGCAGATTTCCCAATAATCCATACAAATTCTGTGGAACAGAGGGGGATAGAGTTCACTTCTTCATGACAATATTCATTTGATGTTTCATCATCATTTTACAGTCCAGCAATACTTACTTTTTTATTATTTATTTTTTCATTCCACAACATTGGTTCATTGACAAAGTTGGTATTTTGAGCAAAGAGAGACATGAAATTCAAAGAAAACATGCTCAGAGATGCCAAGCAAACTATAACTAGTAATCATCCTGGTAATTCAGAGCTTTGAAGCCATTGACATTAGAATCAGAAAACTTTTCAGTATTTGTCTTTGCACACTTAGTGTGTTCTATAAGTATTTTTTAGAACAAACAGAATGACTTACTTCCTCTGGTTAAGCTCTCCAAATAGTTAAAAATTTCTACTATAAGTCAGCTCACAACAAAGAGACTACCTATGCTTCTCTTTTTTTTGAGCAGTAAGGCAGGTGATACATTTGTGGGGAATGCTTGCATGCAGAATATGGAAACTGGAGAATTATGGGCTTTACAGTGGGCATTAGACTTACCTTATTTTTATCACTAATAGCACTAATAACATCACTGCCACGTCATACCTGTCAAGTGTTTGTTAAAATTAATGTATACAGATCATACAGGTGATTTTTACAGTGTAAATAAAGGAAAAAAAATCTTGAGTGTACATTTTTTTGTGTAAAGGAGGTCAGGTAATGTACTTAAACTTCTGAGAAAGGGAATGCTGTGGCAGATGTTTCCTCCAATGGAAATTCTGTTTATCCACTACCTGTAAAGAGGCCAATGCAAAATAAAGTTCTACCCAGAACAAAAAGTTGCGGAAATGGTTTAGAAAACATAATGACTTTAGAGCTTTAGAAATCTGGTAATTATACACGTTCAGTAAATCTGGGACCAGTAGAAGCCTGTTCTCTGTAGAACCCAAGCTGGGGTAGATGTTATCATGAACTAAATGTCAGGCTGTGTAGTGTGGTTGCCAACAGGCAGTAGTAGTGGGAAGAGGGGCAGTTACAGTCATCTTAATTCTACTGATTTTTATGACACTGTGCATATATTTGTATTTGTATGTGATAAACAAGTTACTACAGTCAGTTGAAGACGTTTTCCATTTTGTGGAAATGATTGTGGATTACCAGCAGTACAAATTCCACTGACATTCCTGAACTACTAACATAATCTAGGCTGTAAAACAGTGTTACTTGAACTGAAAACAGTTTGTATAATAGAAAAGCATTAGACAGCGTTACACAGTGGTGAATGTATCTAAGAGTAAATATTACCTTTAAGTCATTTTAGAATAACTAATCAGTTGTAGCCATCATTTTGAAATATTAATGCCTATTGTTCACATTTCAAATAGCAGAAGATTAGACAGGAAGGAAAATAAAAAATACATTTTTTTCCCAATTCTGTATAATATTTTAAAACGTTGTATTTCCTGTTGCACTAAGTGTTTTGGTACAACACTAGGAAAAAAAAAAGGAGCGAGAGAAAAACCCTCTGCCCTGATTCTCTGTCTGAAAGTACTCAGAACAGATGAATCTGATGCTGTTTTGCATAATATTCTAGGGAAGACACCTGAAATACAGTAACAGCTGGAAAGTATCACACTACAGCATTCTTTACTGCCTCTTTTTGCCAGGGACTACAGCAATATTAGTGTAAAAAGCAAAAAAACCTATGTCATGAGGGAGCCACACCTGAGAGTTACTACTCACCATACTCTCACCGAAACAATGTATTAGTTAGGCAATGTGTCCATTGATAATGAGATGTAATGTTTCAAGTTGTGGGTATATAGAAAAACTAAAGAACTTCTAGATTGACATTAATTTCTGAAAATGGTATTAAAAAATGTAAATTAAAATACATCAAACTGTAGCAAGCAATCAGTAATACTGTATTATAATACTGTAATGCTGGCTTTATACTTGCCAAAGCAGCAAAAGGGTATTATTTACCAATATTCTTGTTGCTCATTGTCTTCCAACTAGAATGTATGGTAGCAGTCTTCATGTTAGTACTGAGTTACTCATAATCCCAACAAATGTAAGTCAAACTTCTACAAACCATAGTGTACAGAAAATGGCTGAATGAAACTTTAAATTCAGTTTCCTTGTACTATTTACGCTTGTGTCTTCTCTTCGATTGTCACATTCAATACTGTAGAAAGAGCTACTGTGAATTAGGAACACAGGACAACTCAAGTTCTGCCTAAGTAAATTTTGAGTCTAAACCTGCAATCTTTTTAGTTTGGCAGCCATGTGATGTGCTGCAAGCATGTCAAATTTATAGGTTATCTCTCTTCTCAACTTTTGAAGCTTGTCAGGTGCCTGAAGTTTTGCTTTTGGGCAAAAGCATCTTAGTTTTATCAATGCTGAGTTTTTTTTTACCTAGCTAATAATTAAGTCAAGTCAGTATTAATGGTGTTTCACTTTCTGAGTGGCTCCCCGTGACAGCTCTTTTCCAAATATGCCTAGAAGGGATTGCAAAAAAAAGAAGAGCATGAACTTTTGTGCAGTAATTCTAATGGTAAATACTTGCCAAAGAGATAGGGTGGAGTGATTCAACTCCCACTGGTGCGTGGCAGGGCTCTAACCCATTTTCTCCTAATTCCCAGCAGTGTTACAGTCATCAAGTGTTAGGTCCGTGCAGCTCTGTCCCAACAAGCTGTGTGTCCAGACCCATTTCTGCAAAAGCCGCAACGTTCAGTTGCGAGCACGGTGCCCGTTCTGTGGGCGGCAGCAGCCCCGCTCCGGGCTGGCCAGCACTGGTGAGGGAAGGGGTCTGACAAGACATGTGTTTCACAGCAGATAAGGTGTCTTGGCGTACCAGTTGGATCACACACGACCAGGTTATTTGGGGGGGGAAGGAACTTCTGATGAGGCTTTTCTGCTTTATTAAGCTGAAGTGAGCCAGGTATTTTAGCCCTGTGAAGAGGATAATACCTGGATGCCATGTCCTGCTAGAGAGACTCTCTTCCCAGGTGTTGCATTACAGAAAATGTGAAAAAGCTGCATGGCCCAGCATTCTGTAGCGTTGCAGCTAAACCCACTTGTAATGCCAGCTTTTTTTTTTTTTTTTACTTCAGTGTTATTTGGCCCAGGGCCATAATAATACCACCACAATGAAAAAAGATAGCCTGTTTATGTAAATGTAAACCACGGTAATACCAGCAATGGGTACTCTGGTGGTACTTTCCTCTCCTTGGCCAGCAACAGCAACTCAGTTAGACTTGGGGTTTGGTCTTTTGGTGGTTTTTTTTTTTTTGGTTTGTTTGTGTGGTTGGTTGGTTTGGTTTTGGGTGGTTTTTCTTCTAAAAAATGGGAAGAAAAGCTCCAGCAAGGCCAAGAAACGTTGTCTATTTAAAATCAGGTTGCAAGATACGTTTTAGCTTATTTGATGGATAAGCAAGTGTCAATCACTTACCTGAAAAAAGCTGCCTAAGGCTTTCACTCCATTTAAATTAGGGAAAAAATTGCCACTAGCTTCATTATGAATTTTGAAAGTCCAGTTCTATCCTTCAGCATTGTCCCATTATAACTGCATGCAGGCTTACAAGTGTTTTGACTTAATAGTCTCATATTTCATCACTACATTTATTTTATAAAACTTGTATTAAAACTGTAATAACTTGACCCGAGAGTGAGAAATGGCAGTAAATTATTTCAAATACTTTTTGACTTAAACAGAGACCCATCTCCCCAAACACTGGTTCAGTGTTTGCATTTTCCATATTCATACTTGATACAGGGCAAATAAAAATGACTAAAGTGTTTAACAAAAAAAGTTTATTACCAAAATACAATATTAAAGTCAATACGTGACAAACTCCTGTAAAGCAAAATAAATTATTCTAACATTGTACAGTATTTCAGAAGGTAGTTAAAGTACTACTACAGACTTTGCTTCATAGTTCCGAACAGTCGTCTATCAGGAACACAATCCTAGAGAGAGCTTAAGGCATGCAGCTTAATGTGCTGGATAATTTTATAAAACGAAAAGTCATCCTATTTAATAAGATACAGTATCAGAATTAACTGCAATCTTTACATGTCAGTTTTCTAAATTTTTTTATACTTTGGCTATAAAAGCAGTGCCATAGTGTTACAATACCTTTTCTTAAAAAAATACATGTACCCATGTCCGTGAATATCAAATGCAAATGTAAATTTCTATTAAATATATCTTAACAAATGTTACTTTGAGCACCAACTGTACATTTTTTAAAATGATTAAATAAGTGCTTCTGAAAGAGGAAAATACAATAACTCTGACTGAATCCCACTCTATTTTTCCAGGCCAAGCATAAATCAGATAGATGAAATATGCACCTATTTATCAGTATAGTCTAGTATGAACAAAGTTTTCTCTTTAGTAGCAGTATAGGCATTTAAAACAAAGCTGCAAGTTACAGTTCATATCACAGAATAAAATCTCATTTAAACAAACAGCAAGTGAATAGCTAATCATCTGATAGGGCTGCGACAGAAGATCTGAAAATATTTTAAAAGCTTAAAGAAAGGGGAAGACTGCAGTGTTGGTGACTTTGAAATGTGCTTAAAAACCCTTACATAACATGCAACCAAGCCAACCATACGCCTTCTAAAGCAGATAACCTGAGGAATAATTTGCTTTCAGAAAAACTAAGTCTGTAATTACAACTTCACACGCAGAACTTCTGGTAAAGTCCATGGGAACTGTGAGTGGGTAACTAATGGCAAGCAGCATGGAGACAGTTAAAAAAAATCTCTGTGCATATGGGAAAGAATTATTTGTTGGCACTTGTTAGGACTAATAATGGATTTTAGAGGCAACTAACTTTCTACTATTTTATAGAAACACATGGTCAAAAAGAAAAAAGCAACAAGATGGCAAAGAACAATGGTGAATAGATGCATCCTGCCTAGTAATCCCATTACAATGAGTCCTGGTGCATTATACTTAATGCTGCAAGTGTGGCTTGCACGTACACCAAAATTGTTAATTTTGATCCCAGGTTACTTGCTTTTTAAGTCTTGGTTCACTGCCACCTCCTTCTTAGCTTATGAATGCAAGTTGTTCACCTTTTTCTCTTTCATTGGCTGAGCAACTTTAAAATAATTATTTCTTTACACAAAAATAACAACGTGGCAAAACTTTGTTTCTGTGAATACTGACTGGTAGTTTAGTATTACTACGGATCTCATTGTACCTTTAATTTTTTCAACAAATGGGATCTCCGAATGAGAAAGTTGAGATATACTCCAGATATTGTACTATTTTCACATGAATTCTATATTGAAGGTAAAACATTGGTGTCAATAAGACAGTATGAATATCCCATTAAAAGTTTACTATCTCTAACTGAATTTGAGATCAGGTAAATAAATCGTGTTTGGTTTTTTTTTTTAAAATGTAAAATCCATCTGTAGGAATATGAAAAATAACTTTTAACTGAAAACAATGTATACTTACTTCACATATGTATTTAAAATATTTCAAATATCTGACACAAAAATGCTTTGACATTATATCCTGACCAATTTTTAAAGTAAAATGTGTACTTTCTGCTATCTAATTTATAAACAAAATAGATACTTAACTCAAAAGAACAAGTCAAATTGTGGAAATCACTTGAAAACAAAAATGAGCAAACGTACTTGGAATCTTAGTGCCTTTACCCTAGCCTTTAGATTTTGTGCTGCTTCATAAAGTTGTAACGAGACTTGTTGTCTTCTTTTCCTGTTTGCCACTTCAGGTCAGTAATAGCGCAATCGACTGTACACTACATGTGCCACCTTCTTAGATTCACAGTTGTAGCTTATTTCTGCTAGGAGAAATGTATAAATAAAGTAACCATAAAATACTGTTTTTCTAAGAGTAAGTCATTCACTAAAAACCAGGTAACTGCATCCCCATGTCAGGAACTAGGCATGCTTCTGTGCGTCTGCCATTCATTAAAAGCAGAAATACATGCCGGAACTAGAAAGTTTAAATCTGGCTGCTAAAGGGCTTCTCTGGAAGCGCTACTACTTCACTTGATTGAAGCATATATTTCAAACAATTTAAGTAGCCAACTTCATAAATAACCTCAACAAAGTTGCCAGGTAATTAGCCGGTATAATAATATTCCAAACTGATACAAAGATGAGTATCTTCTACTGCAAACTGCTGTAACTGCAAAAAAAAAAAAAAAGGCCCTGTAATTTTAGAAGCTAAAGGCTTTAAAAGGGAGAGATTTCTATGTGTTTCTTAGAAAACAAGGTAATCCCAAATTCCCTTTATGAATCCATATTATGTGCACTAGTAAAATTTATTCTACAAGTGACTGGATACAGTTTTTGCTTAATATATTGTTTGCCTTTTTAAAAAAAAAAATTCCTACAGGAAGATTGCTCTATCTTTCAGTGAATTATTTTTACAGTTACAGCTCTGCCAGACAAATGGGAAATTTAGACAACCCGTGGGATTTCAAAGAACTCCAAAGCATGTAGGCATTTCTCAAAATCCAACTTTGTGCTCACCGACATCTTTAGGAATCTATATAGGTTTAATCTACATCTCTCTGTGGCAATTACTGTAATATCTTGTTCTCATTAAAAAACATTGCTCATACATACTGAAAAGTAATTACCACAAATTAAAAGTGACATATGATAAGCTTTTTTTTTTTTTCTTAAATAGTTCTGCTGAATCAAGAAAATCATTCAGCAACAGCAGGTCGTTATTACAAAGGATCTTTTATGCACTATCAATTCAAAAGATAGCAGGTTTTTTAGTTAGGATCCAATCAAATAGTTATTAGCAAAATGCTTCTAGGCTCCTCAGCTCCTGCTGCTCTAAATCGATAGAAAGGATAGCAGTCTTTGTTGAAGGATGACTTGGAGTTTGTAAGGCCTTAAAAACAGATTGGGGAAAATGCCACGCCTGTTTGTGCATGCAAGCACACGCGTGCCCTCACCCACCTCCCCTCTCCCTACCTCCCCGAATCCAGGCAGTGGGGTTTATGAGATCATATTGTAAAATTTTTATCTGGTCTGTTGCCAGTTTCAAAGAAGAGGGTAAAAAAGTTCTTTGCTGAAATGCTTGGAAAACAACAACGAGGGAGGCAGAAAAAAGCTTTTCAATTGATACAAAGCTTTCATACCTTTGGGTTTTAACACACTGTACTAATGCATTATTCCTGACTAGTACCTGACAATAAAAGAAAAAACCCCAACAATCCTACATTCTTGGCACCATATAGAGAAATAACAGGTTAAAATGGATCGTTCTGTTCCCTACTCCTTATTTATAATCTCCTAAATGATTCATCAGTCCCTGGTTAAAATATTACACTCCTACTGAAACAAGGACTCAGGATGGGAAATCAAGTTTTGCTTGCAATTCTTCTCTTTAGCAAGTTTCTCAGGCAAAAACTAGCAAAGAAAGAAAATAGTCGCTCTAGGAAACCCTCTCTTTAACTTACTGCTTCACCTAGTTTGTGCTCTGAGTTGTGCTGTGGTCCTTATTTAGAATGATGTTTATGATTTCACCCTCATGTTCTTTCATATGATCGAGCAGATTTTCTTTGTTGGTAGACTCAAAACCACAAATGCAGCAGCAGAAGAGAAGAACACAGTATTCTGTGCCAAGATGGGGCAGAGTGGAGTTCTTTTCTAAACTGCATGAGGTATTCATCAAGTTAGGTTTTTCATTTTCATCAGAACCTGAAATTTCATTCGTAGTCTGGTTAAGAGACTCTGTAAAAGACACCAAGTTGTCTGAACTTCCTAGTATAGGTACTGTACTTTCATCTGTGCCTTCTAATAAGGTTTTGTCAGGAAACTGTCCTTGAAACCTGAAATAATAACAAAACCGAAACAAATATCAAAACATACAGTTGTTGCTTTTTGACAGGAGCTTTACTTTGGATCAGAGTTGGGTCCTTTGAGAATTCTAGATGCTAGGGCTTGAAAGTAAATCAGACATACCTGCTGCTTTGTGAAATTGCATCATTAATAGCCTTGTTCACTTGTTCATAGTTATAATTTTGGTCACTTGCGTGTTTCCACATGTGGGACTTCAGGGATGGAGGATGGCTACATACATATCCACAGAGAGAACATCTAGGGAAAAAAAGCGGACAAGGAAAAAGAGGAACATTTAGAAGTTATATTTTATTAGTTCAGTAATAGATTAGTTCTTCCAAAAGGCTAAGTAAACAGAGAGAAACATGTCAGTCCTCTTCTCAGCCCCCCTTTTCAGTTTCATAACTAGGTCAAGGTAGTTTGCAAAGTTTCATCCTAAAATGTAAGACTATTTTTAGGGTCTGAGAATTTTTAAGTTTGCTTTTCCTGACTTCTTAAACAACTGAATTAAAATCTTATCTGTTTGGCCTGTTAAAACTGTTTAAATACTGCAAAAATGCAATAGTTCTGATGACTGCAGAAACATGGAGAACATCCGTGTGGTATCGGGCAGGCAGGTAGTGAGCTCTTTGCCATTGCTCTGTATCAAGCAGGAGCTGTGTAATTAGCACTGATAATTTTAATTGAACTAATAAAGTCTTTCCTGGTGTAGCACATATTACACAGAATCACAGAACGGTCAGGGTTGGAAGGAACCTCTGGAGATGATCTAGTCCAACCCCCCTGCCACAGCAGGTTCACCTATAGCAGGCAGTTAGTTTATTTAAGGATCACAGAATTGTTGAAGTTGGAAGGGACCTCTTGAGATCACCTAGTCCAATCCACCTGCTCAAGCAGGATCAGCTACAGCAGGTTGCCGAGGACAGTGTCCAGTCAGATTTTGAATATATTCACAGATCGAGACTCAGACAGGTGACAATTTTGTCCATAGAGTTGTCCATCAGCTTGGGTACCACGAGACTAAATTTTCTATTTCCCTATAAAACAGTCTTATACAGTAAAGAACAAAACCTTGAAGAATAAATCCTATTTACATAGAGATGTAGTGTATATTTACGGACACAAATAACCCAAGACTGCTCAAATCCGATATGACTTTTTTCATACATGAACGTACAACAGAGGAGCTTTTTTACAAGTGTTTTCTAAGATGATAAATTAGTCATCTCAGCACGAAGGAGCTGAGTGATACTGCATGACATCACTCCAGAGCAGAACAACACTCATCGTAAACATGAGGTAGCTCCTTGTCTTTTGGACAAAGAAGCTACTTTGCTTAGCTACCTGGTACTTTGGAAGTCTTCAGTTTCTCAAATCACGTGGAAAAGACCAGGATCAATCGAAGGTGACCTTGTTCTAATAAATTATAGCTAGGAATGCATCTCATTATCTCATTCCTCAATGGGAGTAAGATGTTTTCTGCTCAAGCAATGTGATCCCAACATGTTACAGTATGCTAAGTCTGTTAAAACGACTGCTATACTAGTAAGTTTTTGTAAATTTTTAAGACCTTTTCAGAAATATAACTTGGAAACACGAGAAGGCCTACATAAAACCGCGGTACACACTCCAATTCAGTAAGGTTTTACCACTTCTCTTAATGACAGTAGGATATAGTCCTTAAATGCCTTGCAAATAATAATATACAAGAGACTATTTCTGCTCAGCAGAAGATTGTGGAGAACGGCAAAAATCTCCAAGTTAGGTGAAGGCATGGTACATTACCTTGCTTATGTAGCAAGATAATTCTGTCCTGCTGGGGAACAAGACGCACGTCCTTCTAGCTCACTTTTCTCTATTACTTGATTTGGAATGTACTACGCTATTTTTCTCTTTTCCTTCTAATTTGAAGTCTTATAAAGAAAATGGGTGCTTTCAAATATAGGCAAGTTCACTCTCAGGTTGAGAATCTTAACATTTCTAATAAGGCTGTTACAAAATAATGGCATCATTTAAAAAAAAGATAAAAGGCAGACCTTATAGTCAATTTACAGCTAAAATTAGGCCAAAATATTTTTTTTTTTTTCAAAACACAAAGGTTCAAAAATAATCTTAATCCCATTCTATATGCACATGTATTCCACTAGTCTTATATGTATGATTTTTCTGCGCCACTAACACAGCTTGGTCAGTGGGTTGGTAACACAGCGAATAAAGCAACAGTTCAGTGTTTGTTTTTATCCCCTTTTAATTACAGTCTCATTTTCTGAAGTACATTAATTTCCTCAGGTGATTTACTAATCAGATTTACTTTACTTTGCTGAGAACAGTATCATGAGCCAAATGCTGTTGACTGCTTTAGCATACAGTTCACATCACAGACGCAGAAACTCAACAGCTTTTAACCTGATGCACTGTACTTTATGTTCAAATAGTTAATGTATAGTTACAGTACATGCAAGACATTCCCAGAGAAGCAAAATTGTTTTACTATTGAGTTTAGTATTAGAACCCTTTCAATTCTATAGCATGATTTGCCCTACTGGTTGACCTATGTTGAATTATTAATCTTTACTGTTCAAGTGTATCCTAAATTGATCTACTGAGGAAACAATTATCTTGCAGCTTTTGATAGAGTATTTCCTTGGGGACTCGGGGACCAAAGTGTGGAGGTTTTCAGTAATCTTCAGTAATACTAAGAGCACTCAGCAATACTGTATGAAGTATGACAGCAGAGCAAATACAACTTAGTGCTGCTAGGAACATTTTAGAAAAAAAAAATGCAGTGGAAGGACTTTGAAGTTGTAGAAGCAGATTTTCTTGAATAGAAACACTTATGTGAATGTACTTTATTTGGATTCTTCCTATTGCCTTTTAAATCTTCCACTAAGAAACGTGCAGAATATTCCTGATCTTCTTTCCTTTCCCAGCTTTTATTTTTTGTTGCAAATTAGTAGCAAACGATTGTACATATTTGTGCCAACTTTCTCATATATATACATAAACCAAACATATCTATGGACAGACTATAAAGGACACGCCTCGCTTTAAACATAATGACTATTCATACTAATTCTTAACTAGGGCAGTGTGGTGCCAATCTGGATTCCAACTAACGTGTATATGCAAAGGCTGTGCCTAGACTAGGATATTAAACAAAGCCAGAGAACATTTCTGCGTAGTGGAATTTAACAATCTATAATGTTAAATGTTAGAAGTGCCCCTGGCATGGTTTTGGCACACGCGTGCTCCCAGACAATTCCAAGCATGCTTTGGTAATTAACAGGGTCCAGAAACTACTTGCAATAGGCAGTTTATATGCAACCACCTCATTCTGGAAAGAAAAAGCCGAATATTGTACCAGAGGGAGGTTGTGGACATGTTTAATTAGCTAGCATAAACATCACCTGGGAACGCTACATCAAATCTCTTTCTGGCTCTCAAAAAAAAAAAAGTCGTCACTGGAACAAAGAATGAATCTAGGAGGGAAGAGAACAGAATCTGAACTCTGCTTTGTATCTTAACATAACAAAATCACTACTATACAGCTTTTTGCCAAATTAGAACTGTTACATACTTGTACTGTTCCATTAGCTGCACTGCCTGATGCTCCTGGGGGTGGCGCCTCATATGGCATTTCAAGCTATTCATATTTGTGGTGGCGAAGTCACATACTCGACATCTAAAGAGACAACAACAAGTAAACTAATCTGACAATTAACTGCTAACACTATTCCAGAAATAAAAATCTATGAGAAAGCAAGGATATCTGGAAAGACTACAGTTAAAGACGAACAATAGTTACAGAAGTCCAAATTATGACAGTAATTTTCAATTTTTGGACCATGAGAATCTTTTGCAGCCTAAAAAAGCCTCCACCTTTGAGCAAGAATCACTAGGCATATGGACTATGTTCCTTTCTGACATCTACCTTGTGCACCTCTACTGAAGTTGGTAAACATCACGAACTCTAGGGGAGATGTGGATGCACTTGAATGGATGCAGCCCTGATGCAGGTTGCTTGGCTATGTAATGCAAAGGCAGAATGTGACCAGAAGAGCTATAGGGAACACAGTGTATTTAGAAGTGAGTCTTGTTCTTCCAGAATACACGTTCTACTTAATGTAACGTTCTCGTGACATTTTAAAAGCCAAACTATCTATTTAGTAATAAAACATTATACCTGAAATAGAAGTCAGGGACAAGATCAACACATTTAGATTGGAGTGCCCTAAGACAAGTGTGGCACATCGTGCTATCTAAATTTTTATTTTTTTACTTGTGTCACAATATCTTTGTATAAAACCAATTCATAAAACAGTCTGGATCTAGCTTTAGATCCATGGATTTATATCCCAAAGTATTAAACAAACCACTACGCTATTCATAAAGATCAATATACTACCATGCAAGCTTCCTGTATATAACATATTCAAACAGAAGCCATCAAGCTCAGATAAAACCCTGCATATCTGTTAGGACTTTAGTTGTTTCTTCTTCTGAAATGGTAAAATGTCCAATATTTACTAAGTCTGGTCTATAGTGTGAAACAGTTTGAGACTGCAGGATACTTAACTTGAGATTACTCACTTTAGTTTTGAAAGGACTTAGTTATGCAGTATTAAAATCCAGAAGGTAACAAATCTACAAAAATGTATCACTGGAGGCAATACAGTTTAATTTCCAGCAAATTTTGTCAAACAAAAAATAAAGTATGTTTACAGCTATAAAAATGGCAACAATATAGGAGGTTGCTATCTGATACTATGGAAGGCTTGAGGAATACATGTTTCAGCAGGAGAAATACCATAAATACTGGATATTTATCCTTTTTAGGCTGTGGCTTAAGTATCCTACCAGGTCTGTAGATTTGTGTAAGGGGTTAATGAAAAAATAATAAGAAAAGCAAGCCAGATCAGTAGGCTAATTTAGTATGCAGCAGTCTATCACTGATGGAAAATTTTCAAGGGTTCCTAAATCAAATAGGCTGGCTAATGCCATTTCAGGAAACTACTATATACAAGACACTTTACAGTATGTGCTGTTCCAAGCCCACTAAGTAACAGGTAACGGCAACAGGGAAGTTTCTGAGGAGAAAAAAATATATGTATTTGTAGTCCACATTTTCTCTCTGGCAAACATCTTGCAAATTTTTGCTACTGTTATGCGACAGCATTATAATGCACAAATCAAAAGACAACACGTCTTCTGGGTTTGTTTATCCAAAAGAGAAAGGCCCTAGCTGAGCTTAGCATTTCAAGGTGTTGAGTTTCCAGAATTTGTATCAAAAAGATAGAATTACATCAGCTCAAAAATTCTATTAACTCAGATCTATTTTCTAGCCACTAGAGAGGGACAGAGAACCACAATGAATGAGCACAGATTGAATTTGCAGGAATTTATGCAGCAACCAGCAGAAAAATGCATGATTTGTTCTTCTGCTGGGGACCTGAGCTATAGTATTACACATGGTTTTAGATATCAAAGTTTCTTGTAGAAAAGTTATAAAATCTAATCCTAAGTGAGTGTGTTAATATTGTTAGAAAGCTGTGAAAGATGAGGGGACTGGCAATAAGACAAAGGGCAGAATTTTGCCATACTCTGTAGGAGCCAATGTGCAAAGTAGCAATATGACAATGACACCAGCAAGTGTGGCTCCTTCACATCTGTAGTAAAATTATGTAATTGAAATTCTTTAACAATATCTTCAAAATTGCATGAGCAATTAAGTAACCTTTCTAGTTAAAACAAGTAAACCAAGTACGTGGCACAGGCCAGCAATAATTAAGACACTTACCTATATGGCTTATCGGAGTTGTGAATTCGTCTGTGATTTCGTACACCAACATAAGTTGTACTTGTGTAGTCACAAACATCACATCTATACAGTTTCTGAACTGAAGGCTTATTTCCTATATGAAACAAAATCCATTATTTTAGAGTTGCATTCAGCATTGTAAGAAGTTCACAGATGATAATTTCACCCCAACTGAATTATGAAACATGAATTAATATTTTAAAGTAATACTTTTAAATATCTATAAATATTTAATACTTTTAAAGTATCTGGAGCAAACTGGCAATGGACGTAGAGATAATAAAGCTACAGTTTATTTACTGTGCTGTTCTGCATTTGCCCTAACATTTACTGAAATTATTAGAATTTTAGGAAAACACATTCTTTCTCTCTATGCAGACATTTCCGTTCTTCCTGCAGTTGGGTTAAAATCCTGTGTTACAGCGAAAGGTAATAAAATTGGGAACTGCTGAACCCAGCAGCTTCACTACTTTGCAGAATGAATCAAATCAAAGGAAAAGACGAGCATTGAGACAGGACAAGCTTCCAACTGGCAAACCTAGAAAATAAAAGCAAAAGACCTCCCAAAGCATCTAAATCCTCTTTATCATCCACATACACTCATACTTTCAGAAGGATCCAAGATGATAAAAAAATAGATACTGACCAGATGTGTTAAGACACAATTTGGAATTTCTCCAAATTACTAAAACGCAATTGTAACAAAAATCATTTTTTCTTTCCAGAATGAAAGAGACTCTTGAAAAATTAATGGTTGCAGAGACAAAGGCTAATGACTAATTTAACATAGGAAAACGTGTGCCTGCAAGTGCATGGTTTGAATATGTTGGAGATGTAGGTATGTAGACTTAAATGGCCCTATTCCTGCGCCCTTGCTTAATATTTGCACTGATCTGGGTTAAAATATTAACATTTGGGAAGAGGGATGGTATTTTTTATGCAGGTGATTTTCCCATTCCAGCCTATCATGAAGCCTTCATGCACTCCCCAAATGAGGGAAGAGCAGAAACATGAAGGAACACCAAGGTTGGAGCTGTTTAAATCAGCACTACTGCCAAAAGAAACATCCAATTAAAATCAAAGAGTTTTCTTTCTGCATCTAACCTCTTCACTAGCCTAAGTAATTATACTTTTTTTTTTTCCCAAGTGCAAGTAAGGTGCTCAAGTTCATTTTATCTTCACACCAAATTCTTACTAGCTGGCTGAACAAGCTGTGACTCTCGGTTATGTACATGAGCTTGAAGAAACTCTGGCAGAGATCCTTGGTGAATTTCTCCGGTGGGTAAAGATCATTACTAAAGTACATCACCAAACCAGAAGAAATATACAATTCAATAAATAATGTGTGGGAGAAAAAGTAAAGCTCAAATCTTGCAAGAACAGACTTCAGAAACTCTTCATGCTCATATAAAGCACACCTCCAGAACAAACAAATCATTAGTTTGTGTTGTGAAGGGATTTACTACTAGTAGGATACACCAGAAGATCCTAGGTGGAACAGGAAAGGGTGTATTAGCTGGATATTTTTTAGTGGCTACTGCCTTAAGAACTCTGATAATATCAGCAGGTGATCTACTTCCCAGGCCTCCCAGCTCCTCCCCAAACCAAAAATAACTCCCCTTCCTGAAAGAGGTAAGCTCTGATTTCCCAAATGGGATCCCTCTGTTCTGAATCCTGAAGAAGACTTCTGTTAAAGGCTTCCCAAGGTCAAGAGCACTGAAGGGCCATTTCACACTGAGAGGAGGGTCTGTCTGCCACAGTTCAACTTTCAGTTTGAAAAGACAGACAAGCTCGACATTTGAAATAGGTGACTGCCCAAAAAGATGGAAAGCAGACTTTTTAGACACATCTCTGCTTAGGTCCAAATACAACGAACTTCTTTCCAGTTTGCAGTAATGAAAACTGACCGAATCCTCTCCTTTATCAACTCCTTAATTCCAATTATTTTTAGCTAAAGAAGCGAGGAATGAGACAAGGAGACCGAACTCTGAAGGAACTGCAGAGTTTATTCTGAAAACAGAAGTTCCATCTCCTGAGTCCAAAACACTGAATGCATTTTAGAAAGATAATTTTGTTCTGGGGTTTCCTCTTGATGATGCTGGACTCCAATAACCCAGACTGAATCTTTTCATTACCAAAGCAACAACTAAGCATCTTTATGGTAAAACTCTTTTAAGGAGACATTGCAGAGTAAAACAGTAGAATGAGTCATCCAAAATGGAAGTTCAACTCTTCACTTTGCTTTTTTTTTTCCCCACAGGTGGGCACTGAATTATAGAAAAAAAAATTGTAGATCTATTATTCTGAGGGAATACAGCTAACTCAAACAGTAAGTGAAAATTACCACTAATTACACTTTCACTCCAAAATCCAACGCTTTTGGTTCAAGATGCAAAGTAATTAGGTCGGGGTGATAACCCCTGAGGGTTATTCTGAAGAATATATAGTATGTCATAAAAAATAGAATAGCCATCTGAATACAGTCTGAAAAAAAATTTGAATAATTCTGAGTGTACCAAGACACCAGAAAAATTATTTTAAGTTTTTACTTTAAAACATGACAAAGTACTCAGTCTTCTAGTATTCTTATAGAAAATAATATGGAAGCAATATATAACGTGCACTCTTTGCAACTGAAACTTAAAGCAACATATATCAGAATTTTTCCTACTATATGCTCATATAGCTTTTTAAAATGTATTAATTTTTTTCTTTAATGTAAATTATCAAAACAATCTTAATTGTGTACTTTGACACTTTGGAATTTATATTTCTACAGTAGTTCTTTTGTGAATGCACGTTTATGCAGAAGACCTCGAATACAAAGACACTTACTGGGCTGCAGACCTATGGGAGAGCAGGGGTTGTGTGAAGGTTGAGCTATTGCACGCTCTACTTGAATGGATTTTCCATCTTAAATTCTGCAGCTTTAGAATAAACTGCTTCCAAATGTATTTTCTGTTACGAATTTGGTATTTTATTGGGCAGGCAGCTTAAAACAAACAGTATCTAATGAGAATTTTAAAGCGTTATGCAAACATATTTTCTATTGCATAAGTGGCTAACCACCCAGTAGCACACACTTAGGAGCAATTATTTATACCAATCAGTACTTTATATTTATTCCTTCAACAAAATGCACATAAATTACAATACATCATATAATCTCTGGCTGTAGCGAAACAGCAGTTGTGTCCCCCACCCCCTCCACTGGCTTATTTCTTGTGGGTTTGGGGCCTTTTTTGCTTTCTGGATGGAGGATATCAGATCTCTTAAAAGTGAACATGGAAATGACAGATCTTTGTTCTAGCAGCAGTAACAGGTGCTCCTGTAATGCTGCTTATTACCCTATTCCTTCATTATTAGACATTTACAATCCAATCATATCCAGTGTCATAATGCTCCCTTTTAATTTATCGTACAACCATGATGAATAAAGAGACTTTTAGGACTAACTATTTCATAAACAAGAAATGAAACTGTTCCAGCTCAGGCATCTTTCACATAAACAGATGCTATGCCATAAACTTCTTTGTTTTGTGTTGCTTTATAGGGATGACATCTGTTTGACAAGAGATTGCTGTACTGCAGTGGTGTTGCAATTTGATTATAAATTGGTTCTGAAATAATTTAAGCATTCCACAGTACGAGTTAATAAAAGTTTAAAAGGAGAACTGTTTTCATTCAAGCCACATAACTAGATTTTATGTGGGGTAAACAATCAATTAAAGTGCATGGCTGTAACACTTTTATAAGATAATAATGAGCAAAAAATATTAAAAAAAAATCTCTAAAGTAATTAAATTGAAAGCAGGCAGTTTTCTTGAACAGGGGCATGTTTTTAATGGAAGTTAAGTTACAAGATCAGGATATAAACTCTAAAACCACCTTATTAAACATACTATTTTCAAAAACAGATAGGCATCTTGATTTTTAGTCACCTTAACAGGACTTGCTCAACAGGTACAGTATTCCCCAAAGTCTGACATGTTTCAGGCGTTACAGGGTAGTTATCCCTTTATCATGCTATCTTTAAAAATCTTGGTTTAAACCAAACAAAACATTGTCAGAAGGTAATAGTCCAAGCTGTGCTCACAGGTATTTGTAACCATCTAGATTAACAATATTTTATTTCCTATCACTCCCATTAAAACATTTATGCTATTTCTTCTGAAAAAAAAAACCCCAAACCTACTTAACAGGGATCATTCCCACTACCAGCAGACCCTCTCTAGCCTTTCTTCTGTCTCCCCCTGACTTCAGATGGCTCTCTCAGGCTTAGGGACATCATAAGTACTACAAATCAGCTTCCTGAATTTAAATGCCTTCTGCATTGATGAGAGCAAAAAGGAGTCGGGAAGGGTCATTTCACCTGAGGGTGATGAAGTAATTAACTTTCACATTTCTAACTTACATACCAAAAGCCAGGATAAGAGGCAGCATGAGCTAACAGAAGTCAAGAGTTAAGGATCTCATTTTATTCTGACATGTACCATGTCAAATCATTAATGGTTCAAGCCATCAACCCTGGCTCATGCTGGTTGGAACCTTTTTTCACAAGCAGTTGCATCAATGTCAATGATTACTTTCACACTGAGTGATCAGCTGTAGCAGTGACAGTAGAACCCAGAAATTTCAACTGCAATCTAAGTACTATTATAGTGCACATGTTGCTACCTAAACACACAAAGAGACCGTAGTTAGGACAGAAAAGAGCTATGTGCACATAAAGGAAATACTTCAGCCAACAGTTTTTCAGAGGTGATACAATTACCAGTATTTTTCCACAATGCTCTAAAATTGCAAAATACTAATAACCACAGTGTTGCCTTGTCGCGGTTTGGGCTTTCAGAACAAAAATGCTGTAAATACTTTCAGGAACTTTAACTCACCAGAGAAGAGGATGCATTCAAATTGCTATAATAAATATTGGGCCTCCAGGATACTCAAAGGATTTTAAGACCACGTTTTCTCCTCAACTTTAAAATTTGGCTATTTTTTCCCCTATTTCGCTATCCAAACACATCAATGGTTTGGGTTTTGTTGTTTGTAAAACAAACACTATTAAATTACAAGCAGATACACAGTTAAACAAACATTTAGAAAATGCATACCTACTGTTACCCTGGCAACTATTACAGATACAGGTTGCATTTTTAGAATGCCTTATGTTTGCCTCTCTAGGGCTAAAACAAATGACTCATTTTGGACATTACCATAATCAAACAGAAATTTCTAAACACAGAATAGACGGTATTGCCTGTATATGCTGACAGCAAACTACATCACCACAGTCAGTTTAAAAGAGGCTTTCTTTTGTTTATAGTAGGTGATTCAGAAAATACTGTAGCTGCTAAAGGAAGGCAAAAAAGATTTTTTTCTTAAAAATTCAAGTATACTCCATACCAGGTTATTTTAATAAGAAGAAATACAAGGTCCAGTTACAGGGGCTAAAAATGCCTTACCTACCAATAAGTGTCAGTAAGACATCTCAGAACTGACTATGGTAAGTTTTGCACACTGACAAGAACGTACATTTAAGGCTACCAACAGGCATGAAAACGTTTCAGCATGAACGAGATCTTAAAACCAGTTTTATACAAATATAGCAAACAGAAGTAATGTTATGAGTAAGTTTTTGTAATTTCAAGTGTAAATATAAACAGTACCTTCTCTTTCATCTACTTCGTTGGAAACTATTAGTTTGTTAGACGTAGCTGTTGAAAAGATATCTGGAAGACTGTGTTGTTCTCTTTCATGATTTCGCAGTTGGCTCTGAAAAAATTTTCCATGTTTAAATATACACTACAAACATACACTTCAAGTGTGGCAATAATTTTTGACGTTGTTACTCAAGTTTTAATGACAAATGTTATAAAATGTATGTTAACATATACACAGATTATTCCTCAGGTAATTTTACTAGAAACAAAACAAAGTAAATAACATTAATTAATAATGTAAAGGATTATTAACGTAAAGGAGTGGCTGAGAGGATTATAAGATTTAGAAAATAAAATTCCTTCTTCCCCCATTCCCATGGACAAGCGGCAAACAGTCCTTCCTCCAGAATTACTATACTCTAAAAACCATATTAGGTTAGAGGCTGGCTTGTGTGAAAATTGACTGAATGTTCATATTGCTTAGTGACTTAAGAATATGTTATTCCTGTTTCTCCTCGCTTGGGAAGGAGAGGGAAGAGAGAGGCCTTTTGCTACCCTACCTGTACCTTTTTTCAAACTAGGACTAAACAACAGTAAATATGGGAAAATTTGCACTACCATTGCCTACAAGAGTTTCAGTTGTACAGCTAGATACCGATGCTATCTATTCTGTATTCCTGAGTACTGAACTGAGTACAAAGAAACACACTCACCAGCACTAACGCTTAAAACAGTGATTATAAAAATGGCACAAGTACATTATTCTGCTCTGGTGTGTAATATTTCAGATCTAAGTTCTATAGAACATCCAGCCCAACCCAACAAGACAGGAAAAAAGAAAAGAATTTCTGCTTCAGTGTGTCTCATGTTACTCCCAAATGCCACAATTACTTTTGCACACACTCACAACTAGTGGGCATGTTTGAGCACTCTTTGAAAGTTTCAGCTATTAAGTTCTCTGATGCTTCCATTTCTTCCTGTAATTTCTCCACGTGGGCAGAAAAACATGATATTAATATGTCCATAAGATGGTTCTCAGGAAAATAATTTAAATGAGGAAGCAAGTTTATTTCAGTGGAGAAAGCAGAACAGTTATAGCTGCATTGTATATTCGGAAAGGGCTGCTGGCAATAATCCCCAATTGTAATGACAATGAAGCCAGGACGTCAGACTGAATTCAGTTAGAAAGAAGGATCACCAGTTATTAAGAAAGTAGCAAAATAGGTTATTTAGCTATTACAGACAGGCACAGGAAAGAACTTTACCTTATAATGAAAGGATTCTTCACATTGCTTGCACTGATACATTCTTGTTTTGCAGTGGTTGATCATGTGGCTCTCTAAATCCTTACTGTCGTCAGCAATGTGTTCACAGATAGGACACTGGTACGGCTGCCTCTGACGATGGACTCTCAAGTGTTGTTTTATGTACCCCTTATTACCACTGCTATAATGGCAGAGGCGGCAGCGGTACGGTCGATCTACATTAGGTATATATTCTACTAGGTTACTTCCAGGAATATTTGCATCGTTTGCATTTTGGCATTGTGCGTTGTCTTGTAATTCTTTCAAAATGTCATCATCAGAAGCATTCTGATCTGTCCTCTCCTTCAGTTTTTCAATGACAGTGAGCAGTGACATACTGATGCCCATTTTAATAGGCGCTTCCGATAACTCTGGCCTTTCTTTCTGTATCTCGACTATTGCACATTCACTTTGGTTCAAGCCACTAAACTCCTCTGAAGGATTCTTAAGCGAGGATACCACTTTAGAACGAGCCATGCATGGGTCGTCAGCTTCTCCCTGCCCTGCACCTGCACCCACAGCGTCTTCCCCAGATACAGTCCTGAAGCTAGACTGCGTTAGTTCTGCAGCTCTGATAGGCATCGTAACAAGAGCTTCTGCAGCTAAGGAGTGTAGTCGTAAAGACTCTGAATTTGTCCTTCTTCGTGCAGGAGGTGCGTTTTCATCAGTTGTTACGTTTTTATTAGAGCTTAATTCATTATCTTTCTTCTCGGCATTATTCCATCCTATTATTACTTCTTGGATTTCATCTGAATGATAAACTTCATCAGGTTCTTCACAGGTAACACGGGACTCCTCCGAAATTAATTTTTTTTCTGTTTCAATGTCAGTGTTCATCAAGAAAGGCTTTTGTAAGACACTTTCTTCAGCACCTGGCAAACGCTCTACTATTACATTAACGTGACCCTTTTTATTTGGACTACAATTAATGATTTTCTGTGCTGATGAAAGTAGGCTATCAGCTATCATATTATCCTGTTCTGTATCTGATACAGTCTCCTCTAAAACCTCTGTAGTAGGAGAATGCATTACAGACCGATTTAACATCTCTTCCTCTTTTACATTTGTTCCTACTGGCGATTTGCATGACAGTTGCTCAGAATTGCAAATCTGAAGCTGAAGAGAAGGTTCACTATGGATATCAAGTTCATTGTTTTCCAAAGATAGAACAACTGTATCCACGCTATGAGGTGTGTGAGTTACAACCGTCTCTGACAAGTTGGTAGTTTCATTCTCTTCCTCAAAGATAGGATAGGAGCAATCAACCTCACCCGCGTGCTTCCAAGCGTGCGTTTTCAACATTCTTTGCTGACCACAGGTGTACCGACAAATTAAACATCGGTACATGCCATACTGCTCGTAAGTATACCATTTTCTCCTGCCCATTTCAGGCACATGAGTAGACTGAGTTATATCTTTACATTCCAGATTTCCTGTCTGATCAGTCCCCGATTTGACACTTCCTTCCACTGGCCCTTGCAAAAATGAGCTTGTGACATTTACACATTGCTGCACTTTTGTCTGGATGCTGTTTTTACTGTCATTCTCATGGTAATTTTGGAAGTGGGATTCAAGTTCTTCTTGGCTTTTAGATGCAAAATGACATTCTGAGCACATTAGTATCACTTCATTTTTCTGACCATGTTGTTTTATATGTTCCTGCAGTGTTAGGAGAGAAGGTGATAGAAACTTACATAGACTGCACTGGTAGCACGTCACCTTTTTTTTGCTTTGTGGAAGACACTCAGTCACAAAATAATCTGCTTGTAACTCTTCAGTCTTTTTCGTAGCAATAACAGACAGCTCAATTGCTTTAGTTGGGATTTCACAAAGATCGTCTGCGTCAAAGGACTGGGCAGCGGCATTAGGATGGGAACGTTTTTTCCCTATTAAAAGGCATCTTTGTGACTTCTCATTTTCAACTATTTTGCTTAGTTTCTGGATAACATGGATTAGTGGATCAGTTTTACATTTTCGCTGATCTTCACTGTTCTGCAGTGTTGGGCCAATGAGTGTTTCAGAAATCAGCACAGCTTCTTGTTCCCCAATATTTGGCATCAAAACTGCAACGCTGCTTCCTTCTTCCATAATACCTAGGAGAAAAGGTTTTATAAAATATTAGAACATATACACGCACCAAAATACAACCCAGTACTATTTAGATTTCTCCCTCTACTAAATGTGGAAACCTAATGCCACTAACTTTATAAAAACTTTCAGAATGGCTACATAAATAGCCAAAGATTTTAAAGACATTTAGTGGATAGCTAAGATGCTATTCAATACAGCTGGACAGAGTAATTCCGAGAGAGCCTATAACTGCCTGCCTCCAAATTGGGCAAGATAAATATTTTTCAAGTATAAGCTGATTAGCACTGTTACAGCTATTGTCTTTTTCTTTACAAGGACTACACATTTGAATGCTAGACACTTAAATATACCAATCAATAGTAACTGGCATATTTCTGTTTAAAAGCTGTGATATGATATGAAAATGTATTCCTAACATAATTACTCTGATACACTGACGTCTCCTAAAGCAAACAACAATTTGCAACAACATAATTTACAAAAATAAGGTTTATTTTTTTCCTTGAAATGTCAGGAAAAGTAATTCTTGTATTTACTTGCATTAGTCATTTTGCTATGACTATATTAAAGACCATTCAAATGTCAAATCACACTTCTTATTACAAATGTCATTTTCTAGAAAAAATACTTATTATAGCTTTTTGTACAATTCCTTACTTGTAAGGAAAATCAATTGGTACTGAAGTTATAAAGAGTATTTTTTTTTCTGTTTTGAGGGAAAGCTAAAGGCAATAGCTATTTCCACTTACACTTCCTTTAAACATATCTAACCGTAAACCACAGGCAATAATGTGGTACTGTTGGAGGTTAAATTAGAAACCAGTATGTACAAATTTACATGAAAACATACTTTGTGATGTGGGCAAAGCTGTGGGGTGAGGTGTGGAGAAGCCGGACAAAAAGGCTTACAGTGAAATTTACTTCTGAAAAAAATGTCTAAAAAGAACCTATTCAAGTTCCACATGTATTTTCACATATTATATCTAAAAATTAGAACATAAAGAGATACCAGATATTTATCAGTCATGCTTGAAAATGTATCCCAAGTTCTTTCATGTACTTTTTTTTTTTTTTTGCAAGAAAGATACACAGGCCAACCCAGAACTTCTAGAACTGGTCCTAAAGACCCATGAAATCCACTCTTTTCTACTTATGGATTTAGTATACAACAGTATAATGAACAGACAAGAGAGTGGGTTCAATGGTGCCCCTTTCCCACTATAGAAAAATTCTGGGCAGAACTACTCAATTGACCTTTATTTGCTATTCAACTTACAATCAAAACTAACAATATAAGCAATGTTAGTATCATTCACACTTCATATGCTCATGTAAAATATTTCAAGGTAAAAATGCAGCAATATTTGTCAATTCTGAATCATTAAGAAATATGAGATTACTCTCTTCAATGCTATTATTTTTCAGTGTTAGTTTGAAGAATACTTACTTGGTAATGGCTAAAATCTACATTAAAATTGAAAAATTAATAAAATACAAATAAAGCCATAGGGCAGTTGGATCCATGATAACTAGAAAACTAAGCTACTTAAGGCCTTATGCCTTTAGCTGGATCTACGTAAGCAGATTGAAAATGATCAATACTGCACTGCAATAGTAGATCAATTGTAATAGACAAATTAAAAAAAAAAAGTTAAAACAGAAAAGTATCATTTTACGTACAACTATACCAAATAGCCTGCTTATTTAATTCAAGTTCAGTATCATCTTATTAACAGGAATCAATGTATGTATCCACAAAGTTACTATTAAACTGAAACATCCAGGTATTTAACTTTTAAAATATAAACCAGTAGATGTCTCGATGTGCATTTTCTGCTTCTATTTCTATTATGTGTTTGGCACAGTGTACTGAATGACTAACTCGTCTCTGTGGCTATGAAAAATTATACCCCTTTCATGTAATATCTCCAATTATATATTAACTTAAAAGAAGTTTAAGGTTATTATTTGAAAACCATTCTATTTAGTTATACAAAAACACTTTGCTGTTTGTTTCATACTGGCTGTAGTAAGTTTAAAAACCATTATGAAAAGTAAAAAAAATGTGCTTTTTCCCCTGAAAGAAGATTTAACATTACACGAAGTGCTCAAAGGAATAATGTCTACTGGAAATATTTTCAATTTGAGAATGAGTTAAGGAAAATTATAAGCACACGGTGTTACTTTAAATTATATTTGGTACTTTTAAAACTTTGTAAGTAGTGCTAAATAGGCAAATATTTCCCCCACTCTTTTTCATCTGAAAGCAGCATAGAAACTAAGAGGAAAGATCCTAGATAGACCATAAAAGAAACGTGCTGCCACGTTCTACTGCTATGTCAAAAATGAAACCAGGGGGAGTACCTTCAGATGTACCGATCTGGGATGCTTGCAGCGACATACGTTATCAGATGTGTAACTACGGCACATGTGTGTTATGTCGTTCTCTGTTTAGATGAAGTTTAATGCTTACTGCTGCAGACTTTGGTTTTTAGAGGGATTATAGGAACGGTACACAAATATCTGGGTTTTAGTAATTACATCGCGTTCACCAAGAACAAAGATGATTCAATCTCCCATGACGTAAAACTTCACCCTGGCACATGGCTCTGCCAGCGGGTACCTCTACCCAACCCCCGCGGCGACTGACGTTCGGGGTCTGGGATGGCAGAGGGGCCCGAAGGGGATGCTCCACACCGGGGGAAAACGCCTCTGCGCTGGAGCTGCCCGTCCCACCCGTGTCACCCGCCCGCTCCAGCGGCGCGGCAGAGACGGGCTGAAATGCCTCCGGGTGTAGGAAAAGCCAACCCCCGCTGCGCACAACGCCCGCGCTCGGAGAGGCCGGTCTGGTCACACCGCGGCTCCCGAGGGCAGGGAAACTCCGTCAGCGGGAGCTGCGTGCTGCTGGCTGCCGCCCCGGGACAGCGCAGCCCCTGCGGGACACCCCCCTTCATTCCCTCCCTCCCTCCCGCTCCCCACCGGCCGCCCCTCCCCGCGCGGTCCCCGCTTTATATCGCGCAGGTGCCCCCGGTGCGGCCCTCTACCAGCGGGCCCGGCGCCGCGGGGCGGGCGAGCAGCCGCGCCCGCCGGGGAGGCGATGCGGTGAGGAGGGCAGAGGAGGAAGGCGGCCGCGGCCTGGGCCCGGCCCGGGGAAGGCTCCGCCGGGAGCCGTGGCCGCCGGCGGTTCCGCACATGGGCTGCGGCGCACCGCCCCGGGGCCTGCCCGCCCGCCGCCGCCGCGCCCCGCGCCCTACCTGCCGCCGGGCCGCCGCCGCTGCCCGCTGGCCCCGGCGGCGCCGAGGGCCCGCCCCGCTTTTTACCTGGGGTTTTAATGAAGAATTAAAAATTTTTTTCCCTCACCCCCGGCCACCGCTTCAAGATGGCGACGATGGAGACCGTATCACGTGACCGGCGGGCTCGGGTCAGGTGACCGGCGGGTGGACGCTGCCGCCGCGCCGCCGCCTCCTCGCCGTTGCCACGGAGACGCGCGCGGGCCCCGCCATGGCCGCGCCGCGCCTCGCCTCGTCGCTGCTGGGTGCCGCAGGGCTCGTCGCCCCGGGCACCCGGGCCGGTGGGGCTGTCTGGGTGCTGGCCTGCCTCACCGCCGCCGGCACCTCGCCTCCAGGCTGGCTCCGTCCCGAAGGCGAGGTGGAGCCGTGTGGCGGTGCGGGTGTGCTCCTCTGGCCCTCTCCGCACAGCGCTGCCACCAGCCCCCTGCAAGGGCAGTGTTGGCGTAGGCGGCTCCGTCAATGCATTTTTCATCTTAACTTTCCACTCAGTGTGGAGACCCAGCAGCAAGGCACAGCTGCTCGTGATGGCCCAGCGTGGCTCAGCTGGTGGTTATATTCAAAGTCTCAAAATAATTGTTTATTTTGCAGCTCCTGTGCTTAGGTGATCGCCTGGCTTCTTGCCTTTGTCAGTCAGGACTTCGTCAATATTCTAGTTTCCAGTGCCAAGCCAGGCAGCACAATACACTTCAAGAAACAGTATAGTCTCCCAAAAAGTATTTTCTTTCAGCACAGTGGTAAACACCTGTAGTTAAAAACAACCAACAACACAACAACGCCCCCATTTTGGGTCTAAAATAGCAAATCATAGAGTCGTGTTGGTTGGAAGGAACCCTTAAGATCATCAAGTCATTAACCCAACACTGCCAAAACCACCACTAAACCACGTCCCTCAGCACCACGTCTACCCATCATTTAAATACCTCCAGGGATGGTGACTCCATCACTTCCCTGGGCAGCCTGTTCCAACGCTTGATAACCCCTTCTGTGAAGAAATTTTTCCTAATCCATCCTAAACCTCCTCTGGCGTAACATGGGGTTGTTTCCTCTTGTCCTGTTGCTTGTTACTAGCGAGGAGAGACTGCCCCCCACCTTGCTACAACCTTTCAGGCGGCTGTAGAGGCCTCCCCTCAGCCTCCTTTTCTCCAGGCTCAACAACCCCAGTTCCCTCAGCCACTCCTCATGAGACTTGTTCTCTAGACCCCTCACCAGCTTTGTTGCCCTTCTCTGGACACGCTCCAGCACCTCACCGTCAGTCTTGTAGTGAGGGGCCCAAAACTGAACACAGTATTTGAGGTGTGGCCTCACCAGTGCCGAGTACAGCAGGACAACCCCTTCCCTAGTCCTGCTGGCCGCACTATTCCTGATACAGGATCAATGCAAATGTTTCCAAGTGTAAAATGCAGAGAACTGACAAGAAGGTTTAGCAATTTAAGTGAGTGGGAATGTGGAATTTAAAGTGTACACTGCATGTCAGGGGCAACCTTAGAAGCTGCATACTAGAACTGTTACATGCTGTGAATTTATGTGGTATTTCATATAAAGTGAAAAGTCAGGGGAATAATGAGTTTCAGCAGTGGCTCATGGCTAGGTGATGGCAAGTAAAATCTAATGTTTATTTCTAGAAATGGGCTTGAGGTGTATTGATGTGAATGGGTCTACAGTTGGATTTGGGGGGGACCTGGTAAAATTGTAGCAACTTCTTGCAAGTTCACTTCCGCCCACAGCTGGGAGTTTTGTTAATGATGGTATATTGTTTCATAGCCATAGGAGATGTGTCTGACATATTGGCAAATCAGGTATTATTCAAGAGGTGGATTTAGCCATCCTTTCAATAGGCATTATTTCATCTCTAATGTTACTTTGTTACTTTGATTCCTTGAATTATGAAACTCGTTACTTGTGTGAAGTTTTAAGACACTTCAAATGTTATCCTACAGTCTGTGACTTGGTAAGATAACTGGTAAGATTTTGGTAAGGCTTTTTTTTAAAGAAATTTTTGTGGGGAAAATGCAAGGGTACAACCTGTCTTCTTAACACCTACTAAAACACATTCCATTTAAAAAAAATAAAAATGTGAAGCTTCATAATATTCATAATGTAAAATGTAGAAGTAGTAATGATAATAGCAGCTTGTTTCAGCTTTTTCTGTCACATTAAATGGAACCTTTTCAAAGAAATGAGATTATTTTTGTGGACCCTGTTCCTTTGAAAGCTTAGTTTCCACTTCTGTGTTTGTCATAGTTTAATTAACCAGTTCTCTGAATTGAATCACTCTTGTAGATACAGAACTCTCATCCTCCTTTATCCAATCAAAAATGCTAGCATCTGATATGTCTGGATTAAAAATACTGGGTTGATAATATGTAACAGTCTCCATATACTCTATTATTATTATCTGTTGTAATTAAAGTTGGACTAAGTTAAAGATTTCATTCTGCATGTAAATATGATCATAAAACAAAAACAGATTTAGATTTTACACTTTTACATTAATTTGAAAGTCTTCTTAATTCACAAAGTTCTTTTTATATTTTTCATTTTCATTGCTTTCAAGTTGAAGGAGACATGAAACCAAATGAAATTTGGATAAGGCAACTATCACTGAATGGTAGAGATGAGACACTCGTATTGAGCATATTATGTTCAGAATGTTGATGGTTTTGTAAAAGTTTATACAAGATTGCTTCGTAATTACTGTAAATATGTACAGAATGTCAGTGGCATGAGTTTTATGGTAAACATTATAAGCTTAATTTAAAAAAGTAATGCATAGTCTAGATACACCAAGTAAATTTAGATCTATATCAGCAAAGATGCTGTTGTGAAGTAAATACATGCAAAGTATACACACTTTTTTTGTATAAACTTTTAACATAAGAGAAATCTTTGTATAGTAACTTGCCTGTAAGGTGTCTATTTATTCTTTGTGGCCTCAGTCTCAAATTCTTTTCAGTCATCAAGATTAATGATTAGGCTTATTTTCATTAATGACTTGTGCAGCAATGAGTTATATAGTTGTCAATAAAAAATTCAATTTAGCCTATGAGTTTTCTAGACTTTTGTGCCTGGCTCTTCCAAAACCATTCCAAAAGCTTTATAATTTTCACATTATTGTAATGTATTATATAAATAAGGTTCCTGAATCTCCTGAGTGGAGATTAAATAAACTGCTTCATAGCTCAATGTACAACAGAAGGGAATCCTGCATGGAACATGGGTTGGAACAGAAGTCTTGGCTTGTACTCCTCTTCCTGGGTGAGCGGTAAACAAGAGTACTGTGTGGGCACTTTGAGTGGCATATTAAGAGATAGTTTTTTATTTTATATTTCACTTCAGTTTTAGGTCTTGGCAGCCTGGAGGTGGCCTTCATCTATCATGAGACAAATCCATAATAAAAAAGTGAATTTTGCAGTAGCATTGCAACACTGTTGGCAACTAGGAATTTTTCTGTCATCTTTATAGACTAACTGCAACACATGAGCCTGGACTTATTTTTCTCATTCTTTTTGGCTGGCTCTTGCTTATTAGTGTGTAATCACTCATAGTTCCTTAACTCTATCATAACATTTACGCAGGATTTCCATATAATGTTTATTCACAATATAGTTTTTTGGAACGGCAGCAACAAGCGTTCTGCTGACCAACATGATATATCTACACAGATAGATAACAGATATCTGTGTTTATGTATCTGTATTAATTTTAATGTCCATGTTGATGATCAGTGTTTTTTATTGGCATATTATGAAAGAGCTGTGGAATAGCAGAGTCTGTTTCATATTGTCTGTATCTGCGTACTAGGTTTATCTGCTCATAGTGGTTCTGTTTCTGGAAAAGACGTGTAGAGTGCATAAAATACAGTTGATTATCATATGAAAAATAAAGTTTTGGGAGTTTCTCAGTTACAAAATTGTGGAAGAATTTACCTATATTTATAGGTGCATATGTATTGGCTACTTTGATTTATCAGGCTGGCATCTTGGGGGTCCTTACTGTGAAATGGAGCCTCACACAGGGGAAATTTTGACCCTCTAAATACAGAAGTTTGCAAACCTGGTGTATAATGTATGAAAATACAAAGACTAAGAGAAGAGTGGTGAGAACACTATATTGGAAAAAAATGATACTATATTACTGATTTATGAAATAGGACTATATTCCGAGAGAAAATATTGCAGACAAATTAAGAATTATTAGAAGTACAGAAAAATTATACAGGGAAGAATGAATTGCTTCATTTGGAAAGACAATGCAATAGAACATGATAGATACATAAGGATAATAAATGGTGTAAAGAAAACAAATTACACTTTAAATATACTTCTACCATTAGACTAATTAGATATTTGGTGAAGCTGAATGGTTGTACTTTCAAAACAGATACAGGAAGTTTTAGATTTTTTTTTTCTTATATATGTGTAATTCACCTCTGGAACTCATTGCTACAATATATCGTAGAAAACAAAAACTTTGTAAGATTTAGAAAACAATAATTAAATTTTTGTATGTGTATATATATAACATATGCAGCTGTTCCAGACAGAATTAGAGATGTGTTAACTATATGAAATGTCTATGTTTTTAGTATTGAGGCAAACACTGATAGGAGTTATGAAGAATCTTCCCTTGTGAAAGGGGTATATGGTGTTTTATGCTATGAGGTTTAGATTGCAATGTCCTTTGAGGTGATTGTGCTTACCTGCTGTCAGAACCTGAATCTCATATACAACCCTTCTGTATAGTTAGAGTTAGTTATCTTTTTTGTTATAGCCTCAGAGGTCTTTGTGCTTTGGCATTGAGGCATTAAAACTCAGCAGAATTTATATTACTTAGATGGTTTATTTTGCTTTACACAGCCGTTTCTACTACAGAATTAGAAAAGTTCTGTATTAAGTGATATTTCAGCTGCAACAATGACATCTAGGGGCTGATTTATATTAATTTAATTTAGATACCTATCTCCTATTTTTTTAAAAGATGGTTACTAATATGTTTACTAAATCTAAATTATTAGTATTTGCTAAAAAGCTGTAAATCTGATATATGTTGTATATTCAGAGAATAACCATGACACTGTTAACTTCTTATTTTTTGTTTTGTTTTTCCTTGATCTGTCTTTTAATTATTTAGTACTGCTAACACTGCAAATCAGTGAATCTCTCTCATTCCTTTAGACCCTGTATTTTTTCATGACATGTTATCAAATGATGAGATTTTTTTTCACTCTATACTTTAAGTATAGTTTTCTGTGAATTAGAGGGAAATCTTGTTGACTCTGCTTTCTTATATGACTTACTCTGTTTCTTAAAATCACATCTACTTTACTTTGTATAGGAAATGAGACCAAAAATCCCTATATTCAGTCCCCTGCTTCCCCCAGGTTTATGGGTGTGTAGATATAGGCTTGACTCCAGATTTAAACCCTATGATTCAGGGCCACCTCTAAGCTATACGTAAATCCAATTTTATGTGTGCAAGTAAGTGTATACGTAAAATATGTAATTGCAATTTAGAGATGATTTAACAGCATCTGTCCTATTATTTGCAAACTCACTTTCTTTCCCTTGAATCTTAGTTATTTGACCATAAGTCTCTTATTTGGAATTGCTTTTTACAGAAAAAAAAATTTCTATATTTCTCTCTCATTGGTCTCTTCACTTATATTTACAACTTTTTCTCAGGAATAAGAGAATATAATTTTTTTGCAAAATTCCCCTTATGCCATTCTGTTGAATATATTGTACTATCTTTCACATACTGACTTTTCATTGGTATTGAGAAAAGACCTGAGTAAGAACCCTTGAGTGTAAGAAATAGGGAAAGGCTCATCTTTTTCCTTAGATATTTCCTTAAAATTTTGAAGTCAAGTTTGTGGTTTTAGGAGAGTGTTGCTGACTTGAGCAAAATTAAATCCTAAATGTTAGATGCTCTAAAATGTAAAACTTATAGCTATATTTTCATAGAACCTGCCAGCCAATTGTTAGGAGGCACTCAGTTTAAGAGAAGGTGAAAAATCACTTGACGTGAGGTTGCTGATGATATACTAAGAGTAGAAGCTCAGGTAAGCTAACTTCCTTCATAGCTTTTCTGGTATATAATAAGAGAAAGAAACTACAACCAGGTGAGCTGAAAATAGTGAGATATTATGGAAAGTTTCACCTTGGCTCAAATCAAGGTACAGAAATGTTCTCTGCAATAAATTAAAGGTGTTTTTCTGACACAACTGTACCAACAGGAGCTTATATTACTTAAAACTTAAATAGAAGTTATACTGGCACAGCAATTCTTTTCACAACTGTCGTATCTGCTGGTTTCACCTGTGAAGTAAGTGAAAGCTTATTTCTGTCAGTGATATTGGCAAAACATAATTATAACTGCTTTCTATATGAAATCTTACATAAAAATATCACCAAAAATAACATAGAATCATAGAATGGTTAGAGTTGGAAGGGACCTTAAAGATCATCTAGTTCCAACTCCCCTGCCATGGGCAGGGACACCTCCCACTAGACCAGGTTGCTCAAAGTCCCGTCCAATCTGGTCTTAGACACTTCCAGGGATGGGGCGTCCACAACTTCTCTGGGCAACCTGTTCCAGTGTCTCACCATCCTCAGAGTAAAGAATTTCTTCCTGATATCTAATCTAAATCTACCCTCTTTCAGTTTAAAACTGTTACCCCTCATCCTCTCGCTACTCTGCCTGATAAAGAGTCCCTCACGATCTTTTCTGTAGGCTCCCTTTAGGTACTGGTAGGCCGCTATAAGGTCTCCCCAGAGTCTTCTCTTCTCCAGGCTGAACAACCCGAACTCTCTTAATTCATATTTCAAGGCAAAATATGGAATTAAGAGCATTGGATCCTCTGAAATCAGGGCACTGCAGGAGAAATTGTTAGGGGGTGAGCTAGAATTTGTTGATTCTTTGGACTCAATTCTACAGTGAGCTAGGACAGTGAAAGCCTCTGAGAGACAACAGAATCTATCTTTCCAGTCAGCCTGTCCCTTTACGAATTTAATGTTCGCTACAGCTGTGGGAATGATATTGCCAACTGGTAGGTGACAACTGGACCTATTGCCATCTTCTTTTTTGGGGTAATAATGAATTGGTAGGTGTGATTCGTAAGAGATGTTTCACCATTGTCTTCAAAGGCCTTAGAACATGCAGTTTTCTTATGTCTGTATTAATATAAAGGCAGTGTGGTCTGTCTACATGTACTGAGGACAGTGAAAATCATAAAGAAAGCTTGGATTGGTTTTTACTGCTGAATTGGCCATGGGGAAACTCCACTTAGAATAGGGACAAAAAATTATTTAGCTCTACAGAAAATATCAAGGCAGTTCATAGAGACTTGCCACATGATGTACTATATGTTAATGCCCGTTATTATTTTCCCTTTTTATTACTTTACATAGATACTGCTATTTTTGCCAGCTCTTACTCCAAACAGTGCTTTCTTAGGTATGTAATCCAATTGAAGGAGTGTAGAATGTGATTTATTACTGGCAGTTGTAGCAAGGGGAGTCATACGCACAAAAGACTCCTACAATGACAGCAAACTACCATTCTTTTTTTCTTGTTACAGTCAGTGAAAATACAGAAGTGTTCTTTGCATTCTTCAGAGAAATTAACTGTATGTGAAGTGTTGCATTATAGCAGATACATACTGATCCCAGTTGTTACACATGCCATTCATATATGCCCCAGCGACTGTCTTCAGTGTGTGTTTTACACGTTCAAGAGAATTCATTTGTGAATGATAAACTGCGATAAGCCTGGAATCAGATCCGACATTGCATAAATTAATATTTCATGTGTAAAAGGAGATCCCCTAAAAGGAATTGGACTCCCTGGAGTTCTAATATAGCTAATATTCCTGTAATTGATTGAATTGCTAATTATTTTTTTTTTTACAGCTGTAGTTAAAAGGCATTACTTTTCCCGCCTTGTTAAATCAGTCATTGTAGACTAAAATACACTAATTTCTGGTGCAAGAAAGAACTCCTAGAGTATGTACTACATGCTAGCTCCCAAAAAATAAAATACCACCAAAAATTTGTAAGTGCAGTCAGGTGTGAAATGCTGGTATATTCATGACTTAATTTCAGTATCAATTACCAATATAGGCCACAATAAAGGTATTAAGGTTTCCTGCTCAGCATGGAAACGGGATAACTTAAATCAAAATATCAGAAGTGCTTTTGAGTACAGCTCATATTGTTAAAGGGAACTGTGGACCAGTCATCTGTCCTTCAGTGGACGGTCTGGCTAGTCCTGGCAACTTTCCTTATGTTCCATAGATTGATCTCCTCCCGCAGACTTTTTTACTTGAAGTGCAGTCTGTTGTTGCCAAATGGGATTAGGTAAGGTTTTTAAATCTAGACACATAGGTGCTTGCGATGGGTTTTAGGCAGTAGATTGTAATTTTAGGAGTACAAACTTATCTAATTTAACCAGGCAAGGTTTAGGTTGGATATTAGGAAAATTTTTTTCACTGAAAGGGTTATTCAACATTGGAATAGGCTGCCCAGGGAGGTGGTGGATTTGCCATCCCTGGAGGTGTTTAAAAAAAGGGTAGACAAGGTACTTAGGGATATGGTTTAGATGTGGTTTTGTCAGGTTAGGTTAATGGTTGGACTAGATGATCTGAAAGGTCCCTTCCAACCTTAACAATTCTATGATTCTATGATTCTAATTTCTGAGCATCCATACAAACACACAACACTGCAGATGTTTCATAGTACACAATAAATACTTTGTTCCAGTTCTCTTCATTAAAATATTTATCTGTCCTCCAAAACCTTAAATAAGAAAACTTACACAACTTTCCTATCTGTGCTACAGAACTTGCTGTGCAGTTGTTCCCTCAAAATATATATAAAAAATACTAACAGAAATGTGACAAACTGGAGTTCTCCATCCTATTGTGATTTTCATCCAGAAGTTTAAAAAAGCAACAAACAAACAAACAAAAACAAACCCTGGAAAGGTACTGGACCAAATTTTTAGTTCCCTTTTCAATTTTACTAAGTCAAATTCTTGTTTGTGAGTTTGTGTAAAATCAGGACCTCATGGTTTGGCTCACTTTACGAACATTCCTTGACATCCAAAGATTTTTTTTCTCTAACCCTTAGCGCTGTGCGTGCACGCGGGTCAGCAGGTGCATGTGTATGCACTTCTGCGAGCACAGAGACAAAGTTATATTTTTGTTGCAAATATGCATGTGGAATCTGCACACAATGAGCACGGAATAACTGCATGAAAACAAAGGAGTCCGTTCATTCTTAGTTATTGAATCTTGCTGCTGTTTATTAGATATGAGTAGACCAAAATGAACCATCACACTTTTCTGTAGTGACCTTCAGGTGGCAGCAGCATTACATTCAATTCTGCCATACGCTAAGTCCATTAAAGGTGAAAGTAAAATTTGCAATAAATCAAAATAATACTGATTGTTATAATTTTATTACCAGAGCATTAAGTCAATAAAACTTATCTGAAATGTCATTTGCATTGTATACAATTTTTACTAGTTATCAAGTATGTTTTAAAAGCATGTTTAAAGCAAGCAAATGAAGAAATCTGTGATAAATTGTTGGAAATCTGGGACTTGTCTAATGGTGTAGTAAAACTAAAGTCTGTTTTGATCTCTTGTATTGTAAAAGACTGTTTCTGAAAGCATTTGTTAGTGCAATAATGTCTCGTGTCTTGACTAACTATATTTAATGTCCTAATGTCTGATTAAATATTTTCCTGCAAGTTGTCAGGTCCTTTTTCATTCATGATTTTATGTAGGAAGGTCATCTAATTATATGACACCCTTTCAGTGAAGGAGAATGTGTTTGTTTCTTTTAATAATGAGGAATAATGAAACTTATTTATGTTGGAAGTCAGAGAAATTTATTGGAGAATTACAACATGAGAAACATGAAAATTAAAAAACCCCTTTTAATAGCATATTCATTACCAAGAAGCTTGCAGGTAATGAAATAGTTGTATGAAATCCAGTATATCGGGTGATATAATACTGCTCATGTCAGTTTTCAGGACATGGTTATTATGCATTTCTATGTTGTCAGTTACTATTAGGTTACTAAATTATTATTAGCTAATTAGTCAAAATAGGAGGCACTAGAAGAAAAGGTTAAAAGCATTTGTTTTTACAAACTTCTAAACCAACTCCTGGCTGGGAAGCCAGTTAGGCTGTAGTAATTCTCCACAATGATTTTGCCGTGTGGGTTGCATTGCTGCTCAGATATTGCTGTCCTGCCAGACTAATACCAGTTTGGATTAGAATTCAAGAGAGATATCCATTATACAACTTAATGATGTTGAAGAAACAACATTCAAAAGTAGTTACTCTAACAAATGCAGCAAAAAGAGATGTTAGGGATGTGTTTATACATCAGTTAAAAATTGATTTGAAGGAAACCCTTTATGTAAGTGCTGCTAAAGGAGTCCCAATAACTGATTAAAGATAGCTTATGTAATAGTTAAAATAATTCAGTGGTAATTTAATGAAAAATAAGGTTATATTGATTATTTAAGTTTTGGGTTTCTTTAATCTTTAGGGATTTTCGTTTATACTAAGATACGATATTTAGACCTGTTTACCCTTATATTCTTTATCCGTTTCACTTGTTTTGTTTGTTGACCAGTTGTACTGTGACAACTTTTTCAACTCCTCATGAAATACAAATATTAAATATAAACAAGCACAGAGGTCTAGAAACAAGTATACAAATAAAAATATAAATGTAAGCTGAATTATAGCTTGAGAATGATGTGTTATTAGCTTTAAAGAGCAGGTAGAGAATGACAAACCACAAGCCAAACAGATTACAATGTATGAATGCTGTTTGGGCTGTGCCAGTGGTTACTAAAGCCAATACAAACACTATTACTTCACTAAGACATAGACCTGGTCTTTTACTTCTTCTGTTCTGTACTGTAGTTTTCTCCTTGTTGTTTCTTAAATTAATTTCTATGATTTTACAAAATTACCAAAGGTATGAATGCAGTGAGTGACAAAGCAGCAGAATAACTGAGGTAACAACAGGATTCCTGTGAGGAATGTAATTCACTGTGATCCTCTTTCTTCTTTCTTTCTGATATTAACCTTATGGCTCTTTATCATCAATATATATTTACCCCAGAAATAAAAGTAAGGCAACAATATATATGAGCTAAGCATAGTTAACATGGAAACTAACGTGAATAATTTCTTAGAAATATATAGAAATGAGGTTTAGAGGGTACCCCTCATCTCCGTAGGTCAGGAACCTAGATCATCAGTATCTCAAAAGTGGAGATATGCTTTTTATTTTGTCTCTAGAGCATCATAAACACACATTTTGTTGGAGAAATAAAAAAATTACAATTGTCACAGTGGGGGCTCTTTGCAAGTATACAAAATTCAAATAAACAGGTTGTCCTCAACTTAAGTGGGAGAAGAATCTATTATAGATGTTGCAGAATATTCCAGAGGTTTTGACTTGGAGCCAGTATTTTAGGATTTATTCAAGTGTTGGTTTAACATTCGCCTAATATTTGTGCACTATTGTTAAGTGAGACCTTGTTGTGAGACCTTGTTGTGAGACCTTGTTGTCCTGAAATCACAACATTGCTTTCTTAAAAGTACCATTGCTATGCTGAAATGGAAGGTAACTGATGTGATTTGTCTCTTTTGGTTAAACTGTGTAGTGTCCGATAAAGGGGATTTTATTATTTTGTGGAGTAATTTGTATAGGAAAGAATATATTGCAAACTGTTCAGTTACCAATACTACTGTTCGGTAAAATCACATTACCTAGAACATTAAAACAATCATTCTAAAACATGATTTATAATGACTTGAACATGTTTGTAAAAAATAGATGACCATTGTACATTTACAGTTGACACAGAGGTCCCTAATGTCAAGAAAGCACTCTTGACCTTGATGGGTAGTTGCAATTCCATTTAAATCAATTGCCAGTACAAGTCAAATGAAGTTCTTATGGCTGTCTGGTGTGCACTTCCCCATTCTTCTGACATTATTGTTCTACTCCAAGTCATTCTTCAATCTTTTAACAGCTGAAAGGGACCTGCATTCTGCAGCTTTATGGGAAAACAACACTAAGTTGTACTTCCCTGTGTTGTGAAAGCTTCCACTCTATTCAACTGACTTTATTTCCAAGCTAACTAAGCAAACCACATCCCTTTCTACATAAAATAAGGTACTCGGGGTGTATTTCACTATTACAGTGAATAGAGAATGCATTTTCTATGCCTACAATTTTACTGGTCATTCGTTTAATTTGATAGAAAAGAAACTGAACTCTGAAAACTGGAGATCTCATTGTTAGTTTAACCATATTAAAAGCTTTCACTATGTTAAACATGATATATTCTAAACATCATTTACATTAAAAATGATGGTGAATAGAAATTTTGGGGTGTTTTGTGGGGTGGAAGAGAAAGGGACACAGCAAATCAGAAAAATAATTTGAAAATTTGTCCTGTGTTTGTGTATGTCTGGATACTTATTTCTTCAAAGGATTCTGCTAAAATTGTAGATGATACAAAAAGTGATATGAATTTGTTAAACATCTTGCACAAAAGATAAGATCCTTGGCTATACAGAGCTTTTAAAATGTCTGGGGTTTGTGTTATTAACTTGTAATGTTTTCACTCTTCTAAATGAATTTAAGTGTCTACCTTTTGACAAGTGGGAATATTAAAAGGTCACATCGTGGCACAGAGTTTGAGAGACTGAAAAAACCCACGTACAGATAGTTTCTCAAAGACAGATAGTATGAACTATGGCTAATCCTCTCCAGCCCCCGCCCCCCCAACCTCTTTCATAAGTAATCCAAGCTTTCAAAAGATCCTGTATTAATGGGAATAATAGGAAAACTCAATTTGACTGCTATGTTAGCATTAAATACATACAACAATTAATAAGGATTGATAATGAAAAAAGTGATTCTGGTTGCCAGTGGAACCTGGCTGGGATAGTATTAACAGGTTGCTGCAATTAATGCAAAACTAATCACCAGTCCTCCATGGAGAAATGCGAATTGGAAGTTGTTAGGAAGCCTGTTCTGTTCAATAGGATTTGTATTGCAGCTAATCCACTTAGCAGCGTCTCATGTTTCTCTGTTGAGGTGTTTTTTTAGGTAGTAATGAAGTATTATTCTTTTCTAGAGATTCTACGGATTTCTTTAGTTTCTGTATTTTGACTCTTGTGTTTTTACTAAATATGTAAGTATGTTTGCCTGCTCCTTCTTTCCCATCCCCATGGGCTCAGATTAAAGTAAGTGGCCCTATTTTGCTCATTTTCCTAAGCCCCTGGAAACTGTATTATATGCAACTATAGGTATAGAATTGACCTCTTGACGTACAGGAAATGTGTTACATATACTGTCCTCATCTGTGCAATTGAAATTCAAAGATTCTGCTGTATCTGATGTTCTGCCTATCTGCTGGTGGGCAAGAAGAGCTGCATAAAACCTGCATTTAATCACCTGTCATTTTCAGTGTTAAACACAACATGAAACAAACCTTTGTGCTTTGTGTTTTTTTTAATTAGTTAATTTAAAAGTAGTCGTAGACAACATTGTTTTGTTGAATGGTCTTTTACTCCTCCTTACAGTATATATGCTTACCAGCAGTTGGTAGGAGAAAACATATCAGCTATGGGTTGTTCGGTTCCTCAACAACAAACCTTGTCCCTAAGCCTGGGTATTCAAGTACTGTGACTTAATATCTGAAGAGAGTAGCTGTGCTGAATAGAGAGGTAGAATGTGTCCTTCAGACATTGGTAGTATCGTAGGAAGACACATCTGAAGGAAGACACTGAATTGCATAACCTCCCGTTGAAATAGGTGACAAAATCATAACATTTGTCTTTAATTGACTGGAGAAGCAACTTCAGGCTTAGTGTCGAAATGAAGAACATTGGAACACTGACGCTTGATCTTACAAACCCAGTTTTGATGGCAGTGTAAATATCACCACTTTTAATTAATTATGAAGGGATAATTCCTTTCAGAGCAAGTATAGCATGTGTGGTAAGTAAATTTTGTATATAAAAAGACAATGTTGTTAAAATGGAATGTTTGGCAAATATTTTGTCCAAAAGTACACACAAGTTGGTCAGTGTTTGTTTTTTCACCATGTTGTTTTGTTGCCACTTTGAAACTAAAGAACCAAAAGATGAAAGCTTATGAAATCTCTTATCTTCTGTATACCGTTGAATGTTTGACCTTTTATCTTATAAGGTAGTCTTTTCATACATTGAAGATTTTGATCCAGATATGCAACCAAACCTGAACAACTTCCAGAAAAAGAAATAATTTTGGTTTGTGCAGCCTTTTACTCTGACATGAAAGCCATTTCTAAAAAAAAAGCCATCTGCTACTTTATTGTTTGATATCAGTGGCAGAATAATGTCCGATTTTAATATCATACTGCTTGGCTATGTACTGCACTAATTTGTTCTGCAACATCAATGAATCAAAGTAGAGTTCCTGATAGAAGAACATCAAAAGGAAATTAATCTGCCTGTGATAGTATTAATAATTTCAGAATAGACCTGTTTTGCTCAATTATTGTAACCATTGAAAGCCGTGTTTTTGTGGACTGTTAGATCAATATCACAACTACTACACAGATCGAGTGTGTAAGAACAAGGCTGGTACTCTTCAGTAGCTGGTCAGGACTGTAGGAGTGTCACTACTGGTGGACATGAAGTTTACTGAACATTCTTGGTAAAATTTTATGGTTAATTAAGGAAAGGAGAGATGGAAGTGTGAAATTGGTGGGGAAGAGGGTAAGGTGTCTGGAAAAAAAAAGTCACTTTTCAGTATGTTGGGGAAGATGGTGGGCCTGGCACCAGCAGAGTTTGTAACCAGAAATTAACTGTGTGATACTGGAAGAAATTTAGTGCAAATGGAGGCTAATTGATAATAAATTTCAGGGATACTAAATGCATCTCAGGAAAAGATATGTGTAAAAGTATAGCATACCAAAGTTATCATACTGTGTGTTCAGCATATATCTCCTGAAAATACTGGGGTTTTTTTAAAGTATTTTATTAGTTTCCTTTTTTTTTTTTTTGTTTTATACATAATCTTTGTCAGATGAATATGTTTATTAGAAAGCATGTTTCTTTATGTAGTCTTCCCAAATACCCGTACAGTTTCATTCACATCTTTCCCTACAAATAGATACAGACACATACAAGATTTGACACAATAAAAGAGATTGGGCATTTGTAGCTATAGATCCTTCCAAGCGCTAACCCAATTCAAGAGTAGAAGAAAGGGTTACTACAGCAAAGCATGCCTGTTCTAGTTACACAGCATGATACCCACAGACAGACTAGGACTATATTTAGGGTTCCAGTTATGTGCTAAGAATAGTCTAAATGAGTAGAGAGGCCCAAATGTGTCACTGAAATAAATATTGGCAGTATGGATGTGTGATCAAGATATCCAAATATAGCAGAGACTGACTGCAGAACTTCAAGTCAATAGTAATCCAGGTAGGGATAAGATTTCAAATCTAGTATTCCCTTGTTTTTATGTTTACTGCCTTTAACTTTTCCCCCTTTTTTGTCATGTTCTCCCTCAACGGACAGTGGGTAGTGTTCACCAGCCTGGGGACAGGGTGGGTTGACCTTACACTGCAGCCAGCCACACAGCCAGCTGTTTGCTCATCTCCCCTCTCCGCAGGATGGGCACAAAATGAGATGGAAAAGCTCATGAGTCAAGATAAAGACTGGGAGATCGCTTACCAATTACTGGCATGGGCAAATCAGACTCGACTTGGGGAAAATTAAGTTAATTTATTGCCAAATAAAATAGATTTGGAGGGTGAGAAATAAAGACAAAGTTAAAACACCACCTTCCTCCCCTCCCCTCCTCTTCTTCCCAGGCTCAGCTCCACTCCTTCCTTCCCGCCTCCTCTACCCAGCCCAGCCCCAGCCAGGGCAGGGGTTTGGAAGGGCGGGTTGTGGTCAGTCGATAACCGTTCATCTCTGGTGCTCTTTCCTCCTCACACTTTTCCTCTGCTTCAGTGTGGGTTTCGCCACAGGCAGCAGTTCCTTCAGGAAATATCTGCCTTCTCCAGCCTGGGGCCCTCCATGGGCTGGAGTTTCGGTGTACCTCTGCGGTTTTTCCGCAGTCTGTTAAGGAATCCCTGCTCCAGCCCCTGGAGCACCTCTTCCACCTCGCTTCTCCTCCTAGCTCTGTGCTCCAGGGCTGTTCTTCACACTTTTCCTCACGCTTTTCCTCACTCTTTCCCCTTGCTGCCGGGCAGCGTTTTGCCCTGTCTCAAACAGGTTTCCACAGAGGCGCCCCAGCCTCGCTGAGGGGCTCAGCTGTGCCCTGCGCTGGGGCGGCTGCAGAACTGGCGGGAACCGGCCCTGGGTGGCCCCGCCCTCTCCTCACAGGGAGCCCCGGCACCGCCCGCCAGAGATCATGGGCATCGACAGCCAACACAGTGTACTAATTAGCTTTGTACTAATCATCTCTTAATTTCTTCATTCAAGACTGCCACTGTTGTCTGGGAAGATGCAATGACTTTTTTTAAGACTCCATAAAATTCCTGACAAGACTGACGTACGTACTTCTAGATGAGCCTTGTGAGAATGGGGCCTTTTTTTCTGCATTGACTGAGAGAACATCAGATGCTTTTACAAGCTCTTTCCGTTTGGTAATACTGTAATAATGTCTTGCATTAAGGACAGTAGATGAGTAAGTGGACAGTATGGTGGAAAGGCTTCCACTGAATGTCAGTAGAAACCTTGGGAGGATCAGTACAAACCTAACCATCAGCATCTGTCCCTGCCCATGGCAGGGGGGTTGGAACTAGGTGGTCTTTAAGGTCCCTTCCAACCCAACCCATTCTATGATTCGATGATCTCTTCTTCACCACCTCCTTTGCTTTCCCTTCTGCCCAAGCTAGAGTTTTCAAAGGGAAACCAACTTAAAAGGTGTTTGATAGTGTGACAACGCAGAAAGTGAAGCCAGGAAAGCTGTGAGGTAATCCTCCTGTAAGCATTGAACAGGAGCTTGTTCCCAATTGCTGTCATGGAAATTAAAGGACACCACATTTCTTCTGGTAGATATGAGGGGATAGAAAAGTTTGTCTCTCTGTGGTTTTGCACACAAATCCCAAGGATCTACTTTATCTGCAGAAGTCAGATTTTTATTTTTTTTAAATATATTTTTTTATCTTTCTGCACATGCATGTTCTAAATAGCATAGACCTTTGGTGAATTATCAGAATGAGGGAGGATGTCCCCCAGCAGTCTTGGGAAGCCATTCAGGAAGATGCCCTTCACATACCATATTCTTTTGTTCCTCTTCCTCAGGAAGCACACTGATAATGTGCTTTCAGAGAACAAACTCACTTTCCCTAGAAGCCTAGTTCAGAAACCTCCCCTCTTCTCCAACTTTAAAATAACTTTAAATCTGGAAAGCAGTGAACACTAAGTATGTCTTTAACTGAAGAAATATTTAGACAGTATTTGTGAGCATGAAAACAGTATCTGTCATTCAGGCTAATAGCTTATTTTCTTTATAAGAGCAGGTAAAGATCATGCTACATGTAAGCATGTGGAGTTAATGTCCATGTAGGTTTCCTAAAAATCTGCACTGTCAACTGAAAAATCCAGGTTATTAAATACATAAGACATCATAACTATATGTGCAATGGCTATCTGTTTACTAGCTTTCTGCTTTTCTAAATTCCTCCTACAAAATATTTTTTATAAAGATACAACATGCCGTGTTTCGATGGAGTCCTGCAGAGAGAGATGCAATTAAGAATGTTATGCAATAATACATTCTTTTTCTTACATGTAATGTATTTGTGAGCATCATATATGCTGGCAAAAGTGCTGAGCTCACTAATTCAGGTCTTTACATCTCTGTACCATTTTGGCTGCTTTAGCAGTTTAGCACAAAGGTAGTAGTTCCAAAACCAGTATTAATGATAAGAAATGGAAAATGCTTCATTTTTTTTTTTGTGCGATAATAATAAACATGTTGCTATCTAAAGATTTGCCAGATATTAGTTACACTTTTCCATTTTAATGGAGATGGCTTATGTCTGCAAAATTTTGTAAAAGAGTGGTGATGAAGCAGAAATAGGCTTGCTTTCTGAAACTCAAATCAATGTCATTGTCAGTTAATACTTTTTCATAAATTATAAAAAACAATGGTGAGAAAAACTTAGCTGGTTACCATTTATTTTCCTTTTGTTAAAGCGAGAATTTGTATTTCTTGTCTTTTCTCCAGGTTTTCTTCAAGTTTCCCAGATGTTAGACTTCCTGAACAATCTTTTGGGTGGATTTTCTGCAGTTGCATAAATGTAAGATGAAGAAAATCTGAAAACATTTACCCTCAATTTTTGTTTTTCTAATGATAAAGTAATTTCTACTTTCTTCTCACTAACATTCACAAGAATTTAATTGTACTTTCTCCAAAACCAGGTCACCTAATTAAAATAAAAAGGTAGAATGGTTACATTATAATACTGAATGCAGTAGTTCAGTAAGAAAAAAAATCCAGCCAATGAGTTTTTAATATTCTGATAAATCGTAGCAATACCTTTTATTGCCCAATTTAGTACTGTGTACTGTAAATAATAATAATTAATAGCAGTGCTGTTTTCCTAACTTGGCTGGAGTTACCATCATGACCCTTGGTAATGCTGCAATAAAAGATTAAACCTTTTGAACTGTAGATGTGAGTGAATGTCTTTTATGGGAAGTAACATAAAGTTTTAGAAGCTAAATTATTAATCTTTTGTGAATTAAACTCGAACCTGTTAGGTAACTGTGAAAGCTTTATAAACAAATATCTGATAACTGAGGAAATACATTTTGTTATGTATGTAAGAGTTTATTGTATTGTACTTTTAAGAAAAAATGGAGAGAACTGAATGTGTTCAGTTACAGGAATTTGTGTCTTATTATGCATAAATGTTCTGCAGACGTGTCTAAATTAAACCTGTGAGGAAATGAAAAGTAATAATTTTCCCATTACATTTACTTTTTGGAACTTACGAGTGATCAGACTAACTTCACAGAGTAATTATAAAACGATTTTCTCATATTGACAGGTTTGGTGTCTGTGGTGATACATTACTGAGTTCTCACTGACAAGTTTGTTTGAAATCTGGGTGGTGGTGGTTTGCTTTCTATGCTTTAAAGCAAAAAAATGGATTCCACCTTTGCAGCTAATCCAGAAGGCAAGGTTTTTTTAGGTTTCTCTATTTTGTAGATGCCAGACAGGGCACAAATTCAACAGTAGATAGCCAGGGAATACTGTTATGTCAGCTACAGGTGTAGTCAGATAATGTATGACTGCTGAAATACTTGCATGTGATTACAAATTAAAATTGTGATTAATTTTAGAATACCTGTAATCTGCTTACAGTGTTGTGGAAGTCAAACTTAGTGGTATGGTTCATAAATTGCTTTTCATGTTAAGCCTTTTAAAACAGAAGTTTTTAATCACTGTGGTATGTGCAGTACTCCAGTAGTGTGAGCTACTTGTAATCTTTATGGCATTTGTCTCTTCAGTTTGTCTTTTTGTGATATCCGTAGTTCATGAACCAGCTTTTTACTACTGATCAGCCATTTCAGGACATACTAGTAGTATGTTGTTAATTGGTGGCTTATTTATAATCAGAGCTGTTGATGTAAGCTGTCATGTTGATCTTCTCGTCTTATTTTCAAGTTGTTCAGTAGGAATATGTTCATTTCCTTAGTACACCTGTATGTGAAGAACATGTAATGATAAATTCTCTGTGGCTAGTTATCTGCTCTTTTTAACTCCGTTTCTTGTGTGATGTACTCTTTGATATTAATTAGCAATAGATAGAACATTAGTAAGCAAGCTCCTGTTCCAAAATTGCCAGTTCTCTGATGAACTATGCTGCAATCACTTCTTCGCAAGAAGAGTGATCAGTAAACTATATGTGAACACTGCCTCTATTCCTGTGGAAATTTCACTGAGCCAGGGCAGGTAATTCAATCAAAAACCTTCAGGTTAAGATTGTGATTGGGAAGATGCTAACTAGAATAATACAAGTAATTCATAAACACCACCCTGATATATTCTATAAAGATTTGCCATAAGCTGATAAAGGAGCCTTCAATTGAGCTAACAGGAACACTGTACTCTGCAGGATCAATGTCTCAAAATTCTAAATAATTTATAACTTTTAATTTCATTATTAATATTTACCTGGTTTGAAGCTGACATAGCTGTAGGAACTAGACAGGCTAGTAGTATGGGTGATTAAGACCTTTCTAAGGAAACAGTGACTCCATCTTCTGGCTGAAAAGAGAAGCTTAAGAATTTTTGATTGAATCTTGAGGGCAAAGGTAGAAAATACTAAAAGGTGTTCTCAGAATTAGCATTCAGAAAATGAAATTCAAATACCAGTAGCAAATAAATATTCCATTATTTCCTCCCTTATTAATTTTACTTTTTTTTTTTGACTGCAGCAACAAGTTTCATATGCTAGGATAAAGTGTATTTTAAGTACATGTCAAAAAAAAATCTTTATTACATTCATGTTATGTAGGCCAAGTTGGTTCAAATCATTTTTTGAGAACAATGATGTTATCTTGAAAGCAATTTAGAATTTTTGTCGATACTATGGATTATTGATTGACAACAGATGGCAGTATAGCAAGCGTATTTACCTGGTAATGAACACATCACTGTATGAGACATATGGTTAAAAGTTGTAAAAAGGCATTTAGGAGCATAGTTCACTTCTCTTAGATTGTTAAGTCACTCCAGAAAATATTATCCTTTGTTAGGAACTGACTTGTATCAGGAAGATCTGTGATAATAAAAGATGGGCAGAATTCTGCAAGTTAATTCCTCACTGAAAGGATTTGCTGCAGAGAGTGAAGAAGCCTTCAGCCTATCTGAGGTAAGCAAAGCTATCCTTTGCATTTCCTTCTCATCTCTATGTTGAGTCCAGCTTTAATGCAGAGAGGAAACGTCCCAGTTGATTTTGTGATGTTCTAATTTCAGTTTAGTATCTTAGCTGGAAGTGCCTATTTCACCATGTGAAGGCACAAGATAAAGTTGAGAGTTTTCTCTGGATTGTTTTTACTCTGGATACATACTCAAGTAAATCTTAAAGAGACTCCTCTTTCAAGATGTGCTTGCCCCCTAAGTGCTTGCGAATATCAACACTGGTGATCTCAAAATCTCATAAGATTTGAAAAAATGATGAGAAAACTAAATGATCAAAGAAAAGTCCACATTTAGACTTTCTTTTAGAGATTCAATTTTGCAAATAATTTGTTAATTGAGTTCACATCAATTTTTAAGAGAACTGAGATGTCTGTAGCAAAGTAAAATTACCAGATTATATTGTAGCAGTATACCAATTTCAATGGATCTAGAATGTGACAGTAAAGATTATTTTTATGCATTGAGCTTTATGTACGTGTCTAAACAACAACCCTATTTATGGTAGCTTGTAACCTATGTGTATAGTTGGATAAACAGTTTAACTATTCATGTGCATTATTTTTATATGATAGAGTGCAGTACAGTAAGTACACCCAAAAGGATAATACTGCTCACTCCTCTTGTGCTGGAGAGACCGGCTGAGACTGGCCATTTAGGGCTATCAGTAAACCAATACTGTGCTGGGGTGAAAGGAAGCATATGAATCATAAATGTAGCATGCTTCACCTGTTTTGTTGCTAGCTTTATGATTTCATGCTGCTTAAGCATTATGATTTTGTGATTGAACTGTCTGTTTTCCTCCCTTGCAGTGTAATAAGATGACATTGAAGAAAACCCTCCTCTTGGGTTATAGCATGTTTAAATATATCAACATTCAATCTGAATTCCGGAAAGAGCTCTGATTTGCCCTCTATTCTTTTCAGTTTGTGAGTCTGCACTCTCTTCTAAATTACTGCATGGGTACTTCAAAGAGAAGAATAACAAGTCAAGAAGTTTTCTTCAGTTTGAGAGTGTTTGACTCCTGTTTTATTGTTTGCTTTTTCTTCCATGTCATCTTCTGTATATATTTCATGCTTGTTATACTGTTAATAGAAACAAGGATAAAATGGCTGTAACATCTTTCCTGCCAGTTTAAATCCACATGTCAGTATGGAATTTTATATTAAATATCTGTATTTAGGAATACTTCCTTAGAAAAGAATATCCACATTTCCAATGAAGAGCTTTGTGCTAGAAAGCCCATTAGAAATGACAATGGTAAGCTGCGCTCTTTTTTATTAAATAAAAGCAGTCTTTATGGCACTTTGAAACAGGTGGTGCTGCAATCCCCTTTTGACAAATTCTGCAACAGGTTGGTATCAATTTTGTTTTAGCATAAATTAAGATAACGCCAGGGATGATCCACCTGTGTCAGGCTGATTGTGTCCTTTGTGGCCATGATTCAGGAGGAGATTGTCTGGACTGCTGCTGCCAAAATTCCTCATATCTGCTTTACTCCTGACATACGATGTATGCTCCCTCTGTGCTACTGATGGAATTAGCTGTCCTCTTTAGGAACTCAAAAAAGCTATGCTGATGTTCAGGTTTGCTCCATGCTGTCTGTGAGGCAACCAAAACGTGGATGAGCTGGAATTAGTATTTGGAGGTATTCTTCCTCCAGTTCCTTGAGTATTCTATAGCTTTATTGATGTTTAACAACCTTGAAACAAAGAAGAATCCCCAACTCTGGGAAAAAGAACCAGGTGCTCTTCAGGGCTCTGTACTGCACCTGAGTGTGACCTTAAGTACTCTCAACCCTGTGGTGTGAATGGGCAGAGCACGGGCCTGGTCATGTCCAGAGCTTACCTATTCTTTTTGTCATATGCTGAGTACTTAGTACATTTATCTACAGAATTGTGGTTATTAACCAATTGTTAATATTACTGTTTCATTTAACCTTACTAAAAAATTGGTAGAGATTGTTCACCATAATTCGCATTTTAATTAAGTTGGTGGGTACTCGATCACAGCTGGAACCAGACTGGTAATAACGTATTTGTGTATGAAGGTGTGGATAGGCATCTTCTAAAAGTATGGACATGCCTAATTCCCACGAAACTTCAAATATCTCTCAGAGCTTGTTCCTTTTTTTATTACAGATTGGATGCTAACCTGCACCTTTTTCATCATTTTAGAAAGTCTTCAAAGTCGCTGCTGATCTGTCATTACTTTGCTGTATCTATAGATACAATGGGTGTAGATGGTATTGCTAGTATGTGTGGCAAATTATATTTGGTAACTTTATAACAGATTTCTCATAGCTATGGGCTGTGCAGTGATGAATTGTGTCTCCACATCTATGAAAATCTTTGTTAAGGAGCCTATGTTTGGCTCTCTGAGTGCAAGTGTTTAATTAGATAATTAGCCAAAATGTAATACTCAACTCTTTAATTGTAAAACCAAGCAGAACCCAGCCGGTACACCATAGTTTTTGTTTAAGTTAATTAATGTTTGAAACTGTAACTATTAGACATTTTTCATTCTATTTTATTTCTGCCAAGGAATAGATAAATCTGAAGGTTTTTTGAACAGAAGATACTATCTCAGTCCAGAAGATCTTTCTGTGCTTTTTCAAAGAAAAAGATGGAAGTTTTGTTTTGAATTCAGAGGAGGCAAAATCAAACTCTCAGTCAGTTTAGACATAAGAAATGAACAAAGGGATTTGACACAATAATATGTCATTTAGATTGTTCAGGTTACACATTTATTTGAGAGTTTTCTCCTCTTCTTCTGAATAATTTGTTTATTTATTATCAATGTAATGTTTTATGCCTTGAATTTTTATAGTACCTTTGCATTTCTGATGCTGCTATTAAACAGGAGCAATAGAACTTGATAACAGTAGCGAGGTTGACCCAAACATGTTAGAAGGAGAAGTTACAGAGATGAAAGTTCTCTACTATCGCCGTAGCTTTAGAGCCATTACTTACAGGAACATTCAAGACCAATGACCACTGCATTTCAGATGACATGGTTTAAAACAGTTTTTTAAAACAATTTATTTCAAGTTCTTTTTGTTTCCTGTAGTATTCTGAAACTTTTGGGTTTGAGCTTACAGTGTTTTCTCATCATTACTGAATGTTAGAAACATAATTTGAAAAAAGAATTTTTTTTTTTTTTTTATGTAATAATACAACTGTGGGAGTGGTTATTTGAGAGGGAATACCACGTAGCAGGAGACTTGTGAAAAATCATGAGTGTTGCCAGCACGGTAACAAGTAAGAGAGAGATACAAATCAACATAAGCATCCATTGTGTTCTGCTTAGACATTTTCCCATTCACCTTCCTGAAAATTCAATATGCATTGCTAACTGATCTGAACTCAGATTACTAGACCAAATGCAGAAGTAATTTGTTACAAAACAGCAGTTCTTAAGTTCTCAAAACCATGCTGTCTTAATTACTGGTAGGTTTCTCTTCTGTTTTTCTGTTGAGATGAGATGACCCTATATATTATTTCTTTAGTAACCTGTTCATTAGGCTTCTTGATAGTGAGTTACTTCTTCTGACTGAATATTCGTATTAGTAACTGGTAAGTCTACTAAACTGGTAACCAAGCGTAATCAGCAGTATAAGAAAGGCCTAAAGGAAAAGGATGTCTAGGCTCAATTCATCCCAAACTTTCACATATTCTGCCATTTAAGATATATTGGTGGTCTCTAAGGTATTCTCAATGGGTTGATATCCTCTCAATCTCTGCACCCCTTACAGCAGCTGGCAACCTAGAGTGTCTGAAAGAGACACCTATGTTTAGGAACATGTAATGAGCCCACTTAGTAAGATGGTAAAAGTCGGTAAAAGAAGTTACCAGTGGGAATAAAAAGAGAGGTGAAAAATAAACTCATAGCGTTGGAATATACATCCCAATAGTTAGAGGAAGATGAATTCTAGAAAGACAGTAAAACAGGAAGAAATTGTATTTCCTTTTTAAATTGTATTTTAAATAATGCGAAAGCTCCTGTTAAATCCTCTCAACTTTGAGCTATATCATATGATGAATTGTATCTCTGTGCAAGTTCTGTCTCCTGAAGGCTGAAGACAATATTGTTCCGGACCTCTGCTGAGGAATACCACACAGATGTTCATGGATCATGATGTTCTGTTTTCCATTGATCTATAACTGTCATCTGTCCCCCGAAGAAGCTATTCTCTCTGTTTAGAAAAAGAGCTGTCTCTGGGGGAACTGAGGAAGCACAGGTTTTAGTGATGTGTTCAAGGATATATGAGAAGTTTGTAGCAAAGCTAGGAATAAACCCCAGAGCTCTTGATCTCTGTTCTTTAACTACAAGACTGTGTTTTCTCTTTGGAAAAGCCCTCTTGTAGTTTTGCTCATACCTCATTTTATCCATCTGGAGATGTTAGTACTTTCTGTAACATAGTTAAGTTTTTGAACATAGAAGTAGTTTAGGAAAGATAGCTTGCATGGTGAGATCCCCTGTGTAAAATGCATTTCAAAGTAGATGTTTAACTCAAGTGAACACCTTGAAATCTTCAGTCAAGATAGGACTACCTATAACAGTTTACATGCTGTAATAATTGGAAAGTAAGGAATAGAAAATTAAAAGGTATTATGAAACTAGCAGTTTCAGGTAGAACTGCCAGACTTACAGGTGAAATGTCCTGATTTTTTTTTCATGATAAAACACAGAAGTGTCTTTAGTGTCTGTATATGTTAACTGCTAATCCATATGCCCATATCTGCCTGCATAGGTCCTGTATGAGAAAAGGAATCCAAATGCCTGACCGTTGCAATAGCTCTAGTTGCTGAAAGGTTCCATTCACAAAGAAGCTGTTTATGTTAAAAAAGTCCAAAAATCCAAAATACAGCTCCCCCCTCCCCCAGCCCCCCAGTTAGATCAGGTACAGAGGAAATTAGTTCTGTGTTACTGAACCTTTCATCAGCAGAATACCATTTGGTATATATGCTATTAGATAATTTAAAGCGTTCCTTTAATCCTTCAATTACTATTAAGATGGGTTTATAAGGCAGTGAGACTCAAATGATGCCTTCTATATATATTGTGCTTTTTTGACATAATGATATGTTAATCATATATTTCAAAAAAGGAACCATATTTGTGTAACTACTGCATAGATGCATGATTGAAATAGAAATGGCAGTGGAAAAAAAAGAAGAATAGAAAAGAAAGGAGAAACAAAAAAAAAAAGCAAAGTAGCTGCTTACAACTACCTGAAAGAAAGATTATCTCTTATCCTAGTTTCCTCTTGCTGAATAAAATGTGATGTGATCAGGTCACTGCATGTAAAATGCTGTAAGAATGTGATCTGTACTTCATCATTATAAAATTCAAACATTCTTGAACCTTTTCTTCCACCCTGTTCATATTTATCTTTTTTGGTCCTGCCTTCATCGGGTACCACATTTGTATTGATAAATTGTAGGTACTTGGAGATGTATTGATGGGCTGAAGACAGTTCAAAATGTAGAGTGCTGTGGCTTTGCATATCATTACACCTAGCTCGCTCTTTGCCTCTTGAAAGCTGTCGATTTGTGCATTATTGCTATTCAGGCTGATAAATGACAGTAATTGTTCTTAAGTTGAAGAGCTGGCTTAATGTGCTGACTTGCTTGGGAATTCTGAGCACCAGGGTTAAACTAGTGCTCCACTGGTTCTAACAAAATGGTCTTTTCCAGCTCAGAATAGATACTTAATTGAATTACTTTGGTTTTCATGCATTTTGCAGCTTTGCATTTTAAGAAAAAATATTCATAACAAGATCAGGGAATTCAGAGCTGTTCATAGTGAGGTCAGGCTTGGTATGTGCCCCCACTTCAAGGCACCTGCTCCCAGTGGTGCTACCACAATAAAAAAAAAAAGTTAAGAGGGAGAATATGTTAGTCCTATAATGGCACTGAGAAAGACATAAAAAATAAGATGCAGATGTATCCCTATTCTTTTTTCCACTGTCCCAGTGGTGGAACTTAGTAAGACACACTTATAAAAATGAAATACAGCTCATTTTGTGGGATTTTTAAAACAGTATTTTTCCATGTGTGGTGGCACTGATTTTTCAGTATATTTAGCCTAGGAGTGATGTCTTAAAGCCTCTGTTAATTCTAAAAAAAGACAGATTTTTTTCAGGTATAACTCAAGAAGAATTCGTCATGAAATTTGGATATTTTTTTTAATATTGCTCACAGAATTCAAGGAATTCCAAATTTTCAGAAGTTGAGCGTGACTTGTATTGAATTGTTCACATTCAGCACTGCTTATGTGTGCTGCAGTACAAATTAAGGCTCACAATCAAAATTATTTGAGTTTCTCAGGTTTCCTTGCTTCAGCCAATTGTCTTTGTTTTAAAGATTCTCTGTGTAGTTCTTTTGGGTGACAGCTGTGCACTTCCACTTTCCCCATTGATGCAAAAAAATTTCAAATCAGATTGAAAAAACTGAGCTGTTAAAGAAGAAAATAACAGGATTCAGAGTGAAATTTATTTACTTCATTGTGATTCTCTGTGATGACTTACTTGTTTCATGTATAAATATTGAGTGGGATCAATCCCTTTCACATGAGGTACAGAAAGTGTTTCCTTTAACCTACAAAGGTAATTTATTAATGGTGTTCTGTAGTTTCAAGCATGATATTTGGGATTTCCTGGGTTGGCATCACAAAAATATTGTTTGTTCATTCAGGGTGAATTTTAGTCACAACCTTACTGCAAGATTCTTTATAAGATTATTTATAACTGCTGTAGCTTCAGTGTAGAATGTGTATATTCAAACAAAAGTTATGAAAACCCTGGAAAAATAATAAATTCAATATTCGTTTGGTCATCTTAGTAAACAGGAGTCCTTTTCCTTAGTCTTCAAAAGGAAGATTATTTAGTTATATATAAATGTGATAGATGATCAGTTGATAACATTATCAGAAAGGTATATCTTTTTATTTCACAAAGGCTTGTGATTGTTACCCTGTGTAATTCCAGGTTAATTCTCATTCAGATAGTCTCCTCAGAGCTGGGTTTTTAAATCGGTCACCTACATCTACCAACTAATCACCTACCAACCTCTATGAGTTCGAGTGTGGATTTGATGTTTGCGACCACTGAAGACTTGGGTATGCAAATGTACCCAGCATGTATCATAGTTGATCCAAGAGTATTCCTAAAAGTGACAATTGAGAGGGGAGACAGAAAGGGTTATACTACTCATTGTCTATATATGACACTTACTATTTTGGATTACTGTTGTTAAACGAGGTAAACTTATCACTAGAGACACTTGCCAGCTCTTAGGGGGACGTTTATGCTGTTTAGATTAGATGTTGGGGTCATCTATTGATGTAAAAGAAATACTTGGTTATATAGGCTGTAAAAAATGTCATTTTTCTTCCTTCCAATTCCTTTGTTGCAATACAAATTTCTTACCTCTACAGATATTTTTGTGTTTACTGAGCTAGAGTTCATTGAAGATACTAGTTAATTCCTATTTCCTCCATTCCATGCCTCAAATACATTTCCCAACAGGAAAAGACTCACTACCTGACTATAATAGTCTAGAAAATCTGCATTTTCTTCAAGCTGCCTTTTTACTAATATTTCCTCGCTTATGTCCTTTAAAATTAAACAGTCATTTCTTACTTTTATAATAGGAAAACAGCTTTAACTGAATTCATAGGAAGGTGGACTTCTTAGGCTTTGTGTGGATACTGTATTTCTTCTCAATTTGATTCAACCACTTTTCTTGACTGACCTCATTTTTTGTTATTCATGAAATCTAAAGCCATTGCAGCATAAACCTTAATGGATGCTATCTTTCACATGCTGATCTTCACATGCCCAGTTTTCTTGCAGGATCCCTGATAGAAGGTTAAAGAATATTGTGACTCAAGCATATATTTTATTTTTCTTAATCTACTCTTCTCCAGTTCTTTAAATCGTTGCTATTCAAGTCAGGATGAAGAAGAAAGTATGAAAGTTCAGCTCATAGAATAACTTTGGAAATACATAATTCAGAAATTTTATGCTATTGGGCACACTTAATATCTGTTCACAAATTTTATATAATTGCTAATACTGTTTTTACGCAGAAATTAATTTTTATTTTAAAGAAAAATACATAATCTTTTTAGTTCCAGGAGAACTTTGAAAACATAGACCTCTTGTTATAGATTTGTTTCTGGCAACATTAATTGTATATTGTAGCACTTTCAAACACAGAATGTCTCTCTGCTGAAGACAAACAGATGTAATCTTTCTGAATGTATTAACTGAAATAACATTCGTGAACTGTTTCATTCAGCCAGTTGGTATTATGACTATTTTAAATTCAGTAATCTGTAAGTGGTTGCTTTTAAGGTATCTTGATTTAGAGGCAAAGTCAGGTACTATGGAGTCCAAACTACATCTCTAATTCCAATATAACATGGAGTAAAGAGCTTGTTTATTTTGGGGTTCTAAGCATCTATAGGTTCCACCCAAGTGAGTTGAAATCCTGAAGAGATGGGTAGCTCTGAAAATCCAAAGCTTAGTTTAAAAATTTTGTGCAGTTCACTGGTTCTTTTGTTGGATGTGAATTCCTTACGGTTGTGGGTTGGTGGTTTTTTGTTGGTTTGTATTTATTTTTAAGTTTTCTGTGTAAAATGAAATTTAATTTCTCTTTATTGAAGTGTTGGAGTAATGTGCTATGGGAAAGGTAGTACTAAGGAGAGAAGTAAGATGGGTATTTTGACTGGGAAGGTAAATTTGTATTTTTCTCTCCATGCATTTCATTCTTCCTTTGAAAGGATCATTAAAAGTGTTACAAGAATGTGGTCTTGTGGTTCTGCATCATGCTGAATCTATAATTATCATTTCCATCTGGTTGTCAGTTGACCTCATGGAAATTCCCTGTAGTGACTAATGTTACTTTATACCCTTTGTCTGACTTCATTCAGCTCTTCAGGTGGTTATGGCTTTAAGTTTGGAGTAATCATGGTTACTTCTGGATTTGTCATACAGCCAGGCTGCTGATGGTTGCTCTTGGTTCTTTTATCCTTCTGGGCATAACTTTTCTTTGCACATGTATGCACTGTTAATGTGATCCAGCAGGAGATAACTATGCAGATGATTCATGGTTGAAAAGCGGGATGGGGAGCATTTTGCTGCCTGCTTTTTTACTTTCCTATGTTAATCTGTATGCTGTATATAGATGTGCAAGTATTAATTTCTGTTATGTATTCAGTATTCTTTCTGAATTGGAGCTCCACCACTTTAATTGGCAATGCAAAGCCATTTCATGTGAGGGTGCCTACACCAGGAATCTTATCAAAATTGACCAAATTCTTCCTCCAGGAAGGAAAAGGAAGGCAAATTAATCGTTGCACAGAATAAGAAAATATTCTTCAGAAAATTGTCTACCAGAGGCTGGAGTGGAATGGATCTTTAGGCAAAATTCCTATTTAAAGCTTATTTAAATTTATGCCCTATGTGATGTACTCTGTGGAACAATGTTTTCTTCTAAAAGCATGAACTCTTCTGCTGTAGGCATGCAAATACTCTTATAGCAGCCTGTGCGTCACCCTTAATTTAAGTTTGTTCAACCTTTCCAATTAAAAAAAATGGTTTTCTGTGTCTTGAAACTTTATTAAATGTCACCCATTTTTACGGGCTAAAACTTGCAAGTTCCTGAAAGTTTTGTGTTTCAACTAAAATGTTTTGTATGTTTCTGAAAACTAGATTACAGGAAATATATTATTGGCTGATCTTCAGATAGTCTTACACCTGGTTTGTGGAAGTTTTAATGTTCACTTTCTTTGCGATAGATCTATAGCAGGAGGGCACATTTGTTTCAGTTTTGCATTTTGATGTCTGCATTAAAAAAAAAAAATCATTACTGAGACATGTTTATATGTGTTCATTAGAAAGTTTTAACTTGACAGGTAAGTTTCCTGCAGTCCCAGTCAAAGATTTCTGCTTTGGAAAATCTGCATTAGAATGTAATTACATCTTGACAGTGCTCTCCTGCAATTTTAATGTTTGTTCATGAAATGTCATGGCTGATACACTGGTAGCAATAAATTCAGTATGGTGTAAGCATTAAGGATTAGTTAGTTATTTGGAAGTTGTCCCACCATCTGCACAGTATTCATACTCCAGGTTCCTTATTGGCTAAATCATTGCAGGAGTTTTGGTACTCTGATGTGAGTTTCACTTGTGTAACCAAGCTGGCTGATGAGATCCTGCTGTGTCATAAGGGACAGTTGAAAGGTTGCAGGTGAAATAACAGTAACCCGGGTCCAAACCAGTCTCAGAATCTTTCTTACTTTCTTACTTGGGGGGGTAAAAAGACTGTGATGTTTTTGGAGTTTGGTGGGGGTTTTTTTTGTTTGTTTGTGGGTTTAGTTTGGGTTTTTTTGTTTGTTTGTTTGTTTTTAATACTAAGACAAAAGTCTCAATCTTCATTTATGTCAACTCCCCCTTCCTCACCTAATCCTAATACTTGCTATAGAACCTCGTTAGACTAAGTGAGTGCAACTGGTGCTGCAGTCACAAACCACCTGGGGGAAATTATTTACAGGGGTGTTTCTTACTTAGTTCAGCAGTTGTAACAATTCCAGTGAATGCTTTGTGTTCCTGTTTTTCTCCCTATGTTTGGAAAACATCTAGTTCCTTCTGAGAGAAGAGGTATGTGTGTAAAGTTTATGAATATGTATATCTGATGTAAAAACTGTGCATTTTGTGGGATAGATTTAGAAAGGATTGTTTGACACAATAGTCGTTATTTGGTGATGAGTTAGACTTTTGCTTATCTTTGAAAGCTTCCATGAAAGCTGCAGAAGAGTGATCAGTAGGCAAACTGCAAACATTTTTATGTCATGAATTGGGCCTACTGTAATCATGAGACTGGTATAAAAATTGAGATTTTATAATGCAGAAAATACTTTTTCTTTGTTTTCTTTTGAGTTCAGGGTTTGTTAGGGTACACTGTATTTTTTTTATATTTCTTTTATACTCAAGAAGCTCAGGAAAGGATTTTTGTGTGGGATTTTTGTTGTTATTTTTTCTTCTTCTCTTTTGGACATCTGTAATCATTTGTTGTAAAGAGCTGAGCTTTCAAGGAAATATAAAAACTTTAATTATCAGTAATGTAAAACACTAATATTTTCTGAACACATTCGGTCATCTTCGATTATACTTCAGTTGTGGCATGTCATGATGGACACATTTTAGCAGTCAAACTTCTTCACACCAAATTTAACTTCTGCATTATTCAGAGCATGTGTATTTGTAAAGTAATGAGCTATCAAGAATCTCAAATTTTTAGCTAGCAATGCCTGATTAAAACATGGTGTATATTCATATGAGGCAACTTCATATTTATGCAGTAGAATTCAGGTAATGTAAAAGCATGCAAATAGTTCCCTCCTTCGTTACTATTTTTTGAGAAGTATGTCATTGGGTATATCGCAAAGGGATGTCTGTAAAATTTTTCCTATTGCCTACTTAGTCTGTAAGAATATTTCATGCTTTGCAGAAATTAGCTAACAACTTCAGAGGTTTTACAAGCATGGTAGCTTCCCCCACCATCTTTCTAGAAATATGGAAAGCAGGAAAATCCCAGAGTCTGGAAAAACTGCTGGAAGAATCATTTGCCTGGTTTAGGTTTAAAATCAAGATTATTAGCTTTTTTCATAATTAATGTCATTCATTTTCCACAAGTTTTTTAGACTTACGTTTGTGGGACCTGTGATAATGCAAATCAAACAAATGAAGCTCTAAAAATAAAATACCTTTTCATAAGTTTAACCCCTTTTTAGTTTATAAGATCTCATTCACTGTGAAGTTTTTTTATAGTCTTCTCCCCAAGTGTAGGTGGGGAGAATGACAGAAAGACATAAACATTGAAGTCACCAATAACGATGTTTCCTATTATTCTTCTAAAGGAATGTTTGGAAGCTATTTTTGAGGAGCTGAAATTGTTTATGTTTTGGGTTTGTTTGGTTGGCTTTTTACCTTGCTCACTTGATTATCACTGATTATAGTCTAATTCCTTTGTGTTTCTTTTAAAAAAGAAGTCCAAGGAATGGTTGCCAGTATTAACAAAGATAATGAAGTTCTCAATTAAGTGGATCTTTTGCTGTATGTCTTGCCTTTTTTAATATACTTTCCAATTTCTCAGTAGGCAGGAAACTAGATACGTGCGTGTCTTTTCCTTTTCTGTCCCGGCAGAACTCATTCATTGAATTTGAACTTCTGTGTTGTCTGTTTATGATATAGAAGAGCAATACATTTCTTTTTACAGCAAGGCACCTTGATTTTTGAATGCATAATGAATACTGTGTAAGGAACCAAACCTGGGGAAAGTTTTACATGTGTTTGTTCCTATATTTTTTTTCTTTCTCAATTTGTAACTGAAATCGGGGAGTAAAAAAAATTTGAAAACAAAACCAAAGTCCTAATTGCCCCTACCTCCTCAAACACCTAATGTATTGTCAACTGCATAATGACTTGTCCCTGTAAGTTAGCCTTGAGGAAGGATTTTTGCTTCTGATTATAGGCAAATCCAAGAACTAGCAATATAAGGTTCTCTTTTTCTAGAGGTATGTGTGGGGAATTGTTATAGGAAATGAAAGGAAGCCTTAACTTAGGGCATGAGTGGACTTGTGTTTGAATCCTGAATTGTTTGTTTGGCAACATACAGCCATTTCCCTCTTTTTTTTTTTCCAAAGGAAAAATCTTTTTTAATGCCGATTTCCCATAAAAGTGATCATGAACTAGATTAGCTCCATTTGGTAAACTGATTCATTTTGACAGAAATGGAAAATATAAAGTATGCAACAAATAGAGTCGCACATGAATCTACCAAGGAGACCATGATGTTTGCTCCTGCAGGCTTTACTATATACAAAGCTAGTGGATTAAAGTAATGAATTGATAAGTGTATAAGCATTTTCAGAATAAGTACTTTTCAATTAATCTTATTTTCTGTAAGATTTCCGCCTACACCAGCTTGTAGTCCAGGATCCTAGTCTTTGAGTTGTTTCTGCATTCAACTTTGTTTCCAGGAAAACACAACATGCCATAGTAATTAATAACCTTTGGTTTCTGTTTGTGGAGCAGACCTGATAGTTTTAAAGGATATTTTAATCTAAAATCAAGTGGTAGAGAGATAAGGGAAAGCATTAGTTTGTTTTGTTGTAACAGATGCATTTGTTGCCAAGACTGACCATCAAGTGGCTGAGATAGCTTCATTAGTTTAGATGGATAGCTAATTACTGTCCTTTTTTATTATTCCTATTTCTGTTCTTCATTTGGTCATTGTGAATTAGCTTTGTGCCATTTCCTAAAGTATCAGGCATTTTTATACATTTGGTATATTGAATGGCAAATACTTGATGTAAAGTCTGCAGTTTTACTCCATAACCAGATTGTAAAATATGAACTGAATTAATCATAACTGCAAAGAGTAATGGCACATTTTCTCTTATTTTATCTTTACTGCCTTTCAGATCATGGTTTAAAACCTTCTACATCTGGTGCACAGAATGAGGCAGCAGCTTTGGTAGTGGATAGCAAGAGGCAAAGGTCAAACCAGAGGCTGCACAAATATTGTGCACTGGATTTATTGTTTTAATTAAGAGTGTGGCAGTTCATCATAAACTGTTTATGGTGTTTTTGCACAGTGCAGCATTTTGAAATCAGCTGTTTTAATGAAAACATAATGTCATATCTGTCAAAGTTCTAAATATTTTGAAAGTGAAATATGAAAACAAGAACTTTAATTCTGGGTTTACTGGGATTAGCTCTTGGAATTGTTTTAAAATCCCTTATGTGTCATATCACAGGTAGCATAGTTCTGTATTAGAAGGGGAATGGAAAGTACTATATGGAGCTTGTTATTTAATTGTGAAAATACATGCTGAGGGTTAATATATTGAAAGACAAAGCTGTTATGAATTGTGTTGGAATACCAGAATTAAGACGTAAACAGAGATAAGGCACTTCATTATTCATAAACGATATGTAAATACTGTATCCTGATTGTGCTAAAAAAAAAAAAAGACCCAACAAATACCCCCCACCCCTAATGAATGAATCCTTAAACCTTGAAAGAAAGAAAGAAATATGTTGTGGGTCATATGATGCCATGATATATTAGCATCAGGGTCTTTGTAAGTAATTATTTGCAAGACCTAATGTCTTTCTGTGGCCTTTTAAGACTGAGCATTTTGTAGTCCAGCAATTTTCTGCAATTGTTATGTATTCATGTAGATCTGTAAGGCAATTTTGGTTACATTTTTTTGTATAGTCTGATAAAATATTTGTATAATCTGAAAATTATATTTTTGTAGTACTCTCCTTGGAAAATAGAAATTAAGTCTGTCGTTAGATGCTAGGCCACAGTAGTTGACTGAGCAGGGTAATGTATGTTACATTTTGTGCTATACTTGGTCAAGTTTCATATATATCGTATTCCACGTTATTTTATTAAATTTAATATCTACACTTCCTATTACCAGACATGCCTCTCATTCAAAGCACAGAGGCACAGTTCTCTAATCAGAAGTGACAAGCTATATACTTTCTTTCAGCCATTATTCGGTAGCCTAGAGCAAGGAGCTCTGTTTCCTTGAAAATGTTTTGAATTGGGTTATTTTTATTGAAGTATTAAAGTAATTCTTCAGATTTTAGGCTATTATTTAAGTACTTTTGGGAGAATGCAATAACCTCTGGATTCTGTAGCCTTTGTTATGTTAACAATTGTAGCTGCTAAATGTATCTTTTTAATGCTTGTTATGTAAGTGTCTGGAAAAATCATCTGACTGATAGAAACTAACAATATTTAGGAAATAAACAAGATTAGTTGGCTAAATTACTGTACTATCGAAGTGTAATATCGGAATGACTTACTATTGAAATATACCAATAGATTCTGGTCACCATGCCTTCACCAACAAATGTACATGATTAACTCTTTGCTAATTTGTTGCAACATGAAATTCATATTTGGCAGATTTATCCTTAAGAAGTCTGAAAATGATACTTTCCTATCTTAAGGCAATCGATTGCTCGTGATGATGTTGGTTAAAGCCCTCTACAAACACATCTTGTATTTAGGTTTGTTGAATATCTTTATTTGAATGGACTTCTGAAATCTTTGCAAATTTTGTACCTCCTTTGCTTTCCTTTAAGATAGACAGCAGTGTGAAAATGTCAAAATAGGTAGAGTAGATTTGGTATCGAAGGAGAAAAGAAGCTGTTGTCCCAAACCTCAAAGATACGGCTGCCTTTGTACTTCTTCTAAAATAATATGCATCAAGGAGAAATTCAAGGCGAAGTAGCTTTATTGGGGGTATAGTCCTTTTGGGGTACAGATGTTTTCTGAAAAGTGCTCTTAATGCATCAAATGTTGTCAGTTTTCCTCCCATTTCTTGTGTGCGTATTCATGGGGGGAGATGTGTGAAGTATAATAGAAGAGCTGCCAATATTTATTAGAATTGGGTGAATGATGTGGAGAGATAGTAAGTGTTGTTAGCAGGTCTCCCTGACATCAGTAGAAATATTGGCCTTTGTTGAGGGTGGAGAGAGTGAGCGTTATGAAATTTTGCAGTTATGTTGATGTATGCATGAGAGAAGGGTAATGCTAAGAACGAAATCCACTCGTGAATAAAGTGCTTATTCTTCTAGGCAAACATCTTGGGCAAAATTCAAAGTATTTTCCCAGAAACAATTTCATAATAAATTTCTGCCAGTTGTAGGTATTATTCTTATCTTGCTATGTCTGTAGTTTTGCTTTTTTAAAGTACAGTATGTGTTATGTTTTGAGAGCTTTCTTTTGTTAGTTTGCTTGATGTGCTTATGTTAGTATTCTTAGTAGGACCATGGTATTAAACATCAACTTTCTTTATCAGTGTCGTGTACAATTTTGGCATATTTAAAAATGCAGTGGGAGCTAATCGCAATGTTTGATCGACTATCCTAGATCTAAACACAGCTTTGTGTGTATAGTATCAATTCCAAATTATTGTGTTATTTTCTAAGATGAATGAAAATGTAGCAGATCCATAGACTATGTAGACTATGCTAAGCAAAGAAAGAGAAATAGAAAGTACTCATGAGCATGTTAATAGGAAAGCAGGAAGACCTGCAGACAATGTGAGAAATATGTATGCTGAAAACAGGGTTAAGTTCATTATGTTGCCAGGCGCAGTGGTTTTGTATGTAGATTTGATTAAGTAATTACATGCGTACTATACTATTTGATTTGCAAATGCAAACTGTATCGCATACACAAAAATTAGATGACTGTTCTATGGAAAATATGGCCCTGAATAGAATTTCAGAATGACAGTTCTTACAGTTTGAAATTAGAATTACAATTCAAATATATAATCAATTTTTTTTGAAATGAATTTATGTTGAAAATTTGTTAAAATTTATGAAAATGATTTTGAAATGTATGTTGAAAACAAGAATGGGTAATATCAAAGTGGTTAATACTAAAATAAATTAAATGCGTGAGAACGGATGTGAACTAATAGAGTAAAAACCCATCAGAGATGACCAAAACATCTTAGAAATTAAAACATTGACTCCAATAATATCTAACACTATATAGAGAGAATGAAAACATCATCAGAGTAATGACATTACATGTCTAAAATCTTTTATAAGATGCTGAGCGATACTTTGAAAAGATACAGAGTGGCAGTAGAAGGGTTCAGATAGAAATGTAGATGAAAAGCATTGGAAATGCTGACCTGAGAATAGCTGAAGGCGGGGCAAATATTAGGGGGAAGTATCTCTTCCTGGCCCTGTTTTCTTCACACCTTCTGCTTACAGCCACTGTTGGAGACAGAGTACAAATTAAATTACCTGTTGATCTGACCCTGTGACTTGAGCTTTAGTATTTGAGTGTGCAACTTGAATGGTGGGTAAGAGATGGAGAATCCTTACTGCTTCAGTGCCAGCAATTAGACTGGAGGTAGGAATGAATGGTATTGCCTGCTAGCTGCAGATACACTAGGAAGGATAAGTTTGTAGTCTACACAGACGTGCAAGGGCATGCCAGGAATTTCCCTAATATCCTGGGTCCTATCTGGCCTTTATTTTAGGGGTGGAATTGAGAATATGGCCATGGTATACAACTACGCAAACAGCTTGAAAATGCTTCTGGGTCCCCTAGTTTAATTCAGCCATAGTTTAATTCAGCCATAACCAAGCCAAGCTAAATCATGCTTGGTGCTTATTGAGCGAAGTGCTATGACTAGTATTTAATCATACAACAGAGATAGTCTGCAAGTTAGAAGTATGTAAGGCAGCTAGTACATGCTAAACTCAATAATAAATGCTGACCCAGGATATGCTTTGCACTCAGCAATGTGCTTCATAGCATGTCGTCTTGCCTCTCCCAGAGAAATGACTGTCAGAAATCTGTTAGCAACAAAAACAGGAGGAAAAAGTTTGCTGTTCCCATTCTGCAGTAATATGGGCTGTTTTTAACCTGTTTTCATCCACTGCTTATAGCAATTCAGCCTGTTGGATTTGATCTGGAAATTGCTTGGTGAAGTGTTGTGGCAAAAGTAAGTCAGGCTAGGTAGAACGTGTGATTCCTTTTGGCCTAGAAAATCTATGGACCTTTTTCAGATCTGTGGATCTGTAACACCACTAATGAATATTAAAATTCATTCAGTGCTCTGCTAAAATGATATGATACAGCTCTCAGGAGAGATGTAAAAAATTTCATTAGTATCTACAACTTGACTATTTTTAGTTTTCAGAACTTTTATTTTGAAATCATAGGTGTGTAAAATTTGGAAAGATATCAGTTACTTGGCAGGGCAACATACAAATTGTTCAGCATTTCAGTGGTACGTATCTAGGAACGTTTTATATTTTAAATTGTAAGTCCTGAATTTGAAAAAAGCATCCATGTTTCTGCAGAGAAAAGGCATAATGTCCCTAACATGCATTTAAAAAAAAAAAGGAAATAATCCAAAGAAAAAAATGGAAAAAATTTATACTCCCTTTAAAACTACTAATCCTGCTTTCTGAGATGCACAAGTCTTTACAGCCTGCCAATCTTTGATATGATTTCATTTGTAGGAAAAAAAGTTGTTGTTAGCAATAACATAGACATATGGGTGGAAAGGACAAGAGGATATGTAAATGGAATCAGATGTCTAGAGTTGTCACAAAAGACAGAAATTTTTATCCCAAAATGGGACAGGTAAATAGTATTTGGGGATCTTCTGTGTAAATGTTAGTGGAAGCAAATCTGAATGGTGGAAGTTATGAAATAAATCACATAGGAAACAGAACTTTAGAACATCTTTCTCTTAATTTTTCTCAAATGAGTGTCTGTTTATTGTTGAATGATATTGAATATTGACTATTAAAATTTATTTTGTTGAATAGTGCTGGCATATTATATGGTAATTTAAATGATGCATTGCTAAAAAATATATAATTAGCATTCTTAATGAAAAGCCATAGCTTGATAGGCCAATTTCTATAGTCTTAAAGCAAAAAAACCCCCATATTTATTGTAATAATCTACAGCAAGATAAAATGAATAGAAATATCTGAAAATATATTAAGATATATGTATGTACATTGGACATTAGTGCTATATAGAAAATATATTGGGAATGACTTTCAAAATATTTCAAACATTGTTGACCTTTGTTACGTAATACCAAGCTCAGGGAAATATATTTGCATAGATTTAGTAATATATTGTAAATAACTACATAGGACAGTGCACATTTTTCCTTAAGATGCAGCATTATAAGCAAGACATTAAATTATGCCTATCAGACAAAGCAGCAGGATCTCAACATTTTTTTTTTATAGCACATTCTATTGGGAAGACATCTCTGCTTCTAAAAAGCACATGCATTAACTGCCTGATTCATGTGGTGACATGTGGCATATCCAAATGTGTTATGGATCTCCCAGGAATAAAAACAACATAGCAAAATCATCACCTTGGGATGTTCATTGAGTGAATATTTTACAGACATACTCCTTTTATATTTATATAATAATTTAGTGTTATGACAATTTTTTTAGCAGTGTTGGCAGTTTTTCTTTTTTATAATGGTATTATATTTGTGAGCCTATTAAGTGCACATGGGCTAAACTACGGAAAAAAGTATTTTTCATAATTCCTTAGGGTGCTTGTAGCAAAAGAACCATATTGGTATAGAAAAATGTTAATAAAAGGTCAAGCAGAACTTTCCAATGTTTATCATGATAGCAATAGCAATTTGGGGCTTTTTTGAATTGTATATTGAAGAAGCAGATTTATGGAGTGTATAGAGAGGTAACTATACCTACTATACTTTGTACTTAACTCTTTATTAAGAGACACATCTAAGTTTTAACAAGAATCAAAGTAACTCATTTCCACCATTTTTCCTTTTAAATATCTGGAAATTGGTGTGAAATTGTATGAAGCAAGCTGAAGAAGTCTGCTTGTTTTGCTGTGTTTCTGTGTTACAACTATTGCTCTCTACTCTAGAATCAAGAATGATGTTTACATCAATGTAGTAATCTTTACTGCTCCAGAGAGCTGGCATTCAAAATAGGAGCAATGCTTTTGGTAGAGTGTATGCATGTATAACAGATAAAGAAATACTGCCTTATAATTTAGGAATTAGTCTGTTCATTCTGGTGTGTCATGATATTCTACTTGCCTCACATTTATATTTGCACTGAAACAAGGACCTAGCTAGGCTGTTGTTGATCAACTCTTAAGTCTCCTGGAGTCATGTAAAAAAGTCTGAGCTCAAATTTTGATTTGATGATTCTTTTGGAGTGTTTCTTCTTGCAGAAATGCTGTATTTTGTTTAATTATAGAATAGATGTATCTGTCTAGAGTGTACAATTTATAAAATGCTTTTCCATGTTTATCAAACAAACTTGAAGTAGTAAAAGCCAGGTAATGCATGTGTAGACTATCTCTGAGCAGAATGAAAGATGGCTGGCTGATTCAAATTTCATTGCTACGTTGCTTCGTGTTCTTTCAGACTGACCAAGTGTCTGGTCTTGCACCCTTGAAGTCTGTGTGATTTTTTTTTTTNGTTTTTTTTTTTTTTTTTTTTTGTTTTTTTTTTTTTTTAAAAGGATATTTAAATACAAGCTATGATGAGATTAACTATGGTATGAATGTATACAAGTGTCTTTACGCTCTTTTGCTTTTGCTGAGATTACAGCCCATCAGTTACTATTAACTCCTCAATGAAAGAGTAGTAAGTAAGTTTGTGTGCTACTTCTTTGTGCATTAATTTGCTTGAGTGTCTGTAGCCTAAAACAAATAAACCAACTTTTTCATTGTCTTTCTGGTAACAAGAGTGGGTCATACACTTCAATATAATGCTAATGAATGAGCATTGTCACACCTGGTAACTGGATTAGGATTAACTGCTACAGAGAGCCTCTCATTGCTGATCAGGTCAGAAGACATGAATGATCTACAAAGGACAATGCAGGCATCTGCAGACCCAATGTTGTGACGATACTGATTTTCAGTTAATTTTCTGTTTCTGCTTTGACAGATAAAACTGTACTAGGTGCATGTAATAGTGTATGTACAGCGCATAAATGATATTAAGAATTCTGAACTACATACTACTCTACCTTATTTAGAAAATGCAAAAATAATTTTCTTCAACTGCTTTGTGAATCCTTCTCTGATAGTATGCTGTTTTAATTCTATGCAAGTTACAAAACTGTTATCTTGCAGATTAAAATACTGACCACAGACAAATACTGCATCTCCTCAAAATAGAAATGTGTTTTCTGTGCAAAAGTGTAGATAAAGGCTATTTTCTTGAAATTGATCCAAGTTGGCTCCACAGGAACAGAAGCATGAGCATCCAAAGTAGCTGTAGCAGCAGGAAATTCACTTTTCATTGCCATTTTGCTGTATCCCTTGTGAGAAGGGTTGAAAATAGTGCAGGGAAACTACAGGAAATCTATATCAAATTTTCTTAGAGATCCATCGTATTGTTTAGCAATTTTCCATTGTATCCTGTTAGTGCTGTATTTAGTATTTCTTTCTGGCAGAAACAGTAGTGGCAATTTTTATGTTATCAAAATGATATTAAGAATTAACAAAAGTGTTAGTGAAGAGCAAATGATGTTGGTAAAATAAGGTATATAAAATATATAAACAGTATCAGGTTTGCCATACAAACTGATATTTAACATGCTGCTTAATATCTGCTGTCAAGTTATTAATGGTTTCCACTTTTATCATATTGTCTAGAAAAAAAAATTTCTTATGGGTCCATGCAACACTAAAAAGAACATTATTTTCTTTCTTTCAAAAAATCCTTTTTGGGCATCACAAGGCTTCCCTGAAAGCTTGGCTGTGCAGTGAAATTGTGATGCTTTTCACGTGTATAGAAGTCTTTTGTAGACACACCTTAAAGAGCTAGTGAGTTGGTGAACTGAGCTACACAAGACCCACACAATGTGGAGATGAAATGTCTTGAACATGGGTATGATAATAAAGCATTGCAATTCCTATGATTTGGGGGAGTAGAAACTATTGTAACTTCAGATGTCTTAGATAAATGCAGACATAGATTGGTGCTCAAATTTTGCGTGCCTAAAGAATAAATATCTTAGAAATTGTCAGTTCAGTTTTTAACTCTGAAATGTTTGAATTTCACATTAGAGTTTTGAGTTTCACTGTATGTTTTGGTTCCCAGCTACCAGGGATACACCAGTAGCACTGAGGCATGGCATGAAGCCTAAATTAATAAGCTCTTTCAGGCTTATTAGGCTGTGCCCTGTGCTGACACTGCCAAATTGGGCAGCTGGGGGAGGAGGGAGGTAGCAGCAGGGGTCAGGAGAACAAAGGATAGAAGACAAGGAGACAGCATCAGGCAGTGGCAAGAAGCAATGTGGTGAATAGGAGGGAGGAAAGGGAAGGTGGTGGCTGGAAAGGAGGCAGGTCATGAAGAGAAGAAAGTGGAGGTAATGAAGTTCATTCCAAAAAAGAAAACTGGGGACCAAGGACCTATTTAATTCAATGTAACATGCAATATAAGACCTGATATGAGTTACTTCTCAGCTTAAATAGTTATTTTTCTAAAATTGGACTCTTGGGATTTTTACATATAGAACTGGTCTCTACTGTAACCATTGTTATATGTAAGCCCTGTTAATTTTTTGCTGTTGGCTAATATGTGAACAGAAAAAAAAATGAACCAATCTCATAGTCTAGTCTGTGCACTGTAGTTTAGCACCTGAGCAGGCTGTATCTATGGGGGTACAGTGGTGGGTTGCACTTCCTATCTAAAACCTGTTAAAACATGTCATGCTGACTGTGGGAGTGGCTGAGGAGAGGGGGAACGGGAGGCCTTACAGTGAGGATGAGGCTGCTGGAAATGTACGTTATTGTCCCCTTTGAGCTGCAAGGATGGTCATGAAAGTCTCATTTCTACACAGTCCTTCAAGGATTGCTAGTAATTGTCTTCTCTAACTCATCTTCAGTCTGCTGTGGAGCTAATATAAAGTCAGCACATCTGGAAGCAAGATGGTAGAAAGGCCAAAGTTCAGTCTTGGCCTCTAATGGATCATCTGTATTAAAAAACAGACCTCTTGGAGCTATTGTAGTGTGATTCTGCCTCTGCTTTGTCCTTTCTTGATGAAGTGATCAAGGAAAAGTTCTGACAGGTTTTCTGCAGATATTTTCTTTGTTTAAATTCATCAGATCTGGGAGGAGTAGCAATTTGGACACAGGGACTCACTCTGCTGTAATGGGAAGTGAGGTTTTTATGGTACATCTTCTTTAAAGCATTGTCATTCATTATTCATGGAATATCACCCTTAATTGAAGAGTTCTTTTTCACTTCTCAAGGATCTGTATATTCCTTCCTCTTCTAGTTGTTCCTATTTTAATTTTGAGTGCATCTTTTGTTGGTTACTTTGCCAGAAATATCCAATGTGTTCTGTGATCTTGAAGTTGAAAAAAGAGTGGCACTGAAGCAGGTTGGAGAACTTTGAAACTTGTATGATCTGTTTTTTTTAAATCTCTGCCAAATTTTGTGAGGTGCCTGGATATGATGCAATGAGCTACCCGAACTGATGAAAATGTACAATACCACAGTAATGGTAGTAATTAGCCATGTTCTGACTGCTGTTTATGTTGCTGTAAATATCTAGTGTTATCTTCAATGAGTTATTTTGGGGACACAGGGAAGTTGCTGTTGTTGGCTCAGGAGCAACTATTCAAACCTGAGAAGTTTGTGTAATTCATATGAACTAAAAATGTATGTATTGGTCTGTCATTCACAAGGAACTGCAAATGTACTGTTATTAAGAACATAAATGAGAATTAGACATCCATGTCCTGTTAAATTACTTGGAGGTACCTCACTGTCATTTGTGCCTTTGACCACTTCTAGGGTGTGTATTTTGTTTGGACATCGTTATGTTTCTGCTAGGTCTGATTACTTTTTTTGCTGGGATTTCTCCTGCACTCTTGAGTGGTCTGCTCCAAGTGCTAGTCCTCTGGAGCTGGAGCTTTGCAGTTGTGCCATCCCCATGAAATACAGCTGTGCTGCAGAATTGTCTCTGCTCACTCTTCTCATTCTCTTCTATTGCTGCCCCGGGGTTTGTAATGAGTGAGTAAAATTTGACTTAATGTCTTTAGTGTTGCTCCTTCTTCCTGGAAATAGACAACATGTAGATAACAGTATTTCTTTTGCTCTATTCTTTTTCCTGTGCAATTTGCTAGAAAATAAAGACTGTGTAAATTCCTGCCCAAGTAACAGAGATCCCAGTTTAAGGCAGATGTAGACATTGGTAAATAAAAAGGAACAGCCGTGTTACATACATATTGCATCATAAGTAATTGAAAAATAATAAAGCATATTCATGATTTAAACGTATCCTATTCCCAGCCATTTCCAAAAGTGTTATCTGACTCGTATGGTTTTTGTGGTCTTAGCTGATTCTGGAATATCTCCATCCCTCTCCTGTTTGTTGTGAGGGGTTTTTTTTGTGTGTGTGGTTCTTTTTTTTTTTTTTAATAAAAAGTTCTACCTGTATCATCAATGAGAATTTTAAGGTATTTTATCATAGAGTAAGTGGAGGGATGGATAATGTTAAAAACATCTAGCAATTCTAAGAGACATGTTCAGATATCTAAAATTCCTGCTTATATTTTGTTTTCCACCCAATGCAGTTTTCAATTTATTGCAGCCTTTCTCCCCTTTTTAAAAATTGTGATAGTAATGGATAACTTTTTTTAAAAAAATCCTGTTCATGAGGTTTCACAGTAGTAAATATGTTATTGTAAAAAGAATATATTAGATTCACAACATGAAATTAATTGTCCAAAAGATTACATTGACCCGATTCTGCCTGTTACAATTTTTTTATGTGACTTCCTTTTGCTGCCATAGTTAACAATACTATTGAGTGATTAGGAATTAGTTATATGAATAAAAATTTCAGAATATGTCTAAAATTTGGCTAACATAACTCACCAAGGGTTTTCTATTTGTATGGTAATATTGGACAAGGATGTTATAGAACTAGTCAATCAATGTATTAGTCTTAAGAATTTTACCTTTGAGTCCTGCTGTACGTTTACGCTTGTAGAGAATAGTATTTGGCCACGGACTTGTAGCTGACAGCTATTACTGAGACACTAATAACTTCAGGAAAATATGTAGTGTGTAAAAAAAAAAAAAAAATCCAGCTAAAGGAAAGAGAACTTCTGGGATAATTACATATATACTAATCTATTTTTACTTCCTGCGGTTAATACTTTGAATTTTCTTAAATACGTATTTTCTTATTTTTTAAAGTATTGTGAAATCTTGCCTCAGTTCTACAAATAACACTCTGAAATGCTCTAGCCACATTTTTGAGGGTATCTTTTAGCTGATGGTGATCATTAGAAGTCATTGTTTTGTCCAGCTGTCGTTTGTCTATGGAAATGGACTGTTTTTCATCTTTGTTTACTGACCGTATTGCATTTTTTTCCTACGCACGGCATCACGAAAATTCGTTTCTGCATTCTAACGTGAACGCTACTACTGGTGTTGGACAGGAGCACCCCGGGAGCGATCCCACGTGTGGCCTGTTGGTGGGAGTATAGGCACATGCAGGTGCATCAGCGCACCGGTGCATCAGCAAACTGCAATGAGGCCATGGTTGACCTTTGTCAGGCTCAATAGCCTTTCATTTATCACTGATCACAAGAGTGGAATGAACATATTTACTTGTGTTTTACTTTCCACTTATAATATCTAGTGGCATGGGAGGAAAATGAAAACAATTGTTCATATGGGAAATTTATGTGCTTCATCTGGCTGTATGATTTCCACAGTTGTACCAGTGCCACTTAGGGACTGGTATTGCATTTTACATCTTTAGGCTACAACAAAGTAGCTTTTCCATCTGCTGTGAAGCCTCTAATAACGCTTGTCTCGCTGTGTTTTTGTAGTACAGTGTTTCATTTGAATAGCAGACTTCTTTAGCTCTTTGTTTAACAAATGCCTTTCATCTGATGTAAAAAACCCACTTTTGTTTTAAGGATATTTTCCTCTTATCCTTAGTGAACAGAAGATTCCAATTTCTGATTTCTCCTGTTACATGCTGGGTACATATTCATTTAAGTATCTAAACTAGTTTTATTCCAGTTCCTGAGTTCTAGATGGAAATCATTCCTGGATATTATGCAAAGGTGTTCTGAATTCATTCCCATCATAGCTTTGATGCTATGTTCATCCTGTTCTCTTCCATGCTTTACTTATTCAAATAGTCCCCATTAAAATCGATGGGATTATTCATGTAAGTAAGGCAAGTGGGAGTTGGGTTTTAATTTGAGTGATTTTTTTTTTTTTTACTATGACTTAGTTGTTTTCATCATGTGTTTCAATTTCTGTAATGATTAAGCCTGTAATATTGTCTGATTTTGAGCACTATTTTTCAGATTTGTGTTAGTTTAAAATTTGTATGTATCAGTGTGCTTGTGTAAATCTACCTAGAAATAAATTCTCCTTTCACTGCTTTTAGAGTATGTTAACAATGGCAGTTTTATTAAACTGCATTACAATGTTGAATGCCCTGTTATTTAATTTGGTTAAAATTTCTAGAAAGGCAAATTATTTCTTTCAACTTCACAGATTAAAGAAAATATACATATACTCACCAGATTCTGATCAGAAGTTTATCTTTCATTATCTCCTATATGTTAGCAAATTGTGGTGGTTTAGTGATAATTTTTAGATAAGGTTTAAATAAAGTGTAAGTAATTTGTTTACATAGTAGTAAAAGGTGCATAGGTGGCACAATAAGTATTATAGTATACTGTTTGGAATTTACGTATCATTGTAAAATTAATAAATACATGACTTCTTTTCTTAACAGTAAGTGGCATTGCTTTACAAATACTGCTCTATATAGCCGTGTTTATCAGTAGATAATTTTCAGGGATGCTATAGGTATGTATATAATAACTTTGGTAATAAATTACAAAATACTGTGATATACTGATGGATTTTATTTTTCTATTGTACTGCTTGCATTTGTAATGTAGTTTCTCTTTATGTAATTTGCATGGTTTACAGATTGGAAGCAGAGCCAGATTACAAGGAAATCAAATAGGGTAATAGAGTGAAACTGCATTGAAAGCAGAGTTGAATGAAATTTCAAAATGATTTTAAGATTGTATTCTGCAAATTCTCGTTTTGTAATAAGTTTTTCACTTTAGAAAGAAGACATTGCTCTGTCTGTGTGACAGGAATACCTACTGTTTGAATACTGCATCTAGAGCACAGAAAGTACAAATGTATTCTGCTTTGGTATGATGATGATTAAAGGATGCTGCAGTCCTGAGTTTGCCAACGGACAGCAGAGTTTACAAAAAGCTTTACCTTGCTTTTCGGTATATTTCTTATAGGCAGATCACACTTCTGTGTAGTAGGATATATAAATTAAAAAATATAGAAAAAGAGGAATAATGAAACATGTACAAAATGATACTGTTGCGTAAAAATGCATACTGTACACTGAGCGGTCAAATGTTACGTACATAGATGTTATCTGAGGCTAATCCCGTTTTTAATGTCCAACCCAAGCACCTTGGGCCTTCAGGACTTATATTTAATTTGTTATTTGTAGCTGTCCTTTTGTTTCTGTAGAAGTGATATCTTTGAAATGCTTTTACTGTATCTATTTCCTTAATTTAAGAGATAACATTTACTTGCTTAAAAGCAAACTTTTAAAGTTACTGAAGACAAACAGCAGTCATCTTCTGAGGTGAATGGAATCTCTTCTCAACTAATTAGACTTTACCCCATTTTCCCAGCAGTCTTACAATCAAATTATTCAAAACTGAATTTCTTTATAGCATGTTGCCAAATTCCAAGGTGAGAAAATATTAAGATAACGAACAAATATTTATGAAAAATTGTTACCCTTTATGTGTAAGAAAAACAATTACCTCTAAGATTAGTAAATATGATAAACCACACATCATAGCAGAACTGGACAGAAGATGGTTTGATACTGAAATAAATGTATGACGCATTTTTGAACAGGCAAATACTGATGGTGGGAGACAGGTATACATGCATATGTGGGTTGTAGTTATGTGCAAAGAATTCTAAGATGCTGAAATGCTTAGTTTTTTTAGTGCGGTTTTCAGTAAACACAAAATAATAAAAGAACTGAAGAATGTGAAATATTTTACTAATTTTATTTGCATTTAAGTTTTAAAAATCTCTTATTGCCTGAAACTGAAGTTAACTTTTTAAATTATTTATGGTAGCAATAATGCATGTTTTTGTTATTGAACTATATCTCTATAGTTCATCTAGTGAACAAAATCCTCCCTCAGCTAATTATAACTTACAGTATTTTCCCAGCAGTCTTACAATCAAATTATTCAAAATTGCATTTCTTTATTGCATATTGCTAAAACCCAAGACAAGCAAACATCAAGATAATAAACAATTATTTATTGCAAATTATTACCTAATATATAAGATTAACAGCTTGTAACTATTAAGATTAATACATGTGGTAAACTGTATTTATTATACTTATTTTGTAGCAAATATCTTTGTATAAAACATATGTTTATGTATTGCAATTAATGAGAAAAAGTGTAAGATTAACAATTTAAGCTGTGTTTTGTTCTTAGATTTATGCACACTGTAAAATTTATTTATTGCACTTATTAAAACTATTTAATGATGGACTTTTAGATGCTATATTTTTAATGTGCAAATATAAACTAAAGGAGTGTTAAATTACAAAATGGAAAATTATAACTGAAGTCAAAGGATCTAACTATTTTCTGCTATAAATCTACTTTAAAATGATCATCGTTGGAATTGCAGAATCCTTAAATTGTGGCCTTTATAGTACATAATGAGTTGTGATGAGTTTTCCTTTTTAAAGGCTTTTTTCATCATTAGAACTAAACTCAACATCTTGCTCTTAAAGATAAATGTAGCTCATAGTATAAACATTGGAATCATATCTTTTTATGATGAGAAGTTAAAATAACATTTCTGAAAGGAGAGAGGGAGAAAGCAAAACCAGACAACTTGTGGTGCACTGCAAGGAAGAAACTGAATTTAAAAATGAGGCTTCTGCTTTGTCTTCGGAGAAGAGCTACTGCTGCAATCACACAGATTGCGCAGGTTGACTGAGAGGATGTTTCAACGCTCTCTTATTCTGGAGAGACTTCTTTGACCAAAGTACTTCTAAACTGATTTTTGCTTTTGCAGAAGTATGATATTTTCCAGCATCTTTTATGCTTCATTTTTCTAGGAAACTTTTACTGCTTCAATCTGTCAGTGATTAGGCTCTGGTATAATATGTTGTCTTAGCATTTTGTTTTAGAAAATATTGATGTATTGCAAGTATGTTAAGGACCTATTTATATACTGGTTTGGTTTTTTTTTTTTTTGTAAAGAAGCTGCTTTTGGGGAAAGGAATCTTTCAGCTGAAATGTATTTATACTTCTGCTTCTTCCAATGTGACCATGCTTAGTACCAGGCATTTAGAATGTACTTAATGATTTAATTATAGGAAACAAGTGATGCAATTTCGTTGGGATTTCATACTTAAGCAAACAACCCTGTACATAGGCAGGTTGGACAGGGGAAAAAACCCACGCTACATCTACAAGGGGTTTTTTTTTGGTTTTGTGTTTTTTTTTTTGTTTTTTCTTTTTTCTTGAAATTTTGTGTGAATGGGATAGATTCTCATTTAATGCTATACAGACAGTATTTCTAAAAAGGTTAAATGAATTTTTATTTCACTATGTACTTTGAGAGTTTTTTTTAAAGAGCATTCAAAAAGTATCATTGTATGAAGAGAAGGGATTAATAAGAATGGCAAGCTGTGTATTTTTAATTTTTACTTTTTAGGTATTCTAAGCAGTTATTCTCGCTATTATTGCTTTTAAGCATTCTGTACTGTGTTTAAATAACTTTGCTAGGTTGGACTTAAAATTGAGCTACAAGTGCGTTTTAAGTCAGGTAAAAATACAGTTAAATTTCTTTATGATAAGTATAGTAAGTTGATGGAATGAGAATCAAGTAAAAATATTTTGTTAAAAGGAGTGAAAACTGAAAATGAGGTGTGGTTTTTTTTGTTAAGCTTTCTGTAACATAAGAAAAATGTCTCTGCTTACAAAACAGACTTTAGTTTTGTGTTTTAAATGCATTAAAACGCTAATGTACTGAGGAGTTCTGCTTATTAGTGTAGTTGTTACTCCTTTATAAAAAAAATGAATCACTTTTTCTCTAGGTGTAATTTATTATTATACAGTCATTTGAGATTTTTCATCAAAGTGCTAATAATGACAAACTGATCTTGTTTCAGTTGAAGTCAGAAGGCTTTGAGTCTTTTTTTTTTTATTATTCCTCATTTGTTACAAACACAGATGCGACTCTGAAAATGCCTGTCAAAATACGTAACATACTCTGAGGTTATGTTAAAGTCTTATGTCCTTAGTATGATGCTTCAGTTATAAAACACTGACCTTAGTTTGCAGATTTTGAAGTAATAAAGTTCCTGTGTATTATGTTATCTCTACATCTGTGGAACTCTAGAAATATTTGATCCAAGTTCTCCAATGTGACTTTACTACTCAGGGAATTTAAATGGTCAGATTTGGGATGCGTGTGGCTAGCTGAAATTTCCTGAAGTGGGAATCAGTACTCTAGTGCTCCCTCCTGCCTTCAAACTTATGGTCATAAGAACAACTATTCTGCAGCAGACTGAAAGCCTTCTAGAATGCTGTCCTTTGTGTGACATTGGCCAATTTGGAGGGAAGGAGTGGAAGGAGAGCAAAAGTAGGGTTATATTTTCCCAAATTTGTGCTCCCTGTTTCTGGAAGCTGACAATTTATGACCTATACTTTTACACTTCTCATTATCCTTGTTTCTTGTCTCCAGTGCCCTCTTTAGTTCTATTATCCTTTTTTGAGAAATGATTACCAGAATGCACTCAGGTTTAAAGAGGCAGGCATTCAAAATCTCTGCTGAGGAAGGGAAAAATGGCTTAAGAGCACAACAGAGCTCAGTCCTTCGTTGGCGTAAGCTCCCATAGCTACCATTTGTGATTGGTGTTCTGTAGGCAAATACCCTCACAACTCAAGCTGGGACTGTCAGAGACTGGTATCAGAATTATTGAACTATAATTAGGCCCGTGGTGCTCCTCTTCTTAGTGTCATCCTTCACAGGGCAGGACTCGGACTCAGGAAAGATCCTTATGATCCATTGACAAAAATGATGCTTTTGCCAATGCATTTTTGTGTGTGTGTCTAGACTTGGCCCTAGTCCTAAGGGGTCCTGACTTAGGTAGAAGTTGTAGCTATATAACACCTCACAGGATGAGGTTTGGTAGTTGCAGAACTGAATATAGAATCTTACAAAAGTCACAGTTTAGACAAGTCCGCTGATTCTGTATTTATTATATCTGTTTTGAGATTAGCTTGACTGCGACATTTCTGGAATTTTACTTCATTGAAGTGAGAACAAAACAACCAACTTTTGCAGCTGATCTGTGAAAAGCCATTATCATTAGGCCATCTGGAAAAAAAAGCATTTTTTGGGTCTTGAACAGTGGCTAAGAGCTTGTTTTTGAAGAATAGTTTTCTTGTGATTGCCACATGATAGTGACAGTGCATTACAGAAAAAAAAAGTGCTGAAACAAGTAGGGCTTTATAGCACCATTTATATTCTAGGTTTATTTCTGCAATAATTTAAACTTTTTCCTACTTTGCAATTCCTTTGTGCTAGTAAAGGTTTACATAGATTTGGAGTCAGTGCTACCTGACATGTTAACTCAGTTGACTGGATTGCCACAAAAAACATAACAGCAGAAAGAAATTGGCTACTTAAAAATAGTATAAGGCTGAATAAATGACACATGCAGTTTATAAGAAGGTTGAATTTTTGTGACATCAAGACAGAGTAAGCAAAATAGTATTAGGATGTTTACCTGGGAGCTGGTGTTACTGTATTTCAGATATTGAAAGTTTTTAGTAATAGTACCAAAGATTGATTTCTAATATAAAAATGGGGGTTTGGTTGCGTTTTTTGGAGGGGGATGGGGCGGTTGGTTTTTTCTTTTTTTTTTGGGGGGGGATGTGTGTGCGTTTAGGGTTTTTTTTTCCCTTTATTTTTCTCTTCATTATTTCTCAGTGTTTCTTTTCCCTACTGCCTATCAAGTACTATGTACTTTGAAAGATGTGAGTCCCTGCCAACAGGGTATGAATTTGGAAAAACTTATATAATTTCTCATCAGATAATGTTTACTGATCAGGCTTTCTCATCGTACTGTTTAGAAAATCCAGGCAAAAAATACAACTCAGAAGTGCTTGTTTTTTTTAAACCAGAAATGGATTAAAAAAAAACCCTAACAAACCCAAAATAACTCATATTTTATTTTAAACTTTGGGAGAGAGTCCTCTTCAGTATTTCCACAAACTGTACAGTGACTCAGACACATTGTTCATGTGGTAGCTGGAAACTTGTATCTCGATGGAAAAAAATTTAGAAAAGACACTTTAAAAAAAATATAAGTGCTGTAACAGATGTGTTTATTTTCCTCTATCAAATTGGATGAGAGTGAAAAGCTAAGTTCATTTACAGAGGACAAAAATTAACTAAGTATGATTTGAACTGAAGGTCATAAAGGTAGCTCTGCAAACATCACAGAACAACCAATAATGGACTGTGCTGTAAAATGTCCACACCAAGAATTAAATGCTAGATTTACTTGTAATACAGGCAGTAGGAGTGCACAGTAAATAGTAGAGGTTCTGCTCATCCTGCCGAGTTCTTTGTGTATCAGCTGCCTCATATCAAGCTAGGGACACCGTGTTACTAGCCAGTACTTTTGACAGGGGGGTGTAGGAGGTGGGGGGTTCTGTTTGTGGTGTTTTTATTAATTTATTCCATACGTGTGTTCTTGTACAGACGTCCCCTTGTACTTTGGATGTAGCCCTACATAGAGGAATAAGTTGATGCAGAATCTTCTACTCCATTGAGTCTGTATTTGAATGCTAAACTTTTGTCATGGATTTTTGATTGTCTGCAGACAGATTGTAGTCTAACAGTGATGTTTTCTCCCTCCTTGGGTGTGGTTTTGTTTTTAAAACACATGGATATTTTTAATATACAAGATGTACTTTTTAATACTGCTTTTCCATACTGCTCTAAATGTATATGCTCCACATATTACATGCAGGGATTTTTTTTTGTTTTTCCTGAGGAAAACTGCTATTCAGTGGAATTTATCTGTACTTCAGGAAGTCTCAGGCAGGACAGATGGAATTATGAAACCCTTGAAAGACATACACTTGCTCCTAAATGGTGATGGATAAGTGATGACTCATAAGTCAGGATTATGAATATGAGGGAGCTTGGCTTATGAAACTGCAGATGAGAAGGGAGGTGATCCACAGGGTAATATTTCCATTTAGATGGAGTCCAGAATATGAAAATATCTCAGGATCTGTGTTGACAGTGTGGTATCATTTGGTCTTCACACTGCATTAATAGCCACTGTTCTTATGCAGTTTTACAGTATGAGAGGCAGTATTTATGTGAATATTAGATGACGGCCATTTTCTTGAACTTTTTTTTTTCTTTCTTAAGTAATGTGTACCTTGTGATTCCAGTTAAATCTTATCAGAAGGTCCTATATGAGTGCACCAAAAACATTCAAATACATATTTTAACTGATACATGTGTAGGTTCTTTTTGAATGTGTGGCTCACTTCTTTTTATAGTTTGTACTTTCCTAAGCTCAAAACTGTATAGGTTTCAGTGCCAGAAGCATAGATATGCCTTTATTTCTTCACTGAATGCAACTAGGGCTCAGGGATAAGCTTTTGTATTGGAATTCAGTTTATTATTTCTCATCAATAATAGATGGGATATCATCTGTAGGTATCACTTAAATACTTTGTGGTCTACCCAATGATTTTCAAGTTTGGATGTGGTAGATCTAGATATAATTTTTCTGTATTATCTATTAGTGTTTTACAGTTTTCATTGGAGTCTTGAAATACTCAGTGCACGTGATCATACACATTCTTTAACATTAACCTTACAAAATTGTCCTGAAAGTTTACTTTCAGGAGTCACAAAACCTCCTTGTCTTCCACATGCCCTGAAGATTGATTAAGAAACAAAGGATATTTGACAAGTTTATAAAAAATAATTATTGCCCATGGCAAATGAGTAAGCAGTATTTTGATTTGCACATAGCCACTTTTGAAAACATAGTTTAAGTGTGAAGCATTTTAATGCAAAGCATAAAACCCCTCACAACATGGAACACATCCAGTTAGGAATATACAGCAAGAAATAAGTCTAGATTTGTGAAAAAAAAACAAAACACCAAAACCCCTTGTATTTTAGGGGAAGAAAATTCCCTGAAGTTAATTTAATCACATCCTGTTCCTCATGTTTAGGTTCAATTTGTAGGTTCATGTATTATTTTGAAGCTGTGAAAACATTCAAAAAGAACATTGAAAAAAACCCCAAACCTTAGTATTTGACTTGAATGATGGGATGCTTTGGACGTAAAATTCTGGTAGAAGACTGGAGCCTGAGTGATTGTGTTGTATTGTCATTCAGTAGGAAGCAGAGGGTTTCAGATAAAGTATCGCTGCAAATTGCTTCTGTCAATTAGGTCATCTTATTAATAATGCTGCTTCCTGATTATTATAGCTTCTGCAGGCAGTAGGCTTTGTTGAACAAACCATCTTTAGTCTCCTTTTCCTGTGTTGCTTTCTTATGTGATCAGAAAAAGATGGCCATCAACCTCTGGAATTTGGGGGAATTAGAATAAGGTGGTTAAGACACTTACCTTAGATTTACTCTTTCATTATTGATTAGGTTATATTGGTAGGTTACAAATACTTGGGGTTTTGCTATTTAAGGTGTGATAAGCAAAATTTAAGGTTTTGTGTTTGCATAGGGATGTTATACTTAGCCTGGGAAAACAGACTCCGATAAGAAAAAAAAAAACAAACCAAAAACAAAACCCCTTCATATCTTCATGACACTATGGCTAAGCTTGAAAGCTCATGATTTTTTAATAATTATACAGATTATTCTAATTCTATCTAACAAATGACAGTAGCCTTTTAGTATACAAAAAGTGATCCTTCCTGACTGCAACTCACAAAGGTTTTTGGAAAAAAATAAAGCAGTTATTGTGTCCTGAGATAGGGTTCAGACTGCATGATAGTGGTAGCACCGTACTGTAAAGCAGAGTAGAACAGTAGTAAAAACACCCTTCTCTTTCCTGTGTAGTCAACAATGAAGGAAGTTGTTAATTATCAGCTATAGATTTGCTTCTCATTTTTCAAAGCTTATACTACCTGGTAACTTTGATTATAGAGTATTTTGGGCTTTACATATATTGTCTCATTAGGGAGACAATAAACCAACTTTTAATATGTCTCAGTCTGCTATTTTCAGATGAAACTGTCATCGTGGGCCTTTTTTGTTACACTTCACAGCCTGGAATGTTTTTTCCTTTAGTTTAGCATGTTTTCTTCTCCATATATATTGTAGTCTAGATATTAGCATTTGTGGCATTTCACTTAATAACTGTGTACAATATGTCTTTGGGTAAAATACACAGCATATAATGAAACTAAGCAGGTATTCCATCTGAACTATATAAAAATAAGATAATTAACACCTGAGTGGTATCTGGAAGGGCTATGAGCTATCCTGTTCTGTAGACATAGTGGACCAGATAATGGTGTAAACATGGAGCAATGAGAATTTATCATTCTGGAGTTGAGTTCACAACCTGTTTGGATGAGCTTTAATAAAATAGTACAAATTAAAAGTCTAATGCTTTAACATTAAAAAGTAACTTAGTTTATAACTCAAGACCAGAGTATAATATAGATACTTAGATTATTGCCTTTTGTACTGGGTCTTTACCTACAGGTAACAGTTATGGAAGAAATAAGATAGGAGCCATGCCCTAGGAATGCCTAAAGCATGTCTAAAGAGGTGATTCTTTCCCTGGCACCCATTGGTCTCTGCTGACCAGTCTGTAGGTCTGATTAACTGAGACTTTGATATCTCATGCTAAAATAACTGAAATTTAAATTGGATGAATTCTATCCTTCATATTTGAATTATTATTACTATGATGTTTAGTCTCTAGATCAGAGAAGTTAGAGCTATATGGCAAACCACTGTGGTTACTGCTAATGATTAATGCCATCCATATAGGATTACAAAGTACCTGGTTGTTTGCCACACCTGCTGCTCTGGCAGCTTCAGCTAATTGCTCTGTTAATACTCTTATTAACAGAGTACTGTCTGAATTCAAAAGGGTGATATTTACACGGCCAGTAGTGGAGGAGGAGGGAGCAAATTTCATTGCATTTGCTAAAGGAGGGAGGGGAATTTTAGCACTACATTACATGTCTTTTTAATGATTACTGAAAACTCCCTTTTTGCTACTACCAACCTGTCATTGCAATCAGTGAAGTTTAAATTCTTTGTCTCTTGAATAGCCATAGGTAGTTACGTTACTGCTAAATTTTAGCTGCTGTTAACGCTTAACATAAAATTCTTCAGAGAATTTGTGGAGTTTCTATTGCTTGAGTGCTTTGTGCTTTTTTTCATTTGACAACTTGTGAAGAGATGAATATTGGTGAGGTTAGAAAAAAATTATGTTGTCCAGGCACAAATGCATATGGCAACAGTGTGGTGACATGATATTCAGAAGCTGGTAACCTACGAATGGAGTACACTCTGAGATCAAGTAATGTTACACTAGCCCATTCATACTGAATTGCTGTGGTGTGCTGTCTTGAGCTTTTTTAGCATAATGAGTTTAAAAACTTAGAGGGCAGACAGTAAGGGCCCCAGTTTGACACTTCAATAATTTAAATGCAAGCTTAACTAAAGCTTGAGTTCCTCTGAGGCTGTAATGTACAGTCTGAATATATCCTAAATAGTTGAAGGTTTTACAGCTCTATTTTGATGCCTAATTATGGATTTAGATACTAATTTTAGGCACATGGCTCTAAGAATGCATGCTGTAGTAATTCTAGTAAAATATCCCAAACTTTCTTGAACTACCTCTTGCAAATAAACTTACAGGCCGTGATTCAGTAAACCACTTAAATATACTTTTGGGAAAATTTGCGTACTTAAAGTTAATGAATAGTGTGGGATTATTTGTGTACTTAATCATCTGCTTGAACACTGTGAACAGGAGCTCTAGCTCTTAAATTTTTACATTCTTTTTCTTATGGTGACACTTATGAAGCAGGTATGCATCTTGTAGCTAAAATCACCTCAGCTGATGCTAAATAGAGCTCCTTTTATGCATTTTATACGTAAGAACTGAATTTTATTATTAATGATGTCATATACTGATTTAGATCAGAAATCAGTATCAGTTCATTCTTATTTGACACAGGTTACAGTGTTACAAAATTTAGAAGACCTAGAACTGTTGGGGAAAAAATGAATGGAAATACCAGAGAGCAAAATCTACCTAATACTTAAAATATATTACAACCTTTATCTAATTGAAAAGAATACATTATTAGAAGTAATTTGAATTGTTGTGGAAGAAATACATCTGTATTGTATGTTTGTTAAAAGGTTATGGTTAGGTACTAGAGACCTATATGCAAAACTTTATTGGTAAACTATTTTCTGATGCTTTTGGGTCAAAAAGTATTGTTTTCTATTTTGCACCAATGTAAGTAGTCTGAGTGAACATGGGCAGTCTGTATTAGAAACTGTAGCTGAAATAGCCCTAGAGAGAGAAAATTTTCTAGAGTGTACACCTATACAGAAATATACAAGTATACCTTTTTCTAATGTTGCCAAAGGGAAATCACTTATACTAGTAAAGACTCCTTTTACTCCAGTAAATTGTTCTGGTACCTAGCTGTTGGCTGGTAAGGAGATAATGCAAAAAGATGTTAAAAAAAAAAAAAAAAAAAGG